>CM034151.1:457337157-457937157 GCA_019776745.2 Taxus chinensis
CTAATGAACGTCCATAAAGAGTTTCATTTACTTGTGGTGATGAATCATTACAGAAAACTACATCCTTACCTCCATCTTTTGTATTAAATAGTTTATTTTCCATCATCAATAAGCCTCTCTCAAGCATTGTCTTGTTTAATTCATTTTTATACATAAAAAGTTTTGTTCCTCTTTTGTCCCATAGTTACAATCTAAACAAGTAGTTCAGTATCCCACAAAAATCATGTTCAAATTATTAATTGGCGATCTTTATTCATTGCATCGGTCATCTTCCCACTAAACTAAAGTTATGACGTGGTAATTGACATAAAAACAACACTAACACCTCTGGCCCCTTATTTTAGAGGTAAAATATTGGGATCATATGGATTCCTTTTAGAACCCATGATGAAAAATTCTCATCGATCTCTATATAATCATTCTCACGAACCTATTTGAGATACCCCATCAATGAATTGAAGATTCTCAGCACCTTTTCTTTCTTCTTTTCCTAGTATGAAAAAACCCTTATGGCTAAGTTTTCTACTAGTCTCCATTTATGAATGAACTTTTTCACACCTCCATTTGTGGACATTCACCAAACTGAACACTATAATAAACAAATCATTTGATTGGTTTTTTCTTAGTTGTGGGAGAAGAATTATCCTGTATCAATTCCTTATTTCTAAGCTATACCCCTTTTCTATGTTCTTTTCCTTGTACGTATCACACTACATTAAGTTTGTATTATGTTTGTTGAAATACATCGATAACTAATTATTTTCTTCCCTAGTATGAAGAATTTACAAGATGTATGGTTTGATTTTTTATTAGTGACATATGATCTAAACATTGCTTCATACCAAGGTTTTGACTCTATGTCTTTCTAAAATTTAGATCTCAAAAATTCAAGAAGTGTATCCTTAAGGCCATTGACCTTCTTATCAAACCATATTATGATTCCTTATCGTCGAGTTGTGGATGTGTCTAGGCCTCCATCCAACTTGTCTAATTGTATCATATTTTTCTTACCATTTATGCATATATCGAGTTATTTCCTATGGGTGGTGGACCTGCTAGATCATCACCATCATTATCATCATCTTCTTCATTATCAAACTTAGTTCACCTTATAATTTCCTAAATGACTATTTTGTTTCAGCTGCATTTTGGAAGGTGAATTCAACTCATTATTCTCATTAAATATGTATTTTTGATATAGATATTTTCTATTTCTAATTTTTGTGCTCTATAAGGATTTTATAACCTAATGTTTTTCTTTCTCCATGTAACCCCCTAAGAATGTTTTTTCTAATTTCATTCCAAATTTAAATCTTATTTTTTTTTTTGGGAACTGTAGCTTTTCCTTTACTGGAAAAAAATAGAGATGAGATATATATGGTTTTTTTTAAAAAACCAACCGTCAGACTAGAATCTTGTGAAGGTCACTCCATCACGATCTATAATTGTGTTTTTTAAAGTAAAATAAAACTAATATTTAAATTCTTAATTCCTTATACCTATTACATTTTCTTCAAAACTTGAATCAATCAATTTTGCAAACACAAATAACCATTTCCCATGATTCGTATGATTCCTCTTTATAAATTACCATTATGTTTTGGCTGTGAGGTGGATTTCACTGGTGATGATTCATTTTTTCTCCAAAAGTGTTTAAAATTCTTATTGGTGTAATCCCCCTTGATATTAGTATGAGAATTATGATTTTTATTCTAGTTTTTTGTTTCCAATACATTGCGAACTTAATTGAAGGTTTACAAATCAAGATGGTTCATATATTTTCTTAAATAATAACACATATTTTTCATGAATATTTTCATACGAGAATGAATTATTAAACATAGAATACTAGGTCTCATATTTCCTGCAAGATTGGTGGAACCAAATAAAATTTTTCAGGGAATAAAAAAGTACTCTTTATTTCCAAATTGTACTTGATGTTGTTTCTTACGACATAAATGGTGGCTTTTAGTCTTTTTTAGGAGAGGCAATCATCTCACCATATTATAATGGATATTATAGAGGGTATCCAAATCACATGGCCATATCATATGTGACACAATTGGGAAGATCCCTAAATCTCACGAAATGTGGCCAATTTTCCCCCCCTCCCTTTGAACAAAATCACTTTAGGATAATGCAACGCCAAAGTTTTGTGCAAATAAAATTAAGCTCTTATTCTTATCTCATATGAGGCACATATTTTGTTGACTTTTTTTTTATCAAATCAACCTTTATCTTGTACTCTGGGGGAATGTTATTGATAAAAGTAAGTATTTTGGTAAGTCCTCGAGAACATATAAAACATCTCTATCTACTTCATGTTGTTTCCCAAGGTAACGATATCTTTTACACTTCCTTATATGGTTTAGGAAATATGCATCACCTAATTAACATGGATTTTTTTGGTATGTGCCTAAATTGAAAGCTAACTGTCCTCCTATTCATGTGCTAAGTTTACCCTAAGTCGACATACCATATACAAATTTTTGAATTTTTTTTTCCCTCATAGAGTTTTTTCTCTTCCTCCAAAATAATTTTCCCTTATTGTTATAATTATTCTACTTTGAGATTCCTTTGTATGTCCCTTAAATGTTTGTTTTGTTGTGGACTAGAATAATTATATTTATTTTGACTCTTGATGTTGGATGAGATTTGGTTAGAATCTCAGACCAATACATTTCAATTCATGTCCCTTCTTTCAATAAATTACAACTAATTTTGTTGTTTATTTCCCTGGTTATTCGCTAATAACTCACTTCTATGGTTACTTTGATGACTTTGCCAAACCTATACCATTCCTTTTTGATGAGACTAGAGCATTTTTTATCTTCCTTATGCTACATTATACTGGATTTTTCTTTTTAACATGTTCATCCAACTTATTCAATGTTGTTGTCATCCCGTACATTCAAAGTGGTCGTAAAGGTCTTAGAGGAGTGTGGAAGTGCTCGTAACACTATTTAGTAGGAGATAATTGCATCATCTCTTCCATTTATAATCAAGGATAATTCCATTAAATTTGAAATTATTCATTATACATGATTAATTTTTTCACAAATCCCATTTCATTTTACATTTTGCAAGCTTAATTTAGAGATAGAGAAATGGTGGTCTAATTCTTAGCCTTATATAATGTGCTGAGTTTTCCACTTCTTTATTGGGCATTGTATCATATTGAATGGGGGGTTGAACCTCACGTAAAACTTCCAAAATAATACTAATCAAATTTTCCTCCTTTTGGATTGTGCTCTATCAAAATGCATTGTACAACAACAATCATTTCACTCCAACCAAGGAGCCATCATTACATTCCAAATGTATATCAATTTCCCAAGTTATTTTTATTTTGGTCTCTAAAAAGCCATATTTTTATCCTATAGGAACTATAGTACGGAGAAAAAATTTTGGATCATTTCATAAGCCATGTTGTAAATATGGGGATTGGAAATGTTTCATTATTGTTAAAAATAGGTTACCTTTTCTATTACTTCAGGAGGATATACTAAACCTCTCTATCTAATATGTTCCCTTCTAATATACACAAATCGTACATGGAATATCTCATCCTCGTCTATCTAATTTTGGACATGCCGTGAGGAGAAAATTTTTATTTGATTTATGTGAAGCATAAGGTGCATGATACATATTAGGTATGCAAAAATATTATCCAATCATGACACTTGCTTAGTGGCCAAAACCACATGTTTATTAAATAAATTTTTTCTAACAAATGTGGAAAATAGAAATATAGGGAGGGAAAAATTGTCCATTTCCTTAGTTACCCTAACGATTTATATGGCAATGCCTAGATGTTGGTGTCAACAGTTGTGTTACATTAATAATATAGTAGCGTAATGTGGATGGAATTATTTGCGCAAGTGTAACTATAGGTACCATATATAACACAAAAAAAACAAATGTGAAATGGAAACGAATTATTTGTGAGTAATTTTTTTGAATTTTTTCATAATTTATATTTCTATTCTTGCAATTTTGTTATGCTACTTATACCGGGATGTTCTTATTTAATAACATTTCATCAACTTATCAATGTTGGTGTCTATCCCCGTGAGACCTTCAAAGTGGTCTAAAGACATCTGAGAGGAGTGGGGAAGGCTTCTTAACACGATTATAAGAGAGATGCATCTATCTCTTCCTTTAGAATGCAAGGATAGATTCCATGAAATTAGAAATCATTCTTAGAAATGATTATTTTCAACCACTTTGCATTGTGACTTGGTGCATCTTATTAGAGTAGAAATGGTGTTCTACTTCTTAGCCGTATATACTATGTGCTGAGTTTAGTTTATCCCATTCGTTCTTGGGCATGTATCTATTGAAATGTGGGGTTGAACCTCAATCTAAAACTTCAAAATATACTATCAATTTTCCTTTTGATTGGCTCAGAGCAAATAGCATTGTACAACAAACATCTTTTTCACTCCACCGAAGGAGCCAATCACTTACATTCCCAATTATTCAAACTCAAGTTATTTTTTATTTTGTCTCCTAAAAAGCATATTTTTATCCTTATAGGAAACTATGAGTATGGAAGAAAAAATTTGGATCATTTTTCAGCCATGTGTGTAGAATATGGGATATGGGATGTTTCATTATTGTTAAAAATAGGTTACCTTTTCTATTACTATCAGGAGGATATACTAAACCTCTCTATATAGTTCCCTTCTAATATACACATCAGTACATGGAATATCTCATCCTCTCTATATATTTGGACATACGTGAGAGATATATTGATTATGTGAGAGCAAAGGGTGCATGCTACATATATAGTATGCAAAAATATATCCTAATCAATGACACTCTTGCTTAGTGGCCAAAACCACATGTTATAATTTTTTCTAACAAATGTGGAAAATGAGAAATATAGGGAGGGAACAATTAGTCCAAGTTTCCTTATTTATCCCTAACGATTTATATGGACAATGCCTAGATGTTGGTGTCACAGTTGTGTTAGGCATTAGATATAGTAGCTTAATGTGATGGAATTATTCGCAAGTGTAACCTATAGGTACCATATATAACAAACAATGTGAATGGGAACGAATTATTTTGTGAGTATTTTTTTGAATTTTTTCATAATTTATAGTTCTTTCTTTGCAATTTTGTTATTTTTTTAGTTTTTACAGTTCATATGACAACCTGTAAATTAGTACAATGTGATATACAAAGTATAGAAGAAAAAACACTCTAGGATTTTATTTTTAAAAAAAAATAGGGCTCTTTGGCCTCTTTAAAATAACCTACCCCCATTTTGTGATTCTATGAAAAAATTGCAATTTTTTTTATGTTTGACCCCAATTAGGGATTTTTCCTCTAAATTTAATTATATAGAACTAACTGTGGCTTTATCATTTCCCTTTTAAAAATTTATAAGTAAATAAAGCTATAAAAGAAGGTTGGGGTAGTGGGGAGATTGAACCCTTGACCTCTCCCTACTAAGGATTTATAATAAAATGTTCTAGTCACTTACTATGCTAAGTGAGTGATATTATATTTATTGTTTAAAACCTTAAGAGAAACTTTTTTGAATAGACCACTTGGGAAAGGAGTTGAAATCCTTACCTTGCTATTCACAAGGATTAGTCAAGTCGTGTTGACCACACATGCAGTCATACCTCCTTGGATAAACCCTAAGAGATGTTGGTTTATAGACAAGCCATCACAATGGATTGTAAATTATTTAACGCCATTTTTTCTCAAGTACCTTTCTAAAATAGATTCTATTTTCTTATTAACCATGATAGTTGTTCATATTATGAGGTTTCAAAGTTAAATTTACGCATAATTTTATGGGTTGTATCCATCCCTTGCCATCAATAAGATCATGATAGACACCAATACATACTTTTTAAACACGTTGCTTCATACTTAATTCCAAGCTAGTAGTAAAAACTTTCCTGATTAAATATAACATACGATGAAAATTCAAATATTCATAATTGAAGTTCATATGAGAGAAAAAAAGCATTCAAAATTATCAATAATAACATGTTAAAAAATGTAGATTATTCAAACACATTCCTACAAATATGATTTACAGATTGGACATGACCTAGTTTTGGTTAATTCTAAAACATGGAAATTAAAGAAAACCCTCATAATTAAAATTCATCTGAGAGTATATATGCATTATAAATTGTTCCATTACAACATGAATTTCAAAATAATCCAACACTTTTTAGTTTAAATATCTAGCATAAAAAATTTCATCTTTCCTTAATCATTAACATGTCTAAGGGGAGAAGTCCTCGCCAAACTAAACTGAAAAAACAATTATATTAATTTTCGTAAAATACTATAACTAAGCCACATGACTTTAAGATTGCACTCAATTAAGATAGATAACTATTAGGGTAAATGTATAGACTATTCATTTGAATAAATTAATTGTTTTGGATTTCAAATTTTTATAGTGTATTTGTTCTCTTATGAACTTCAACAAGTGTCTTAATGTATCTTAAGTTATGTTTGGTTGTGTATTCATTCATTATCTAGATAATTAAAGTAGGAAATTACACTGACAAAAGCCTAATCTACAACCTTACAATAACATCAAGATAAAGCAATAATAAACTAAATTATTGTGTATAAATTTAAGTAAATTAAAACCTCCCCTTTTTTTTCTTCAAATATATGTGGATGCTTGAAAACTTGTTTTGGAATATTTGAATAACATGGTTGTGAAGAGGGATTATGATATAAGGATTGCTCCCAAATTAGAAGAATAGATAACATTGGTAAGGTCTTACATCAATAGGTTTTCTCTGTTTATATATGTTTCTAAATATAGAAATCTTACATGTTATAAGTTATCTTATGTACTTTTTGAGGGTTCTATATATATATATATTTGTTTAGGGATATTGATTGATTTTGGTGAATGCATGATAATGGAGATGTATGATTAGTATCTTAATAATAGTTATTAGGAGTGATTAATTAGGATTGAATATCCATTGGATGTTATGGGATGTTAATATAGTAGTGAATGATTTAAAAAATTGAGGAAGGGATGGTTTGGAAGATTTGGTGGATTTTTAATAATGATTTGTGAGTGATTTATGAGTGGAATATTTTTGGTTTCTTTATTTTCCCCTCTTTGGGAGGGTGTCATAGGTAGCAACACCCTTCCAAACAAACCTATAAAATATTAGATGGATGTTGAAAATATAGATGCAAATAATGAAATTTATATGGTGATTGCCCCTCAAGAGACCGTTTGGTGATAGAAGAAGAAGAGGGGCTCTGAAAATGTGGATGATAGGTCAATGGTATAAATTGAGGGGTTGGTGTGAAAGGATATTCTCCTAGTGGCATGGATGATATGAATAGATAAGGACATATAAATTTTGATTAATTGATCACTTCATTGTATTGGGTGAAGATATCCATATGTATATTTCACAAGATAAATAACACTTGGACATGCAATGATCAATGGGCCACTTCAATGGATTCTATAAATGATTGTTAGGTTATTTCAAAAGGAATATAAATATTTTTAAATAATATTCCTCTAAGAGGGATGGTTGATAGGATAGAAGAATATGATGAAAGTTATAATGTTATATATATGATGATATAGAGATATGAGGAATTTTTCAGATATTGCACGATGATTTTATTAAACAACTTGATGTTTGATATAACATATGACACTATGCATAATGACATAGACAATCATGATAAAAAAAAATTGTAATATGTCATTGGATTAACATAGACTTAAAAAATTAAAAGAACAAAAAAAGAATAAAACATACACATAAACTAGTGCAATTCAAATGTTTATCCATGTGTAGCACATGAGTGATTTTTGGTTGTGACAAGGGTATTAGTTCACCCCAAGTGATGAAATACACAAGGGGCATAGATTAGGATTGACGTGTCTCTAAAAATGATGATGATAGTAATGGTGTGTCCCAATCGATTATTTATGTGAGGGGGAATGGATTGGGAAATATCCAACTCTATTAGGGTTGTGTTAATCTTATCAGATGTGTTTTTGGTATGACCAACACAAAAGGATTTTTGTTCTATAAATTTTGTTTTATTTTTGGATTTTTGATGATTTTCTAATTCTTTCATGTTTTTTGGGTATTTATGATTTTTAAATTTTTTTTAATGTTTTGATGTTTTTTTGGATATTTATGATTTTTTAGATTTTGTGAATAAGTGACCTTAAGGAGGAAAGATACCCATAAACACTAAATATGATATGAAGTCCATTAGAACTTATGATAAGGTTTCCATACATATGGGATTAGATTTATTGATTGGATAGACATGAACTTAGAAATTTTGATCAATGGGCCACTTTAAAAAAAAATCTGAAGGGGTTAATAGGATGATTTCAAAATGTAGATAATTATTGGGTCTGTTGATACTTATGATTGCTGATTTATGATGCTTGTCGTAATATTTGTGAGAGAAGGATTTGGTATAGCTTCTCCCCTCAAGTAACAATTGTTTTTAAGCTGAAAGTTATCCTAGAAGAATACAGGATGAAAATTGGAAATGAATAAATGATAAGAAATGAACCTTGGTATAGTATTGATTATTGTAGTGAGGAAAAAGTTTCCCCCTTCCATACTAGAAGACATAAAATGTAAATAGATGATGTGAGTAGGGGAAAGTGTCATTATTAAATATGGTTATGACATATAGTTTTGAGATTGGTGATGATCTAAAGGCATCTATTATAAGAAAACAAATAGAAAAAAGAAATAGTGTGAGAAAGGTATACACAATAATTGAAAACATACTAGCCTAGTGTCTCTTCAAGATCTTTTGTGTTTTTCTATGTGAGAAAGTGAATTATTTATTGAAGTGAAGGTTTGATAGGAAGTAATTAAAGACATACTAGCTAATTTGTAGTAATGATTGATTTTGATAGTCGATTGGTGAGTTTATGTGTGAAAAATGTGATACATACATTTCTCTAGTGTTATCCAGATGTTTATAGCCCCGAAAAAGATGCATGTGATTCTTATCAAAACATTTATCTACTCCAGATAAACATTTGTATCCTTGGTAGAGATATTAGAGACACCAATAAGGAGAGTTGTGATATTTTTTTTTAATTTTCTTTTTAGTATTTGTTTTTGATACTAGAAATATATTTATCTCTATTGATTTTAATTTAAGGGGTTAAGAAACACTAGTGACTTGATGAAGGGTGTGGAACTAATAGTTGAGACAACATTGGATAGTGTCACCAAATATGTCTAGAGGGTTTTATCAACATGTTTTTAGATATATGATAGTGCTAGGATATATGGGATGAAAGGTGTTCTATGATTTACTAGGTAACAATAGACAAATATTAAATGGCTATAGTTTTTATTGTTTCCTTGCATCAGTGTGTGTGGAGAAGCTAATAAATCCATGCCAAGGGATTGGAATGAAATTTATATTAATTGATAAGTAGTGATGAGTGATGTGTAGAAGGATGGAGGTGAAGGGGATAACATCTATTTGTAGGCAACACTTTATTGTGATTTTGGTGCTTTATTTTTCTTGATGGTTTTGATTTTTAAATGTTTTTTTACTTTTGAATTTATTTTATGTTTTTTATTGTTGTGATTTATTTGATGTTTTTTTTAGTTTTATTTTTTTTTTAAATTTTGGGGATCGGTTTGACTTTTGGGTTTTTTTGGACTATAGGACTTAACTTCCAAGTGAGTTGTTATGTCCAAATTAATTCAGATCCCTTTTGTGGTATCCTATCTGAATATCATCATTAAATATGAGGATTATTTTGATATATTTTTCATTATATAAAATATACACTTGACATTGATGGTACTATGTGATGGGGTTAGGGGATTAGTGTTTGAGGAGTATGGTTTGGATGGTGGCGTCATAAAAGGGTTTAGTGGAAGAAAAATACTCAAATAATATACAAATGGATTTTGTGTCAATTTTGGAGGAGATATTTTCATTGATGGTGGAGGTAGATTTTGATTCATCACGCAAGTTACTAAAATTATAATCTATGCCATGATGACCTATCATTTTATGAATAGGGATATTCTCTTGTACACATTGTTCATGGATGCCTAGGTCTTTTCTTGTGTAGCTCATGTTTTTAATAATCTTTTCCTTATTATAGGATAGTCATTTGATTGGAATTATGATGAAATTTTATCTTTGTGAAGCTAAATATTATATGAGAGTTTTATTTCCTTATCTATAAGGAGGCCTAACCTAATGAAAGATGAATTTCCTAATTTATAGGATGTCTAATCCTTCTACTTATGCATACCAGGCTTGTCATGGTAGGAGGTGGGTAAAGCTTGGCTACATGAAAGTCGTGTTTAATTGCACATTCTCTTGATTCTTTAGAAATTATCATGAAATGGGACTTGGATGGTGGGTTTTAAGATGTGAATGATAGATCATTTGGTTGGGATATAGATGGGACATGGGTCATGGATAAATTTCCAAATAATCTATAAAATTACTTTATGCCAATGTTGTTATGGATTATTGACTTTGGAAGGGCCTTATACAAGAGGTTCTTATGAATAATGGATGGTTTGGGAATATCTAAGATAAAATATTTTAGGGGAGTCTTCTAAATTTATTCAATAAGGTTATATTGGGTATTGAAAGTAGGTAGAGGATTTCATAGAATAGTAATTTTTTTCTAGTTTTGATGGTAGAACCTAGGGCTTCAGTTTTAATGGTTTTGATTTAATTGTTGCTAAGATTGTGTGTAGGGTGGAAATATCCAATAAGGGTGAAATTATGTTTTGTTTAATTTTGATACTTTTATGGACCCTTTTGATTGTTCTTGGGTAGAGGATTGCAATATTTCCCCCATTATTGATTTTTTAATTGATTTTGATTGGGTGATGGGTGTTTTGATTTTGGAGCATCATCATCATGTTTATTGAGTTATATATATATATATATAGTTGATGATGTTTTAGATATAATGTTTCAATTTCAAATATCACTTTTTCAAATTCCCTTCAATTTTATTGTAATCACAATATTTTTTTTCTTGATACTAAGAGGGTTTATGAATATGGAAGTTTTGGTTTGTGAATATGCGATCCTATCTTATGCTTCTGATCTAAGAAAGACGATCGTCAAATATGTAATTAAGGGAGTGTATTGTCTTGATTTATTTTCTTGCCTAGTTTTCCCCTAAGGGATAGTGATGTGAGGTGGAAAGATGAAGTATTATTTGGTCAAACTAAGCGTTTTATTGTTGTCTTTATCTCTAAATGATTTTATGTTTATTGGATTTGGTTGATTTTGGTATGGTCATAATTATCAACATTTAAATGGGAGAATGGAGTAGTCATAAAAGGATTGGTTGATGTTTATATTTGTTTGATTTGAGAATGTTCATGATCATCCTCATTTTCATGGGATAATGGATTGTTCATGAAAGGATTTTTCATTTGTTTGATGAAAGAATTGGTTGATTGTTTTGTAAGTAGATAAATATAGAAATAAATGGTCTATTCTTAGTGAAATGGATTGGTATTGAAAGGATTGGCTGGTTTTTAGATATTTAGATTTGGTATGTGATTTTAGGTGACATTTTTATTTTATTGTTTGAGTTTCTTGATATGTGGTTTAAATATTAGCAGCCACAATATGATTCAATAAACAAAACAATTATAATCTACGCTATTCAAAAAAGTATTATAAATGTGTATTAGTACACCATTATACCTTAAAGGTATGGGCTGGATGTCTTATGGAATTGTGTGTGCTCAAAAATACTAATTATTGTGGAAAGAAGGTTTTTATGCTAGGTTCAACAAGGATACTAGATGACTTATTGATATACCTTTTGGTACATGGGGCCCAATTTTTTGAAGAGAAGTATTGTCTAATGTTTGATATTAGAGGGTAGAATCCCCCCCTCACTTAACTCTAACCATTTAAGTGGAGATTCACCAAAAATGACATTTTTACCTATAATTATTGTTGTCTAAGGCACGAGAATTGGTGGAAAATGCACAGATCACTTTATAAGAGCTAAGTAAAAATGAACTCCTACTTAACTAAAAAATGATATCTCCTTTAAAAATATTACATAGACCCTAAATTAGCTAGGATTTGGCTAAATGTCTTGGTAATTACTTCCAAGTCATCAAACCATACGAAAGAGAAAAAATCCTAAACTATTTTTGATTCCCAAGATCACCTTTTAACATGTGGGAAGAGAATGTACTATTTAAGACAAGGATTGAACAAAAAATGAAATAAAATGAAATTGAGTAAACGATAAATAAATTTGATAAACTATGTTAAATAAATAAAATCCTTTTACATGATTTGTTAGAAGGTTGGTTGATTTTTGACTTTGATGTGTAATTTTTTACAATCGCAAACAAGTTATAAATATGTAAAAATGGCGAAGAAAAAATTGTAAGTTAGCACAAAAGTGATGAGAAATGATAAAGCATAAGAAACAAAGTTATTATATGAAGTACATTATTATTATGATATTAAATTCTTAAACATAAATCATAAACATTACAATAAAATAAAACATGTCATATCTTGTAAGAAACAATTAAAAAATGTTGCAAGTGTGTAACGCCTTTAGCATGAATAGTATCTATGATGACTTATGTTAAGGAAGGTTCAAACGTTGACAGGTGATTTTGTCTTAATACGATGTACTCTTATGAATTATGAAATCATGTTTGTAGTAGGTAATATTTTATCTACAGAAATAGGTACATTTTGGCATGTTTTTTGATTAATTTTATAATGAAGAAACCCATCTCTTTTTGTGTAGAATAATTCATTGCTTGGGATTAAGAATTGAGTTTCATTTTTCATAATTCATGAGATTTAGAAAAAATTTACCTTGGATCAATTTCATTGATCCAAGGTATGCTTCTAATTTTTCAAACCTTGTTGTCATGATGTTCAATTTAGACATATGAAAGGCTTTTGGACCTTGAATATTTGAATGCCTTGAATGATCTGATCTCCTTAGACCTCTGCTTCGTATTGGAAATAGGGTAAAAATATGGTTCCTCTTTTCTATTTAGGTAACATATAATTTTCAATAGGGAACTTGGGACCTATTTACACCTTGTTTCTTAAATTAGGAACCTTATCCTAAGAAGAGTAACCTAACCTAAGTTACTAAGTTCATTGTTATTTTGGATGATTAATGGACCTAAGACTAAAGACTTATATCTATGGACCTATGTTGGTTCCTAAATTAATGTTGAACCTAACCTAAGGTGAGTGGCTAACCTAAAGGGGCCTATGGAATGACATGGGGAGGGGGTAAGTTAGTAGTAGTGAATCCTAGGAATTTATGGTGGGTTAATGAGTCCTTATCTCTTTTTTAACTACCAAATTTGGCAAGGGCATAGGTAAAATTAGAGGAATGAGCTGGCATTTTTTCCAAAGTTTTGAATGCATGTTTTCAAACTTAGTCTTTGCCAGAATTAGAGGTGGAAATGGAAGGAAAATTGGGAGAACTGACAGTCCTAATTTGCATTTAATATTTTTGAATTTTTTGAAAACCACTTAGGAAGAAGATAGAGGGGTTTGGTTTTGTTGTTCATTTGGTTTTTGGAGCTTGAGCTCTGCATGTGATTTTTTTGTTCTTCGAACCTCCAGTTCGATTCTTGCATAGAAGTTATCTATGCATGAACTATCCTGCCTTGCATGGTGTTGAAGGAAGAAGTTGGCAAAGAGAAGCTATAAGGAAGAGAAAGAGGAGGTTTTGAGTGTTGTTGGAGTTTCAAAGGAAGAATTGAAGCTCTTCTTGGAGATTTCCTATGAAATAGAGAAGGTGGATTGCTATCAGGCATGATAGGCCCTATCCATTAATTTTTATGATTTTAATTAAATGCTCATAAAAACAACTCCGCTCTTAAGGAATAATCTGGTTTTGTTCTTTAGATGAGATTCTTTTGCTTCTTGTTATTGTGTTTTTTATTGGAATGCATTATCAATTTTTTTTAGAATTTGGAAAGTGTGTTATGGGTTTGTACTTTTCATACTTATGGGTAGCTGATTTTTTGCTTTAATCTTCTTGCATATGTTGAAAACATAGCTGAAATATGTATGAGATCATAGTTAAAAGTGTACGAACCTTGTAGGTAACTTGGTTTTCTTAAATCTAGGTAGTCTTGTTCTAAGAGAACTTGTTTCTTCACCATTGGAAAACTTCAGTTAGGGAAACTATTTGGAATTTCTTGAATGTTGCTAAGATCTTGCATGATTATTTTGGGAAGATAGATTCAGTGACTCTTACTTAAATGTTTCCTTTTCGGGTGCTGATAAAAGGCTCCAAATTGAAGAGCTTGTCTAAAATCTTATCATTTTATGAGATTTTTTGTTTTTGTTATTATGAGTATTTCTTCCTGTTTCATACTTTCTAACCCCCATTATTATTGTAGAAGAATAAATTTACTGTAGAAATTGCATGGTAAACAAAAGTATGTCTATTTGGACTCGCATGATATCTTTTTGTTGTTATTAAAAGAACTGTGAATGGAATCTTGTGTTAACCTCTCGGAATGAATAATTTTTGCATGGAAGTATGATTGTTGAAAAATGTATGTGGAATCATGATTCTATTTCCATTCTTCAGGGTCTTAAGGTAATCAAAGAATTATGCACTTTGTGTTAAGTAGGGAAACTACCTTGAGTATAGGTTAGTTTTTGGCTCATTTATTGTTGATACATTGGACTTCATAATAGCTTTTATTGACCTTGTTATGATGTTATTGTCTTGGGATGTTTCTTAGATACCTTGGGCCAATGAACTCGGTTCTAGGTATTTTGGGACAAGGGAAAAGGTTATTTATGATTTTGGAACGCTTGCTCATGTTTTAGTAATGTTAGAATGCATACTTATATTCCTTTAAGGTTTTGAGTTTATTGGAAGTTTGTTTCAGACTAATCCTATTATTCCACTTTTCCTTTCTGCTCTGGGCCTTTTGGGAAGTGGATTACTTATTTATCTTGGTGGGAATCGAGTCTATCTAACCAGTTTCCATTGAATAATAATACGTAATGGATAAATGTTGCTCTTTGTTCCTTTTCCTTTCTCCTGGAATTTTGGGTGCTCATAAAATTTGTGACCTAGGAAAATCTATGATTGGATTTTGGTTTAGGTTGTATATGATCTGACCTTTTTCAATGTATTTTTCTTGGTTACTTAATGTTCACTCTTATTCTTAAGATCTATGAATATTGCAACCTTCCACTCTCTCTATCTTTAATCATTCTTATAACATATTAAACTTGGTAAAGTTTTTGTCCCTCCTTTGGTCTGTTATGGTTAGGTCACTTTTTGCCCATTTGATAAGACTGAGTGTAGAAATGTTCTTAGGGAAAAAAAGTAGAAGTTTTGAAAATACTTGGAAGGAATATTGAGTCTTGTTTAAGTTTTGAACTTAACTAGTCCGCTCTTTCAGGTAAATATTAGCAAGGGTGTATCTTTTTGGGATTTGAATGTTAGCTCATTTTATTGTTAGGAGCAATATTAATTTTTGACGAGGTCTGATTTAGCTTATTTTTTACTTTTAACTTGAATTGGTTCCTAATTCTGAGCTTGAGTATTAGGATGCTACAATCAGGGTCACATTAATTATTATGATGATTTGGATTATCCTTACTTATTCTTATGATCTTATTTATGATTGATGACATTTGAGACTTCAGGATGAATTTGGGTTAATGAAATAATTAGATAGAAAGTAATGTTTATGAATGTTCTACTATGGAGTTATGTCTAAAACATAGTTTTAGGTAGTTTACCTTCTTCTTTTAAACAAGTTTAACTGAGTGAGGAAACTTAATGGAATGTACATAAAAGTAATAGTAAGTTTCAGATGAAATGTTTATTCCTCTTAACTTACTATTTAAATTCTTTTTGATAAAGGTAAATTATGATGAAAGTTTAAAGTTGTTACATTTCATGACCTAACCTTGTTTTTTATTTGAAGTATATCTCTTTCTCTCTCTCTTATATGGGATTGTACTCTTTTTGGTTGAGCCTCTCTGATTTTTCTTTTAGGACTGTTTCATAAAAATAGAATCATTTTTATGAAACAGTTAGCTAAAAGCACATTGTTTTAATGATTTAGTGATTATCATGCTCAGATCAATGAACTGACTCATGTTAGCAATTTTTCAAATGGACTACGGAAAATATGAAAGGAGATATACTTATTATAAGTTAAATTTGTGTTATTTAAGAGATGGAATCTTTATTATGATGAAAAATGGCTTCATTACTAAGATGCACTTGATGAAAAAAGAAATTTTTAATGAGAAATCATTAAGTGATGTTGTTTTGACATTTTTTTATATCTAAAATGTTTGGACTTAGTAAATGTATAACTCCTCCTTATTGAATAAAAGATGTGAATTCTGTTAATACTTGTAGTAATAATTTCTTGGCATGAATTGGGAAGAAATGATAAGTATTACTCTAATTAAGGAAGATAGTTCAAATACTTAAATATTATGGAATGGTTTGGGTAGGAGTCTGAGTTGTTGGTTGAATAAGTTTCTCTAGGAGAGATGTAACTTATAAAGTAAATAATCTTATGATACTCTATCATTACAAAAGGGGTTGTAATTAAATAACATGGATGTATGTGTTTCTAACCATGCTTATAATTCTACATATGTATTTTGACAATATTAGGAGAATATGAATTTTGTTTTCATTAATGGGCATTAGCCCATGACATAAGAAAAAGGGGAAAATTTCCTTGAGGGTATACATTAAGATTTAAGTTATGAAATTTCTTAAATGATAATGAACAAAAGGGTAAATAGGTGCAAATGTGCTTCCCTATGCATATTTCCTTAATCTTAAACTCAAAATTAATTAGCTTAATCAACTTTATATTTAAAAGTGACTTAATGTCCCTTTCTATTGCAAGTTGTATCGGTTAACTTATAAACTAAAGCATGATAATAAATAGGTTAGGAAGAGAATTTTATCTACTTATCTACCTCAGATTTAGTTATAAGTTGTAACCCTTTAGGTTAAATAACATGTTTGAATCATTAAGGACATCATCATTAAATTATAATGAAGATTTTAATATAACATCAACCTTCACTATAAGTTATGTTCATCCAAATGAGGAAACTCAGTTGGATGTTGACACATGCCAACTGCAATGAAGTAACTTCGTAACTACATGATTCATTGCAAGGATACTACATTACAATTGACATGTCTCAATACCCTTAGAGTTTTTTCAACTAGAATAACAAAATTTCTTTACGGGATCACAGTTCTTCCCTATGCAAGGATACAGACATGATCTAGTTTCGGGGTCAACTCATGTTGACTTAGGATAACTAGAAAAACCTAATTGACGTAAATTGATTGAGTATGTATAAGTAACTTTAGTCACCACGAGAAGTCCTCCACGCTAGGGCATTTTTCTATCCTTATCTAGGGTTATACTTTGAATCACATGGACTGATAGAGGTCAATAAAGACCAATCTAGATAACAAATCAAGTGTGGTGAAGGAATTATTACGTTTGACAAGTATGTCATCTAGGAATGTAAATATGATAAAAATGTGTAAATCTTTGGCCAAAGTATCACAAGCTGTTGGTTACATTTTCCTATGTCACCTAGTTTAAGAAGTGGGATTTCTGATGAATATCAGTAACATATGTTTAGATAGGATCTTAAACAAAATACTTGAGTACCCCTGATAGGGTAAAGGAACTAAGAATACTTCATATACACATTACTGAATAACATGAGATATTGGTTTGTGTTGAGTCATAAAATGAGAGATCGGTGTTTCACCAAGTCATTACAGGTACATATGGTTTTACTGTTATGGGATAGATTAGAATTTGAATGTGTGTTCTAAATTGTGATTTAGAATAGAGAACATTGCGTAAAAAAATTTCCTTGTTTTATAAAGTCTTAAAATGGGAATGTTACAAGGTGTATTTTAGAATTCCAAAACATTGATGGAGAGAAAATACATTCAAACAAGTTTAAGAAGATTCCATCAATAGCTCTTAACAACTCTCTTCCTAGTAGGATCTTCCAAACCCAAAATGGCTTAAAAACTTGAAATTTGTGACTTTTTTCACCTTATAGGGTTTATATAAACAACATAGCCTATTTCAAACACTCCTTGCCTTATAAACAATGTCATTTCAATCATCAAATTAGTCTCTTTTCAAGGAAGACCAAATTTCACTTATCTTTCTCCACTTATCCTTCACTCTTCTCGACTAACACTAGTCCAAATGGAGAAAAAATTGACCCTTTGGCATTTAAATACTTCTTATAACTATTTTTCCCATTTCAAACTCACCACACAATGTTATATCTACCATAAAATTATCTCAAAAAACAAAAAATCATCAAATCTTACCATTCTACTCCAAACTGTCTTCTAGATGCCCTTAAGAAAATGCATCATACTAACTTCATAGTTAGACTCATCTAGAGATGTCCAAAAAAATGTGAAAGATTCCTCAGATTCCCTCTATCATCAACAAGGTGTTTGTAATAATTTAAAACCCAACTCCTTTATTTACTCTCTCTATCTCACTTTCCTCCTCTAGGCTCACAAGACTTTACTAGGCCTGAGATAGTCCTTTTCCATTCATATATTATTTTATAGATGGATTAAAAACACAAACTAAGAAACTTTGAGTACCCATTCAACCTTTTATAATGCATGCTAAGTTTCAATATTGAACTCTAAAGATAAACCCTAGTTCCTTTGTTATCAGGCCCTCATAATTAGCTCTTATACTATGCAAACATACTCTACATGAGACTATCATGAATATCTCCAATTATAACCAATGAAAGTTAAAAATTTACTATCCAACAATTTAAATAAATTGTCTTCATTGTTTATTTCAAATTTTAGGCCTGGATTCAATTATTTGTGCCTTCAAATTACAAACCCTATTAATACCCTAAAAAAGGTTCCCTAAAAACCAGACAGGCTATATTTTGTTGTAACTTCCTCAAAAATTAGATTTAAGACACAAATTTTTTACTAGAGGTCTATTTATACTTGGAACACATGAGGAACTTACTATTAAAGCTCATGGAATCAAATATTTTTTTAAAACAATCAATTCCTCTTTGTTCTTCCTATAGGTTATTACTGTCATAGTCAAGTAATAAATTTATCAATAAAATAAGGAAATGCCTATATTCACCTAGGTTTATGCTCTCCTTACCAATGGTATCATGTATTAAAACTTGAAAAATATAAATCTTAATGGATTTACAAGGTTTCATAGTCATATGAATTCAATACACAGTCCTAGTTCATTCCATAATCAAAATAGAGTACAGAGTCCATTGGTCTTAAACACATACAAATAATTCATTAAGAATTCAAATAATCATATCATGAAATAAAATTCAAATTATATTACATTCCTTCACCCATTATCACCACATGGATTCACCAATAGACTCATCTAAGTTCCATGAAAAGGTTGATTATAGTCATACATACCTTAAACAGTCTTAGCTCTTGAAACAAGGGATTATTTTCTCACCACTCACTTGATCTCATTCAAAGTTCCATTCCAAGAAGAAAGTATAAACATACTAAACAAGGAAGTATATAAAATTAAACCTTTAACTTCAATAAAAATAATAATTTCATGCTCAAAATAAAAGTTTATTTCCTTAGGACTATATTACAAAAATATGATGCTTTATCCCTTCTCCATCCTTCTATTTTTAAGGATTCTCTTTCCATCTTCCTTACTTCCTCTCCATTTTCTCCATGGAGGAAAAATTACATCTCAGTCATTCAAATTGTCACCTTTTAAATGTAATTTCCAAGAAAACCTAACAAACTCCTTAATGAATCTACATGTCCCTTCAACACATTTTGGATTTTTTTGTCATTTCATAAACTTGGACCCCTCATAGGACTCATGCCTATACCTATACACATGATAAAAATTTAAACCACCCCCCTTTTAACCAAGACAATACTTATTGGCTCATTACATGCTTGTAAATTTGAATTTACATTTTGGAGGGAAACTATTAATTTGAATTTTCAAACAGTCAACACCTAAATACCTTTCTCCCTCATGACTCCACATACCCAATTTGACCTCATTGACCTTATAACCATGGAAATTTGCATTGATTAATGTCATTTGAGGATTCCCTTGCATCATACTCCCAAGGTGAAGAAAGTAACCTTGTACTTTGTTTTCATAGTTGAGTCTTCACCATGTTTTCTTGTTCTTTCCTTTCTTTCCTTTCTCCCATTGTCCTTACTTGATTCATATCCACCCGGGTCCCATATCTTACATTTTATTCTTCCATTTATCTTAACATTGATTTATTTTTTCTTGATTTAAATTTTTATCTCCATCATTGTCAGGCATTCACTCTTTGTATTTGCATACACCAACATTATAATAACAAAAATACATTATTCTTTATATTTTATGTTGTTCTTCATCTCTATGTAGCTCATATCCAACTTGTATTCACCCTTGGCTTGCTTATAATCTGCATGTTCTTGTCTATTTTCTTGCTCAGTCATACTTTTCATCATATCAAACTACTTAATGGCTGTACCTGATTATTATTTTCTCTCATTTTGATCAATATTTGACCAACAAATCCCCCCTCCCTCATTCATATATTCACTCTAATCTTCCTTTTCCATTACATAAATCAAGTCTTGTAATATTTATTCTAATCCACTTTTGTAAAACTTATCATCATATATCTTTTCTTCACTATGCTCATCCATCGTTTTATCTTTTCTTGTACCATGCTTTTCAAATGCACTAGTGGAGTCATTTGGTAAAATTTCAAGGAATTCACCCACACCATCATCATTATCAAGAAATAAACCATCAAATATAATCACCTTGTCTTAATTCCGTGCATGTAACTCTTATGAAGAATTAAATAATTCTTCAATCATGTATATTTATTCTCTCATCATTAGAGCATCTTATTCTTCAATTTCCTCATCAAAACTAGGGTTTTCTTAGTCATCATTTTTTGCATAATCTTCACCCTCTCTCCATGTCCATTCTCAAATTTTGTAGGAGAATTAACCAATCTTCCATTTATCTTCTCTATACATCTATTTGTAAGATTTGTGTTCCTCTTTCATTTATTCATTTAATGATTTTAATTAATCATTATTTAACATATCCTCAAATATACCATGAATGTATTATTTACTTGGAAGTTTTCCATTGCTTTCTCCATGAATTTTTTCATGACTATTAATGATTCTTTGCTACAAACATTGAACTGATTCTTTCATGATATCCTTTTCTTGAAATATGGAATTCCCTTCTTTCTTCATGCATTCTTGGAGTATACTCACTTGATTATTTCTCTTGACTATCCATTTATTTCTTACCATATGCTTTGGATGATTTCTTGACTTCATATCAGCTACTTGGTTGCATTTATAACATGAACTCTTATCTTTATCAAATCCTTCTCTCTCATTAGTTTTTAGACTTGATTTGAATCTTTGGTAGACCTAACCTTTTCTTGAATCCTGCACTTTCATCTCATTCCTGCTCATAGTTGTTCTCCCAAGCCACTTAAAAACAATGTAACCATGCTTTATGCTTTCTTTTGAATAAGAAACTTTATTTTTGTTCTAGATATAATTCAGTTCTCTCTTTTCCTTATTAGGATTAATTTCCAAACCCCTATCCTCCTCTTCTCCAATTTGTATAATCTAATTCATATTCAATGTTACATTGTTAGTAGTATTTATTTTCTCACTAGCTCTTTTCTCTTCTTCCAAGAAAATTCCCCATGCCTCATACAATGGCATTTATCTTCATATTCATCTTGATCAAGTTTAAAGTCTTGTTCTATATCTTTATTTTCTTGTACTAGTTATACTTTTTATATTTTAGATTCGTCTTCTTCCAAGGGTGCTTCATTTTACATTGTTTTCACCCACCTTGAGGTATTTTATTTTTCCTTCATCAAATTTGTCTTGATACTTGCAATCACATACTCAAACATGGAGTTGGATAAAAAAAAAGATCTCATAAGGCTCCCATGAGAGTTTTCTTCATAGACACTTCCTTATTCTCTTCTCTTTGCACTTTATCCTCTTTCTTGTTCTCTTTAATGAGATTTCTCTTCTCAAACTCTTATTCACATGGTGTCTTATTTTTCTGCACCATTTCATGAGTATCTTTCACCATTTATTTCTCCAAATAAATCATCCTTTGTCGCTTCTTATTCTCTATATGTAGCTTGATAGGCCATTTTACCTTCTTTTTCAACTTCCATCCAAACTCTTGGACCTTTTCTTCCATCATATTCCTTATCATAGATTCCATATTTTAAATCCTTTATTTTTCCTCATTTAGCTCATCTTCTGAGAGTAACTCTTTCCTTTTTATGATTTCCTTCACCTTACTATGGCATTTTTCTTCTTTTAAATCCTTGAATTTACTTCCCATGTCTTTTCTCAATCTCTCCATAAGATCTTCACCCAATTCTCTTTCACTTTAGTCTATTGATCTCCTTAAGTCCTCATCTAGGTATTTTGCACCCTAGTCTATTGGCCTTGTATACTTATTCAATATATTTTGTAGTCTTCTATCTCTCCTTAGGCACTTCACCACTCATCTTGTATCTTGTGAATAGCTTGTCTACTTAGCTTCTTAACCTGTCAACCATTCATCACTTCATGCCTATTTAGGTACACACATGCCTCAAAACTCATCAAAAATGATTCATTTAATGATAAACTATAAGATTCAAGCATCGAAGATCATAAATTATAAGGATATTTGATCATCTAGGTTTAGTAGTACTCTTGCATGCAAGGATAAAATGATCCATTCCTCAAAGATTAACACTCTTCACTTGAAATTCAAGAAATATTAAATCTTCAAGGCTCACAATAAATAATTATTCTTCATCAAGGCATGGTCACATGTAACTAAATACTTAAGACAAGTATTAGTTTCTTATGAACTTTACACCCAAATTTCAACAAATTCCTTTTCACCATCTTCTTCTTCAAACATAATTCATTCAACCCTGTAACTTAATCATTTAAATATTAGAAAAACATATAACTTTAACAAAATTTACTCATGCTCTGATACCAAATATTACAGAGAAAATACATTCATTGTACATTTAAACAAGTTAAAGAGGATTCCATCAACAACTCTTACAAACTCTCTTCCTAGGAAGATCTTCCCAACTTAAAATGGCTTAAAAACTTACAATTTTTGACTTATTTCACCTTATAGGGTTTATATAAATAACATATCTAGTTTCACACACTCCTTACATTATGAACAATGTAATTTTAATCATCAAATTATCCTCCTTTCAAGGAAGACTCATTTTCACTTATCTTTCTCCACTTATCCTTCACTCTTCTTGACTAACACTAGTCCAAATGGAGAAAAAATTGACACTTTGGCATTTACAGACTTCTTCCAACTATTTTTCCTACTTCACACTCACCACATAATGTTATATCCACTATAAAATTATCTCAAAATACATAAAATCACCAAGCCTTATCATTCTATTCCAAATTGTCTTCTAAATGCCCTTAAGACAATACATCATGCTAACTTCATAGTTAGACTCATCTAGAGCTATCCATAGAAATGTGAAAGATTTCTCAGATGCCCTTTATTAGTGCTCGATTTGACCTCACCCTTTATCTAGTATATGCATTCAAAAAAATTTCTCTTACTATTTCTCCCATGTAAAAATGTAAGCTTGAAAGACATAATCGTATTGAATGCGAATGAAAACCTCATGTTTAGGGTGTGAATCTTCTTTTTTGGTTTAGGAACGTAATATTTAGGTTTTCCTTGAATGTCCATGTAAAAAATTAGCCATGAATCGGGCCAATTTTGTAATGATGAAGTGTGAAATGCAAAAGGATCTCCGATGATTTCCACTTCTATCGCCTTAACCCTTTTTCTCCTTTTTGTGTTATTTGGTATTTTTGGGACTTAATTTATCCCATGTCTGAATATGGATGTAGAAGGTGTGCACATTTCCATTAGATGCATTTTAGAGAAGGTACAAGTAATCGGGGGCCTCCAAGAAGTGGGAATCGACCATGTGGCTAAAGCGCGACAAGGTATCCTAGGTGGGTTGAAAAGTTAAGATAAAGAGGAAGATTTGGTGGGCCACCGTAGGTCATCCAGACGTAAATTCTAAAGTAGAAAGATAAAGAGAAACCCCAAAACTACTCAAGGCCTCCACGTGTCGAACAATGTGGCTATCACTGTCAAAAAGACAAAACAAAGAGGCATAGGACTCGATGTTCGATGGATTGGAATGTGATTTCAGGTCCCAAAGCATGAAATTGAAGACTTGGCTGAAATCAAGGTTAAGGTTTTGAAAGAATTCAGGGAGAAGATGAAGAAAGAAAATAGGCCCAGATAATGAAAAATAAAGAAAAATAGTTGAATTTATAGAAGAAAGGGTGTAAACAAGATAAGTTGAATGAAATCATTGCCATTAAAAGAAGAAGGATTTTTCACTCAGCTCACATGAAGGAAATAAATATGAAAGAGATTGGAATTATGTAAGAAAAAGATATCTAGACCGATGTGACACAATTTATGGAAAATAATCTAGCCCCGAAAGAAATGAACATAAGTGTGTGTTTCTCGAGATGGATCCCCAAAAGGTAAAACAGATTTGTGTGTCACTTCAAATCATATGGAGGTTCCTAAAAAATATTAATATGGGGTTTATTTTCCCAAAAAAAGGGAGAAATGATTAAACAAATGCAAAAAGGAATGACATAGCAGGAGTAACTCATAATTCCTCCACCTGGCAACATAAGATAACATATTAAAAATGTATGTTGAGGAGAAGAATATTCTTTGGATATTCATGATTTTGGGGGGAAAGTGAAAGGTGAGTGAGTGATTGAAAATTTATAAATGTGATGTGAATACTCTCGGATATGGGGGGGTTAAAATTTTAGAAAAGAAAGGTGTAAACTGAGAGAAACCATTTTATAAGAACTTATTTAAGAAACTTGGTAATTTATTTAGCTTTGAAATAGAATCATGTCAAGATGGTTGTAAGTGACAACCATTGACAAGAATTGAGACTGTAAATGATAATTTCCCTTCCTGATGAATTTTACGAGTTATGAGTTAATTGTGTTTGATCATGAGCATTGTTGTGTCTACTTTTAAGTTGATATTTTTCAAAGTAGTTATTCATGTTCCTGTTGTAATATTATGTTAGGAATCCCTATGAATCACACAAGACCTTGCTCTTGTGGTAACACTATGGTAATTACAATTATGTTGTGAGGAGATATTCCATTTCATTATGCAATAAACAGTTTTAAATTCACTTTGCTTTCATTTTGTTGATGAAGGTTGTTTGTAAGTCTATGAGTGTATCTTAGATATGATAGATTGGGGATTATTGATGTTTTATTGAGTGTTTAACATGAAATTTTATGTTTAAATTCTCATAGATTGTGTGAAACTTTGTATTCTTGGGATTCCATGGGTGCACATATTTTGGTTAAAGGTTCAGTGTTAGTTATTTGAAGTTTTCTTATCTTCTCATCTAGAATATCTTCCAACATTTTTTAAACGTTTTCAAATATTTGGTATAATCAAATTTATCCTTCTTAATTCCTCAAAAAATACATCCATAACTAATAAATCCTACAAGAACCACCCCTACTTTCACTTCTTATCCATGAATTCTAAGGAGATTTGTTAAATTTACCCATCCTTCACCCAAAATATGCAGGAGCAAGCTGGTTTTATTATTGTCTTTAGTAACCTGAACCTTATCTAGGAGAAATATACATTTTCTAAGGTGATAACTTGTGAGAGCTAGATCATGCTGCATTTACCATGTCTTCTCAAGGTTATTTCTCAATGTCCTAAAAGGAGATTCAAATATTGTTGATCCATTCTTTTCCCTTACAAATACAAGTTACAAAACGGGTCCTCTCACCCTGGTTGAAGGAAGAACTTAAAATAGTAGGGTAGGTCACACCCTTAGCATGGTGCTATCCAACTTTTACCAAGCTTGAGTAACAAAAAGACAGTTAGATATTTCCCCAACTACAAAATGATTCAAGTTTTGATTTATCTTTCACTAAGCATCTTGCTCATCCTATTGATGCTTCTTCACTTCAAAGGGAGAACTGATTTGGGTACCAACACTACTTTGACACCACTGCCAAAGAATATTTGTGTAAATACAAATAAATACTAACATATAGTAACATATTAAACATGTTTAGATTCAAATACATGGTCTAGACATAATCATTTCTCCAGGTTTATGAAAAATGAGCCTGAGCAGAAGTTATTTTCTTGGCTAGAGGTAGATACTAATAAAGGATGTTGAGATTTGTCAAGATTTGTTAAAATTGATAATTAATTTTTAGTTGGCAAGTTATTTGAAGTTATTTACACATATAAGGTGTAAGACCTTAATGGAAACTCCACCATTGTTCAGAATTTCTGATAAATACCAGTTCCTCAAATCTTCAATAATCAAAATATTCCATTAATATATGTAAAGCTTGAAGGAAGAGGATACTTATTCAAGATAGATCCTGCTAGAAAATTGTTTCCAAAGCTAGGAAGGACAAATCCAAATAAGAAACAAGTTTGGAGAGATTTGGGAGATGAAAGGTTGAAAGATAAAGTGGTTCATGTGGTTGAGAGTGATCAACCTATGATAGAGGATTATTCTAGTTCCTCATAAAATTATGGATCAATTAGTTCCTGTATAAATTTATACACTCTAACTAGATAGGGTCCTTCATTTTCAATTGATATAGGTATCCCTCATCTCCCTCATTTATCACTTAGAAGCAATAGATTTTTCTATGAGAATGAATCAATAAAGGACTAGTACTTTGAGGATCATACCTGATTGCCACAGAGACCTCCTATCCCAAACCACTTTAATCCCCCTATTAGGAAACCCCCTTAGAATAACATGGCTCAATCTCCACCTAGACCTATCTTTGTTGTAAATGTTTTGGACCCATATATTTCATAGGTGTGGTGGGATATCCTAATGCAGTTTCATAACAAGTAAGGAATATTTTTCCTAAGTTTCAAGGAAACAATGTTATCATTGGTCACCAACACCTTAGACTCTTTGTTAATACTATGGAGAATTTTGATATTGAACATGAAGATGTTTATATAAAGTTGTTCATCCAAACCTTGGAAGAGGATGCACATGACTGGTATAAGTCCCTAGTAGATAATTCAATTGATTCATGGAATGAGATGAAAAATGCATTTATATCATAATATGGGGACAAAACTAACACAAGGTTTCTTCTCTCTGAGTTTTAAAACATTAAAAATAATCCCAATGAGACTATTCAAGAATTTAATACTAGATTTAATAAAACCTTGATTAGACTACCCATAATTTTGAGGCCAAGTGATGAATCATGTCTAATAAAATACTCTAACTCCTTTCATAGGAAAGATACATATTATTTAAGGGATAAAAATCCTAGGAATTTGATGTAGGATTTATCTATGGTAGTGCAAATTGAAAACAATATAAATGCCACAAGGAAACCTCCTAAAAGGGAGGGTGTCACACTAATTAATCCTGAAAATCCTTAAATAAGTAAGGGAGTTGATATGAAGGAAGTAGTTAAAACTTTAGCAGGGGTAGTGAAATAAATATCTTATAAACTTGCTAGAGATGAGAAGGGAATATGATAAAGTGCTTAGGGCCAACACCAACCTCAAGGCCAAAAAATATTTGGAAATAATCCTAGAGGTGATCACATATAAGATGAGAGAGGAAAAGGTCCCATGAGATTAGGAAATAAACAACAAAAACCAAGGAGAGAAAACTAGTCCTTGATCCCTTAACTGCTAGGGTTTCCATGGTAGAAGAGAACCATGTTATTGATTGGTGTGACAAGTTTTTCTTGTCACATTCCCATTGTGATCTAAATGAGGAAACTGAAGAGGCTAATGATGATGCTACTTTTGGTAATGTGTGCATGATGGAATTCCATGAAAGTACATGATAAGGTGTTACCTCTACTGAATTTATGAATGTCAGGACTGTGGAATGTTTTTGGGACTGCATAAACCAAGTATCTCCTCTTCCTTCTACTAGTAATCTTGATGTCAATATGGTCCAATATTTTTATTTTCCTAATCATCATTTTGAATATTTAAGGGAATTCATGATTAAGAATATGATGGTGGAATTCCTTCTAAGGAGGATAGGTAATTATTAATGAATGAAGTGGTGTCCCAGGAGAAACAATATATTCTACGAAACAAGATTGTTAAAATGGGAGGACCATAGCCTAAACCAAAGAATCCCCTCCTTAATATTTCAAAGGATTCCCAAAAGAAAGTTGTTCCAAAAAATATTCTAGCTAATTCCAATAAACCCAGTAACCCTTCCCAAGCCATGAAGAATCTCATACCACAAGAAAAATCCATCACCCCACCTCTCAGTAAAAATTTACCCAAGTATACCCCATGTGATAGGGCTCAAATTTTGAGCCAGATAAAGCTCACTATACCCATCATTAATTTTCTTAGGATACCTGAGCACAAATGAAGAACATTTGAGTACTTGGGATTTAAGTAGGAGGTAGTGACCCTGGGATAACATGTTAATAGTCCTGATATTCCTCCTGTTATTGAATAATTTGAAGTTTTGCAGACATTGGAAAATTTGGGGGAGTCCCCTAAATTATATTTAAGCACTTCCCTTGTTGAATCCCATCTTGATGTTGATCCCTTCTCTACTAATTTTATTATTAAAGACAAACTTGTTCATAATTGCATGTTTGATTTAGGAGCTTCATGTAATGTGATTCCCCTTGAAGTTATGAATGAGTTGGATACTAAAGTAATAACATTATTTATAAAGTGCATTACCATGGACTTAAGAGAAGTGCTAGTCATTGGGTATGTGAAGGGTTTAGTAGTACAATTAACAACTTATCCTGGTAAGTATTTAACCATGAATGGAGTCATTGTTGATTGCCTCGGTAAATGGGGTATGTTATTGTCATGAAAGTGGGCTACTAGTGTTGGTGGAAATATGGAGATGGATATATTGTATGCCACCATATAAGTAGAAGGGAATCTTGTCAATTTGTATGGGGAGAAAAATATGTTACATCTGATTGAAGATCCCAATAATGCTACTTATGAATTTTTGTATACAGATGTCGATGTTAATAATTTTGTTGGGTATGTAAATTTTGAAGAACATGGTATTGATAAGAGTAAATTCCTAGAACAAGTTGGTGTCCCTTAGACCTTGATGTTTGATGGATCTTTCTCTTATATTGGAAATGGAGTTGGATTTGTACTTATATCTCAAAACCAATAAATGTTTAATTTCTCCTTCAAATTGAAATTTGAATGCACAAACAACATTTCTAAGTATGAGGCATTACTCTTGGGTTTGAGGATTTCCTGTGAGTATGGTATAAAATATATAATTTTTAAAAGAGATTTAGAGCATGTAGTGAAACAAGTAAGGAAATTGTATGCCATGAAAAATCAAAGAATGAAACAACATAAGCATGTGGTATGGGATTTCATTGATATGTTTCACTCCTTTAATATATTGTATCATGAAAGAACTCATAATACTATAGCAGATAGGTTTAATGGTGATTGGATCTAGGTTTAACAACTTCACTATTTCTCCTTATTGTGATTACGATATTGAAGTACTATAAGGACCATATGTCCTTGATAATGTAAACATTTGGAAAGTGTTTAAATATGATGCCCAGGTTCAGAGGTTTTTGTAGAATGAAGGAGAATTCACCAATAAATGTATGGATTGGGAAACAATGGTCATAGTATGTGATGGGAAGGAGACCCTGTTTGGTAAATACATAATCCAATTGAAAACAAACACAATCCCTAGAGACTTGGTGGATTTAGAGTCCAACTTTGATAACGCGGATAGGGTGGTTCATAGACACATCTCATCTTCAAGGGAGGTGGAAGAGCATAATTTAGGAACTGCAAAAAAACCTAGAAAGTTATGGCTAGGCAATAATTTGAGTAAAGAGGAAAAGCATTCTTATGTTGAGCTATTGAAGAAGTACCAATACTTCTTAGCATGTTCCTACTTAGAATTGAAAGCATATAGGGAGGACCTATTTCAGCATGAAATACCTTTAGAACCTAATGCTAAGAAATTTAGGGGGAAAAAAAGGCCAATTAATGCACTTCTCTCCCTAAAAATGCAAGAAGAACTAAAAAAGTTAAGGGATGGAGGAATAATACAACCAACAAGATATTCTTCATGGGTGGAAAACTTAGTTCTAGTAAGAAAGAAAAACAGAGACATAAGGTTGTGTGTGGATTTTAGGAACTTGAATAAGGCCTCAATTAAAGATAATTATCTATTGCGTAATATGGATAACATGCTACAATTGGTCACTGGATCTGAGTTACTATCCACATTAGATGGTTTCTCAGGGTATAACCAGGTGGTTGTGAAGCAATCAGATAGAATCAAAACTATTTTTTACCACCCCATGGGGTACTTATGTATATGTGAGAATGACATTTGGTCTTATGAATGCTAGGGATACTTTTCAAAGAGCCATGGATGTTACATTTTCAGGTTACATCAATGATTTCATTACAATTTACTAGGATGATGTGACAATTCTTTCTAGAAAAAGAAGTGATCACTTGAACCATGTGGAGAAGATGTTGATAAGGTGTAGAAAATATGACATCTCATGGAATCCTAAGAAGTTCCATTTTTGGGTTCAAAAGGAAAAATTATTGGGGCACATTGTGTCATAAGAAGGGATCATGATTGATCCTAAAAGGGTGGAAGCAACTAGTAAGGTTCCTGTCCCAAAAACTAAGAAAGGGATTCAATCCTTCTTTGGTAAGATAAATTTCATTAAGATATTCATTTCTAGTTTTTCTAAAATGACCATCCCGATTACAAGCATGCTAAAGAAGGACCAGATTATCAAATGGGAGGAAGGAGCTCTCCAAGATTTTAATGGAATAACAGAAACATTGAAAAAAATCTCCAGTATAGGCATCCCCTAATTATAAGAAGGAATTTTAGATATTCTTTTTTGCGTCTGAAAACACTATTAAATATGTACTATTGCAAAATTATGAAGAAGGAAATGAAAGGCCTATTTCCTTTTTCAGTAAAGCTTTGCAGAGGGATGAATTTAAGTATATCATCATAGAGAAGTAGGCTTTTGATTTGGTAAGAGATACTAAAATTTTTGGTTCCAAAATTGTAGCTTATGTTCCTCACACTATGGTCAAATAGGTTTTTATCAAAAATGGAGATTTCTAACAAGAGATGTCACTAGGTGAACAAACTGCAAGAGTATGATATGGATATACAAACCACCAAGATGGTTAGAGGTCTGGGCCTTGCAATATTGATGGCAGAAAGTAACCTACAAGTGATGGAAGTTAACGAGATTTAGGAAGGAACTGCGGATGTCCTATAAAAGGCAATAAATTACAAATGGTATAAGGACATAATATTTTACCTCAGGAATTTGAAATGTCCTGGCCATTTAGACAAAAATCAAAGAAGGAAACTCAAATTGGCTTCCCAGAAATATATCATATTTGATTATGGGTTGGCTTGGAAGAATCCTGAGTGGGTTATTTTGAGATGTATCATAGAGGAATAATATCCCAAACTAATTTCAGAATTCCATGGGGGAGTATGTAGAGGTCACTTTGCTAGAAGAGTAACTTCTCACAAGATCTTAAGTGCAGGTTATTAGTGGCCCACACTTTTCAAAGATGCAAACTTTTTAGTTAGGAAATGTGAAAGTTATCAGATATTTTTAGGAAGAATGAAAGCTTCAAGTGCTCTACCTTTGCAACAAGTATCAATAGAAGCTCCTTTTAAACAATGGGGCATGATCATTAATGGAGATATGTTAGATCCCTCAAGTACAGGGCATAAATGGATATTGGTGACCCTTGATTATTTTACCAAATGGGTTGAAGTTATCCCCACAAGAAAACTCACCAAATTGTCATGGATTTCATCTTAAATCATATAATTTGTAGGTTTTGAGTACCTGCAAATATAGTTGTTGATAATTCCATGAGCTTTCGAGCTAAGCTATTGGTAGATATGTGCCAAGAATATGGTATAAGTCTAACATATGTATCCAACTACAATCCTCGGGGGAATGGTCAAGCTAAATAAAATAATAAGAATTTTCTTAAGATCATTAGGATAACATTGGAGATTAACAAAATAAAATGGGGTGAGCAGTTACAATTTAATTTATGGGTAGATAGAATTATTACCAAAAGGGATATTATAAAGAATATTTTTGAATTGGTTTATGGAGTCCAAGATCTCTTGCCCCTATATTTCCAGTTGTCCTCTTATCATTTCATATAACAACTTGAGGATGAAGAGGTGAATTCCTATAAAGAAAGGTTTAATCAACTAGTTAATTTGTATGAATAAATAAGAGAGTCTCGCCAAAGGCACCTTAAGTTTAGAGAGAAACTCAAAAAATTATTTGATTAAAAGGTGACTCCTAGAATTTTCAATGTTGGATATTTTGTTTTGCTATGGAACAACAAACATGGGGATAAGGGGAAACATGGTAAATTTTATGCTTTATGGATGGGAACCTATTATATGGAGATAAGAATTGGTGAGCACACCTTTCTCCTATAGGACTTGGATGTAGATTTGTTTGAATTGCATGTTAATGGCAGGCATCTGAAACATGGCTGATTACAAACAAGGTATGAATCATTGTACAATGTATAGTCTTTTTGTTTGATTTTTTACTTTGGTTTTTTTTTTCCCTTTTTTTTCCCTGATCTACAATGAACAATTACCTTGGTATCTTGGTATGTTTTGGTGAAGTACGCCAGTTATGTTTGACCTAGTGTGTGATTTAAATGACTCCGTAGCCCAATGGATTTTAGGCACTTGGTATGTTATATGTTTGTTTTTCTTGTTCTTGTGACACCCACATGGAATTCCAATCCCCGAGATGGAGCTGGTGTTAGTGATCAATTTCATCTCACCCATTTTCTAGTATATGCCTTCAAAAAAATTTCTTTAACTCGTTTTCCCATGTAAAAATGTATGCTTGAAATACTTAATTATATTGAAAGCGAATGAAAACCTCATGTTTAGGGGGTGAATCCTCTTTTTTGGTTTAGGAACGTACTAGTCATTTTCCCCTTGAAATTATTTGTAAAAAATCATCCATGAATCGATCTAATGTTATAATGATGAAGTGTGAAATGCAATAAGATCTCCGATGACCGCCACTTGTATCGCCCCAACCCCTTTTGTCCTTTTTTTGTTCTTTGGTATTTTGCGGGACTTAATTTTTTCCTGAGTCTGAATCTGGATGTGAAATGTGTCCATGTGTCCCTTTAATGCATTTTAGAGAAGGTAAAAAGAATCAGGGGCCTCTAAGATGTAGGAATTGACCATGTGGCTAAAACGTGACAAGGTAGCCCGAGCAGGTTTAAAATTCAAGATAAAGAGGAAGAGCTCACGAGCCACCATGTGTCATCCAAGTGAAGATTTAAATGGAGAAGGAGAAAGATAAAGAGAAACCCCAAAGCTACGCAAGGCCTCCATGTGTCGAAAAAAGTGGATACCACTGTTGAAAAGACCAAACAAATAGGCAAAGGGATCAATGTTTGATGGATTGGAATGAGATCTCGGGTCCCAAAGAATGTAATTAAAGACTTGGCTGAAATCAGGGTTGAGGTTTTGAATGAAGTTAGGGAGAAGATGAAGATAAAAAACTGGCCCAAATAATGAAAAATGAAGAAACAAAGTTGAATTGATACAAGAAATAGTGTAGACAAGATAAGTTGAATGAAATCATTTCCATCAAACAAAAAAGGATTTTTCACTCCTCTCACATGAAGGAAATAAATCTAAAAGAGATTAGAATCATACAAGCAATAGATATATAGACTGATGTGACGTAATTTATGGAAAAAAATTCAGCCCAGAAAGACATGAACATGAGTGTGTATTGCTCGAGATTGATCCCCAAAAGGTAAACGGTATTTACGCATCACATAAAATCATATGGAGGTGCCATGCCTAAAAACTATCAAAATGGGGTTTCTTTTCCCACCAAAAGGGAGAAATAATTAAATAAATGTAAAAAGGAATGACATAGTAGGAGTAACTCATAATTCCTCCACCTGGCAACATAAGATAACATATTAAAACTATATGCTGAGAAGAAGAATATTCTTTGGATATTCATGATTTTTTGGGGAAAGTGAAAGGTGAGTGAGTGAATGAAAATGTATAAATTTGATGAGAATACTCTTGTATATGGGGGTTAAAAATTTCTAAAATTTTAGAAAAGAAAGGCGTAAACTGAGAGAAACCATTTTCCAAGAACTTGTTTGAGAAACCTATTAATTTATTTAGCTTTCATATCAAATAATTTCAATATGGTTGCAAGTGTACAACTATTGACAAGCATTGAGACTGTAAATGAAACTTTCCCTTACTAATGAATTTGATGAGTTCTAAGTTAATTGTGTTTGATCATGAGCATTGTTATGTCTCCTTTTAAGTTGAGATTTTTCAAAGTATATATTCATATTACTATTGCAATATTATGTTATGAATCCATCTGAATCACACAAGAACTCATTCTTGTGGTAGAACCATGGTAATTACAATTGTGTTGTGAGGAGAGATTTCATTTCATTATGCAATAAATAATTTAAAATTCACTTTCCTTCCATTTTATTGATGAAGGTTGTTTGTAAGTCTATGAGTGTATTAGATGTGATAGATCAGGGATCTTTTATGTTTTATTAAGTGTTTGGCATGATATTTTATGTTTAAATTCTAAGAGATTGTGTCAAACTATGTATTCTTGGGCTTCCATGGGTCCAAATATTTTGGTTAAAGGTTCAATATTACTTATTTAAAGTGTTCTTATCTTCTTGTCTAGAAGATCTTCCAACATTTGTTAAAAGTTATCAAAGATATCGTATAATCAACTTTATCCTATTTAATTCCCCCAAAAAATGCATTCATAACTAATAAATCCTACAAGAACCAACCCTTCTTACATTTCTTATCCATGAATGGTAAGGATATTTATTGAATTTACCCATCCTTCACCCAAAATATACAGGAGAAAGCTATCTTTATTGTTCTCATTAGTAACTTGAATCTATTCTAGGAGACTTAGATTATGTTACATTGACCATGTCTTCTCAAGGTTATTTCTCAATGTCCTAAAAGGAGAGTCGAATATTATTAATCCATTCTTTTCCCTTACAAATAAAGGTTACAAAATGGGTCTTCTCACCCTAGTTGAAGGAAGAACCTAAATTAGTAGGTTAGGTCATAACCTTAGCATGATGTTATCCAAATTTTCCGAAGATCGAGTAATAAATAGACAATAAGATCTTTCCCCGGCTACAAAATGATACAAGTTATAATCTATCTTTATCTAAGCATCCTTCTCATCCTATTGATGCTTCTTGAATTTAAAGGGAGAAAAATTTTTGGTACCAACACCCTTTATCATTAATAAGGTGGTTGTAAAAACCTACAATGAAAATCCTTTATTTACTCTCTCTATCTCACTTTCCCCATCTAGGCTCACAAGACTTCAACTAGTCTTATGAAATTCATTTTCCTTTCATATATTCTCTTGTAGATGGATTAAAAACAAAAAATAAGAAATTTTTAGTACCCATTTAACCTTTTATCATGCATGAAAATTTTCAAGATTGAACTCTAAATATAAACCATAGTTCCTTTGTTATCAAACCCTCACAATTAGCTTGTACAACTTACAAACATACCCTATAGGGGAATGTCATGAATATATCCAATTATAACCAATCAAAGTTTAAAATTTCTTCTCCAAAAATTTAAGGACATTGTATTAATTGTTTATTTCAAATTTCAAGCTTGGATTCAGTGATTTGTGCCTTCAAATTACAAACCACAGCAATACCCTAAACGAGGTTTCCTAGAAACATGATAGGATATATTTTCTTATAACTTCCTAAAAATATGATTTTTTTTTGACCAGAAGTATCTTCATTTTTGGTGCACATGAGGAACTTACCAGTCAAGCTCATGGAATCAAATAAATCTTTAAAAAACTCAATTCCTCTTTGTTTTGCTTGTAGGTACTCATACTCATAGTCAAGAAATACATTTATCAATAGAACAAGGAAATTCCTCTATCCACATGGGTTTATTCTATCATTACCAATAGTATTATGTATTAAATATTGAACAATATCACTCTTAATGAATTTAAAGGTTTCATAATCATATGAATTCAATGCATAGTCCTAGATCATTCCATAATAAAAAAAAAGTACAAAGTCCACTAGTCTTAAGCACATACAAACAATTCATCAAGAATTAAACTCCTCAGACCATGCAACAAAATTCAAATCATATTACATTCCTTCACCCATTATTACCACATTTATTCACCAATTAACTCATCTAAGTGCCTTGAAAAGGTTGATTACAATCATACATACCTTAAACAGTCTTATCTCTTCAAACAGGGGATTAGTTCCTCACCACTCACTTGATATAATTCATAGATCCATTGCAAAAATAAAGTATAAAAATATTAAATAAGGAATGGCATAAAACTAAAACTTGAACTTCAACAAAAATAACCATTTCATGCTCAAAATTAGAGTTGATTTCCTTAGGACTGTAATATTAAAATTCGATACATCATCCCTTCTCCATCCTTCTATTCTTTAGGATTCTCTCTCCATCTTCCATACTTCCTCTTTTATTCCTGCATCAAGGATAACTAACCTCTAAATCATTCATATTCTCACCTTTTAAATGTAACTTCCAAGAAAATATAATAAAATCCATTGACTCTACATGTGCCTTCAACACATTATGGAATTTTTCATCATATTTATACATTTCATAAATTTGAACCCCTTCTAGGAATCATGCCTATACCTATATACATTATCACCCTTTAAACCATCCCTTTTTTCACCAAGACAAATCCTATTGGCTCATTACATGCTTGTAAATTTGAATTTACATTTTGGAGGGAAATTATTAATTTGAATTTGCCATCTCTCCCTAATGATTCCACATACCCAATTTGACCTCATCGACCTTATAACCATGGAATTTTTCATTGACTGATGTCATTTGAAGATTCCCCTGCATCAAACATGTTTTTTTTTTATTATTGGCAAATAGTTTTTTGAAAGGGACTATACCCTTGAATACAAAAGAAGGCCTAAGAGCCGGAATAAGAGTGAGAAACAGAGGGAATGGATCAAGATCCAAGTGTTGCAACGAAGCTCTAAGTAGCTTAGAAACAGCTACTCAATCGAGATAAAACAGCAAAACAATAGCAAAAAAAATAGTAAACTGACCGCAAAGAAACAACAGAAAAATAGTAAAAAGTAGCAGAAAACTACTTCTTGGTAGCTTTATCGATACTGATCTTGATTTTCTTCCAGGCATGAAACATACCCAAAGCAGTCATATGGGCAGCATCAGTCTTATCAAGCTCCTCAATGGTTCTTTTGCTTTATTTTTCATTGCCCCAAAGTGCAGCCGGGACACCGCTGAGGTTGGAAACACTTTTGGCATGGCCCTGGATGAACTCCTCAATTGACCTAAAGGTGACAATGTTGTAATCATGTCTAGTCTTGGCCTTCCCTAAGCGGGAGTCTAAGGAGGTCAGCTTCTTGTATATGTCTTCAATCTGACTGCTATCAATGTTCCCCTCCTCCTCCATGCTTTTCTTGCCTTTCTGCTTAGCTAGGTTCTTGACCTCATCCTTCAGCAATTTCATCTCAGCTTCTAAGGCCTCCAACCTCTTAGAAGAGCTATCCATCCGCACCTCCCGGGGACTGGCCACTACTGATGTTCAGCAGGTCATGAGCAATCTCAAGTTCAAAAGGCTCCTTCTCCACAGAAAGAGTCTCAAGGTTGAGCCTCCTGGAAGCCCTAGTGACTGGTCTCTTAGAGGTAGAGGCGAGGTGGGTGACGGGAGCAGCAGCAGGGGGAATGGAAGGAGAAGTTAGTGCATCAAACATGTTATTAGTAGCCTTATATAATCTATTTGTTTTACATGGGTTTAACTATTCATCTACATGTTTCTTAAATGTTGTAGGATTTGTATAAACATATTAACACACCATCAATCCAAATAATTATCTAGGAAATATTTTTATTAATACGCACACTTTTTATTTTGAAACATCCCTCCTCATTGTCTTTTAGGTAACATAAAATCCTTTAATAATGCAAATCTCTTTGGCTCTTCTAGGATTTTATGTAGGTGTCACCAATGGAGATTTAGAAAAAAATGGCACCAAAGAAGGTAATAAATTTTTTCTCATAGGTTCTCCATGAGGTATTGGATTTAACCTAGAAACACCTTTGCCTAATGTTATTCTTGATTTACCAAAGTTTGATAAATTTTTTAACTAGATTTAATCTTGTACCCCTTTTAGTTAATTTATTGGTTGAGTACCCCTAGAGATTGTACTTAAATAATGCATTCAAAACCACTAGAAGTTCCATCCTGTCAAACTTGAGGGGGTCCAAAATTTAACCAAGGTTTTTTTCCTATTTCATTTCAAAAAAATTGAACATTGTAAAGCAATTATTAATCATGGTCCATGGTTTATTTACAACACTCCAATTATTTTTACCATTTGACTAAAGATTTCTATTTGTCACATAAATCTAAAAAAAAAATCCGAATCTATTTTGAGTTCCCTTGTTTACCTTCCTCCTTTAGGTATTTTTTAAATAGCTCATCAAACCACTAGGGTAGTTCATCTTTTAAGAGAAGCCCAATTTATACATATCATGTCCTAAACAATGCATTTTCATTTTAATTTATTTAGCCAAATACCTCAAGGAAACCATATATATACACATTAGTGGCACTAGGTTCTCTCAATATGTTCTTTACATTAACCTCCCAAATACGTGCTTTTTGTGCCAATATTCAAACCATATGATTGGGGAATGTCATTTAATGGCTACTTCACATCAACCTCTATAGGAAAAAATCTCAACAAAGTCCAAATCCTTCCTAAATGCATCCAATATAATGACCATGGTCATAAATAAATAAAACCCATGTCATGGTCTCACTCAACCTCCACCATATTTTTATCACCCTATTGGTACCCTAAGATATAACTCCTTTTACGCCACTACCAAACAAGTTCAACTACCTACTATAAAAGTTTCAAATCCACTCTTCCATACCTTTCTTACTACTTCTTCCATCTTTCCCTCCATTCCCAGTGTGCATGCATCACAACCCCCTTTTAGGGTATGTTACCTAGATTATAATGTTGTATGTCTTGAATGAAAGTTTATGATCTACCTCTCTTGAAGCCATTACCCATCTAAATATGGAGAATATATCCAAGAAAAATGATGGCCTTTCCAATTTATCAATTTCATACCTCCATCCCAAAGGAAATTTTCTTATACTAACAAGTTCATTTCCCTCTAAGATCTTGATGATGAGGGATCCATGTACCTCTGATGTTTCTTAACGATTGTCTACTCTTGGAATGTGTGACCTCACTAAACTAATCATTTAATATATTTTTAAGGACCATTGTCTTAAAATTTTCAATATGAAATTTATGTGCATTCATGAAGATAAAATATATGGTTTTCTTCTCCTATATGTTTCCTGCACTATTTTCGTAGTCATTATTTTTAGATGTCCAGTCATGATCTAGGTTGTGGAGGGTTAATCACTTATGGAAGTTTCCTCACACTCCTTGTGATAGATATTTATCGTAATATCATAAAATTGGGCTCTAACCCCACTCATCAAGTGATATGTACATTAATTGATTTTGAGGGGAATATCCATGGGTTGGAAAACTTGTATGCCTCTAATGACAAAGTAAAATGGTCTTTTTTTTGGCATTAGATTTATAACTCCCTCCCCAATCACCACTATATTTTATGTGGGTATTTTAACATGATTAAATCTAATGAAGATAAGTAAAGGTTCTTACATGTACAATGGTTCACATGATAGTGAGAAGTTTAATTATACATGTGATACAAGCTTGGAATTTACAATCCACACCACTATTACAAGAAAGCATCTAATATTTATTGGTTCACCTAGTCCAAATTTATACACAGTAAGAATAAAGTGATTAAAAGGTTAGATCATGCTTTATATATTTAAAAATATATTTCCTCCTTTTCTTCTAGTGTTGTAGGCCTATTTTAGTGGTTGAGACTACTATATTCTTAGACCATCACCCCATATAATTTTTTATTTCATGGAATGTTCCTCATCTCAAAATTAGAAATTTCTAATTTTATCTCAATGCTCCCTATCTTTGGCATGAGATATCTTTTGGCTATATTAAAAGGGTTTAGAACCTGGTATCCAAACTCACATGGGATATGGGATGGATATAATGGTGGGATGATTTTATTTACATAGTAACCAACTTTCTCAGGATCTATAAAAAACAAGTTGGGATTTATAGATAAACCATTTATTACAATGGATTTCATAGAAGCTTGATAACTATTTTCTTAACATTTCATTTCAAAATAAGTCAACTCAGTTGAGGTATACACTCATGATTGAGAAGACTTAAAAATATAGAGGGGAATAACTCATAACTATATTGCATTGGTTTAAAATTGGATATATAGTATCCAAATAATTTTTTATTCTTATCTTCTCTAGATACTTTACTGATAGGATAAAATCCATTCAAGTGGATAATACTAGACTTACCAAGTTTCTTGATATCATGCAAGATTTTTTACACCCTTACCATATTGTTTTTACAACTCAACCCTCCTCTCCTAAAAAATAATACACCTTAATGAAATTCCTGCAAGTGGTCCCCTGTAAGATCTCCCAATCTCAAAGAGTCAACTATGACAAACCCCTTTCTCTCAATGATTTAAAAAAGGTAGATATGTAAATGAATTCATATAAGTCTCCTAGTATCAATGAAACCCATTTTGAGTTCTATAAAATCCTATGGGATATGGTTGGACCTAACTTGAATAAGGTTTACTTTGAAGCCATGAACTCTAACTCCCTGGGTGATCTTATCAACTATGATAACACTAAATTTATTCTTAAATATGGATACCCTAAAAAATGGTCTCTTTTTTGGCATTGGATTTCTAACTCCCTCCCTAATGACCAATACATTTTATGTGGGTATTTTAACATGATTAAATCTAATGAGGATAAGGAAAGGTGCTTACCTATGTGATGGTGTGCATGATAGTGAGAAGTTTGATTTTACATGTGATACAAGCTTGGAATTTATTAGCCAAACCACTATCACACACAAGAATCTAATATTTCTTTGTTCACTTAGTCTAAATTTATACACAGCCAAGCTAAAGTGATTAAAAGGTTAGATCATGCTCTATATATTTAACCAGGATAACACTAAATTTATTCTCAAATCTAGATACCCTAAATATAATTATAATTGGAGGCCCATTATTCTCCTCAATGTCTATTATAATATTTTTTTCAAATCCTTGGTGAACAGACTCAAAAATCTACTTCCCCTAATTGTTTTAAGTGAGCATATTGGTATCATTGAACATAGATACATTCTTGACAATGTGATAGCTATTTGGGAAGGAATGGAATGGGTAAGGTCATCTAATTAAAAAGATAAGTTTTTGAAGCTTTATTTTGAGAAATCCTATGTTAGGATAGAATGGCCTATAATTATTTTCATGGTTAAAGTTCTTGGATTTGGACCTAAATTTTTACACTTTGTCAATATATTATTTTAGAATGTATGAGCCCACATCTCAATAAATAGTGATCAATACTCAAGATTTTATCTACTCATAACAATCAGACAAGGGTACCATCTTGACCCCTCCCTCTATGTTTCTCTACTAAATGATTTAGCTTTTTTTTTCCATAAATTCCTCTAAAGGCTTGGATAAATTATTTCTCTCCCTCATTATAATCAATAGCTCATTAATGTCCACTTTACTAATGACCCCTTTATCCCTCTAATTTAGGAAGAAGAGTAAGTTTAAAAATCTATGGAATGCCCATATATATTTTTATCTTACTTCTAGCCCTACCATAAAATGGAGAAAGAACCAATTTTATATGTAATCCATTTCCTCTAAACCCCTATGGATGGAAGGATACAAATGGGAATGAATTCAACCAAGTGTGTAAATCAAATTTATTGGAATACCATTTTATTTTAGAGACCCTCCATCTAATATTTGGTCTAATGTTATTTAGAGAGTGGATAAAAGATAACTTATTAGGCCACCTAGCCTCTTTCTCTCATAGGTAAATTTCAAATCCAATCCAAAGTATATACTACGCTCATGTTTATTACTCATATTTTTGGGCTACCTTAAACGTGACCTATGCCAAGCTGTAAAATATTCTCAGTGATTTTTTTATGAGTCAATTTCAAGGGTACATAAAGGGTTCCAAAGAGTTCCATGGGAAATTTGTTGTCAAACCAAAGTGTTTACACCCTTACTAGATTATGTGAAATTTAGATTAGTGAATTAAGTACACTAAAGGATGTAAGAGGAGATATAAGAGGTTATTGTGATTAATTAACTTCCAACATTGATGATCTAATATCAAAACAATGTATTGATACTTGCAAATAATGTATGAAACAAGATAGGAAATTGAAAACACAAGGGAATTATTACACTTATTTGTTTACATATGTATCTAGTAAATTATGGGAGTGCACATTATTTTAAGTAGGGGATATGATACTTATGATGCTTCATTTCTAGAAATGTGACTAGAAAATGATCACAGGTAGGACCATACAAATATACAAGGACTGTCTATATGGTCTTAACCCTATTATAAGGAATTGTACCTACTTTTATTTCAGATCTATAACGCTCTGGAACTATTGCATGCCTAAAATAGGTTGTCCCTATCAAACCCTAGTTATTGATCATGTAGTGTAACTATCTAAAAAATCCTGAATAAGATCTCAAACCATAAGCATACATGGGAAACCATAATAAAAAACATTGGTTGGGTTGTGGGAACCCTCATGCACCATCAAAATTGTCACTACTTTGAAGAGGCCTCAAATAGTATGTCGTTCTTCACCTATCATGTGATATTTGAATAAATGCAACTAGATTTGGCAACTTCTTTGGCAATGCTTGAGTTGAGTTTGGATATTCCTAAAATACTTGGAGAAGGGATGTTTGAGTGCTTGTATATGAGAGATAATGATTCCTCAACCTATTAAAAATATTCATACATATAGTGATTTATTTCCTAATGATTTTACATGAGCTATTACAAGATTTAGGGAGACTTGGTTGCCTTTTTCTAGTGTTGGAAGATAGTGTATAAATCTAGTGCCATAAGATTTCTAGATTAAAAAATGAGTTAGTGTTTACCTTCTTATATAGGGTTTTGAAGGTAAATTATGAAAGAAAGGTTGTCCTAGAATGAGTAAAGGACCCACCAAATATTTTGAAATTGACATCAAATATGAAGGATGTGCTGGTGTAAAACTATAAAAATAAGTCAATACATGATATAAATTCTTGAAAACACTATATGTCCTTAACTAGGTATGAAAAACATGATAGATGAGTTTACATCTTGTTATGTTGGATAATTATATGGGTTTTATGCATTGAACTCTCAAAAATCTATTAACATATCATTGTATAAGGATAAAAAAGATAGAAAAGAGATCTCAAGATGTCTTAAGTGGGATTAGAAAGGTTTTGTTTATCTTAATAAGAGTGCATTTTAGAAACCAGTAGTGTCAAATTGTGAATTTATAAATTTGAGTATCTACATTTTCCCCCATTAAGTATCAAATGAAAATTACATGCTTAAAGGAAAAGATAATTGAATGTGTAAACACACTTTTTCTTCACTCAAAGTTTGTTTACGAAATTTATATTATGCTTGGTGTTGGCACACTCCATGATGAAACCTACAACATAAAGTGTAGTAAGTTTCCATTGAAAATAATTGAAGTTTAACTCAAATGTAAAGTGTAACATGAAATATTTGCATTTTCATACAAATTAAATGAAGAAATGTAAACAAGGAAGGAACACACATGTTTATTTTAAAGAGGGAGAAGCTTCCACTCTTTACTTGTACTTGAAGATTTACATTGTTGAACTTGCTGAAGGATTGTCGATGATCAGTCTTAAATTGTATTGAATTTAACTATAGTGTTAGTTGAGAGAGTGAATAAGAGTGAATCCCTTAAGCACCATATGAAGGAAGAAATTTGTGTATCAAAGTTATTCAACAAATCTGATGTCTTCCTCTTTAAATATAAGAGGAAAGGAAATACTACCTATGAATATATTATCCACTTTACTACCTTTTGCAACCCCACAAACCATACAGTTTAGAATGGATGTAGGCCTAATTTTGTAAGTAAGGAGACACATAAGAAATGGGAACGAGTGCTCTCATATCCTTCCTATGTGCCACACAACTGGGTAGAAACTTAATATAAATTGTGATGTACCCAAATGTAGATTACGATAGATGAGACCCATGACCCGAATATTCTTGAAGTTGTAACTAAAACTAAGTGTCATAATATAGAATGATTGAAATACATCATCCCCCTATAGCTTATCTGGACTAAATGATGTAGACCTAAAACTATGAAAAAAAGATGTACATATAGGTAAAAATATGAAACTATTGAGAAAGCTGAAATAACCAACCCTAAGAAAAACCATGTGAAAGGGTCAAACATTTCAATATGGTCTTGACCAATATATATGTTTTTGAACATGTTCCTAATTCTCTATATTTCTATGCTAGAAGTTGTTTCTAAGTACATGTAACCTGTTTTTACCTATATTTTATCCCAAAAATTTCCATTTGTATATTGTAGGTGTAGAATTTACATGTATGAATTCCCCCTCTTTTGAGGTGCATATGAAAAACCATGTTTAACATGAGGATAAAAATATTAGATGCGTTTCCATGCACTTGATGTCTATAAATTTGTAGGAGAGTGAAGGATGATGAAGAGGTGACCACTTTGAAGAACCTATACCTATAAAAGGATGTTTTATACATGGTGGAAATGATGGCCTGAAATAAGAGAAAAAATAACAACAAATAGAAATATTAGAGACAATAGAAATGGTAGTAATAAGGAATGTATAAGAAAATAGGGGCAAAAAAAATGAATTCATATTCAATAGTATACAAATCATTTTATGCAAACGTTGTAGAGATTACAAACATAGGATACCCATGGTGTCACAAAAATTAAGCCATATAGGATGGAAAAAAAGATAACACAAGATAGGAATATATCCATAAACATGGGACACACACGATGTCACAAGATAAGCAAGGCACATAGGCCACAATTACTGAAGAAATCAAGTAGTAACACAAACAATAAAAAACATGTATGAAACTAAAAGTGTCATAACATGATGAAATAATATGACAACTGATATAGAAAGAAACATGTGAAACAAGAGGTTTTAAAAATGCACAAAAAACATGTGTCTACCTTGTTATCTCAAAATATGACATACACATAATATATGTAATCAACCATAATGAGTAGGTAGAAAGTAACTATAATAGAAAAATATCACTTGTGTTTAATGTATAATGTATGCCCTCATATATATTGGAATTTTGGGTAAAGGGTTAGGCAACACTTGCCATCATGTACCACTCTATGTATGTCTTCTGTCAAAATTAATATACACTATGAACACATGTGTGTAAAGAGTAAAAATATATTCCATCTAACAATTCCATAGTGAAAAACAATATGTATTATGTAAATTTATAACTCAAGTTAAGTGTGCATGTCCTGATTTTATATTTTTGCAAATATATTAATGATTTGGTCTTTTGAAACTATCTCAATGTTTTTAAATCTTTGAATGTTAGCTATGAGAAAGATGAGGGGTAGCATTTAGATACCTGATGAGAACATATAGAAGAGGTGGAACAACTATCAATGAAGATGAAGGTTCAAGTCTCAATAGTCCAAAAAAGTGTGATTCAAGTGCAAGTGGTATAGTAGTAGTTATTTGTTCCACAAAAGGATGTCCAGAATGAATTATATGTATGAGGAGTGTGTGAAGTATAATATCATAAAAGAGTATTATAAAAGTGATTATGTCTAGATACTTCATGGGTACTAAAATACTTGCGAGAAATTTTAGAGAGATCATGTGCACTAGAATACTAATACATAATTCTATGAGATTGAGAGTTACGAGAAACGATTTGTGAAACTAGAGGATTTTAAGGAGACCTAAGAGATATAGAGCCATTAGAGGCAATGTGTGCAAAAAAAGGCATATTGAAAGACCTAAGAGAGATAGATCAATGAGACGCAATGTGTGTAACCAAAGTCTTATTGGGATACCTAAGAGGGCTAGAGTGGCTAGATATACTGTGTAAAACTAAGGGCCTATGAAAAAACTTAGCAGTGTCAAGGATGCTAAATAAATTATGTGAGACTAAATTCCTATCCATATATGCACTAGGGGTAGAAGTAGAAATGGTAGAATAATGACTAGGAAAACTATGAGAAGGTGCCATAAAGGGAATGCCTCTAATTGTTATAACCTCGTGATTATGAATAAATTTGACACATTGATAAATAAGTGATGGAATAGCCCTAAGAGAACATAACCAAGGGAGATCTAAATATAATGCATGAAAGATAATATTAGAAACAACCAAGAATGAAAATAATATAATGATAGGACCAAAATTAATAGGTAGAGTAATGTGATGGTACTGAGGATAGTTATCAATTGAAATATACCTTTTAGGAATTCTAAGATATTGAAGCAAAATGAGATATTATACATTTTACTTGTTATTTGGATCAACCAAAACATAGTGTATACATATGTGATTGATAGAAAATGATCATGGATAGAGTATTAGAGATAAGCATGTCATCTATATCAGATTCATTGAAAGTGATAACTGGTGTGGAAGATGATGTGTGAGTTATAATGCCAATCATTACATCTAAAGGGGGATCATAGGAGTAAATTGGTGGTACTACATGATGATTATTGTGCACTTATAAATTGGATTTTTAATTTTCATGCTTAGGAAGTGCATCATTCAAGATTTTCAATTTGGTATTATGTTTGGTTGGCTTAGAAGATTCAGTGGGATCATCCCATTTAATGACATTGGATTCAATAAGATCTTTAATTATGTGAAAAATATTGATACACCTATTAGTGAGGTGACCAATACATCAATGAAAATTTTGGTAATAATTGACATAAAGACTTACTTTGAGGATTTCTCATATAAACCTCAAATTGCGGAGGGAGAGACATGAGATTACAGTCAAACAATTGTTTTAATACAATGTGTGTGTAAAATGGTAAGTGAGTGAAAAAACATCATGTAGGTTGAATTTGGAGCTTATTTGGTTAAGCATTAGCATTTAAAATGTATTTGGAAGTAGCCTTAGTATCATTATACTTTCCTTTAAATGTGGATTTTCTTGAAAACTTGTCATAATATGTAGTAGAAGTGCTAGAAACATACTTACGTTTTTCCATATGTAAAAACTTAGCTTCACACTTTTTAAGTGTAGTAATTTTTATGCCCATAAAATAACCTTATAACCCCATGCACATCGGCCTATCACTTAGTGGGTGTTAAGCGCTCACATGAGGTGTGTGCGGGCGTTGAGCCTCTCCTTTATGTGAGCTGTTACAAATTAATAGAATCTAATGTGGAATAATTCCTCAGAATCAAAATAATAAGAAGTATGAATAGAACTACAAAAATGAAATATGCACAACATGAAGACAATATTTAAGGTGGTTCACCCAATGTGGGCTACATCCACCAAGAACACTTGCTCAGATTTTATTACAAGCCAACAGTCTTTACAATTACAATAATTAGATCTTGTTTGGAGCTGTGCTCAACAAACCCTACTGAATTCACACTTGAATTCACACACATTATTCACCTTCACAAAACACTCTAATGAATATCCTATTGTATTTCCATCTATTTATAAGTACATCAATAGGTAGCCGAAGAGGTGGTTTTACAAAACAATGGAAACCGAAAAGCCAACAACCCATAACGGTTACCCATTACCTATGGGTTAATAAACCACCCATGAAAATTTGCTTTGGGGGCTTCACCCCCGAACCCCCTTGACCAGCTCATTGGCGAGCAGGACCACCATAAAAATATCTGAGTGTAACACATGGAAGGTGTACCAAACTCTAACATGAAAACAGGCTCCAAAAACATAACATGAGCATTGAGAGAAGATTTTGTCATTGATGATGGATTAAGTGCAGAAAATTAAGTGATCATGCACATATTTTGAAAGCATATGATGAATCGTTACACCAACATAACCATAAATGAAACATCATATAAATAGTAGATCTGATCCATAACATAAAGGAAAAGGTAATAGGGTTTACACCCATGAAAAATATATTTAGAACATATCTATATATTTATGTTGATCATAGTTCAGTAACCATATTACATCCAAAAGGATCATATCAAACCAATATATAATGACTCATGCATCAGAATCTCTAGCTATTCTTCCCTATTACAAAAACATAGCATACCCATTCCCCTAGATATGCTAACACTCCTATAGTCCTTTTAATGAGAACCCCAATCCTTATAATCTTCTGTTCAATCCTGCAAAGCTTTTCCTCCTCTGTTATGGTTTATCGCACCAAGGCCCTCTTCGCCTCTTCCTCTATCTATCACCCATGTTTCTTCTACCCAAGAATCTCTATAAATAGGTTTAACACCCACTGCAATGCCTTCCTAAAGTAGAAGATCAGTTACCAAGTGTTAAGGTGGTCCTCCAATGGAGCATGCCTCCATTGATCCAAGCTCCCTACTTTCTATAATGATGTCTTCGGGAATGTTCCATGCATGGAATATTATTTCCTTGACCACCAAGTCACTAGTTGTCACCTTATCCATTCAACACACCTATTTGGGTTAGTTTTTTCCTCAAATTCCTCTTCGAAATCTCCATATGACTAACTCAGTAAATCCTTTTATTTTCCTTGTGTGCACACCATGGTTTCTATTAAACCATTCTAAAACCCCTGTCCTACGCACTTTTCCCCACGCGCCCATCTTCTTCACTGGTCTTGCACACACATGCACCCTTTGGGACTTAGTCAATATTCTGAGGCCCAACATCACCCCACACTAAGCTTGTTCTCCATCCTTGGAAATATCCTCTCTAAATAATAAAGAATGGTGGGATTAAACAATGAAGAATAAGAATGAGAAATGGAAGAAATAAAGAATGAAGGAATGAAGAAGACTTTGTTTATTACTGAAGAATGAGTTAGAAATACTTCGTTATGTCCGCCTCAATCTTCTCCCAGGAATCCACCTCACTATGTGCCTATTGATAGAGGTCACCTACCAAGGCACTCACCTCTTTAAATCCTAGTTCATCACCCTTAGCATTCGACATATCAACAATTTTTTCCTACTGCTTGCTAAGGTCATCTAGCACATCCATCCTACGGGTGATCTGAGGCTATAATTCCTTCAGCTTATTTTTTATCAAGCCTCTAAGGGTCTCAATGACTTCAGACTTATTTTCTACCTCAGCCAAGATCTTATCTCACTCTGCCCTATTCCCTTTATTCTTCTCCTGAGACTCCTTGAGGTCTACCTCATGCATAGCAACTATAATGCTTGTCACTCTATATATGTCTGGGTAATTATCATAAGCATCTTTGGTTATCTATGTGGCAGACTTTACATTAGCAAGGAGCTTAGTGTATTGAGTGAATATCTCCACCTCCTTCAATTTCTCCTCTTTCTCCTAACGTGCTAACAATTCTTCTACTGGTTCTAAAGTAAAAGGCTACCTCTCCATGGTGAGGATGCGAATTAGGTATTCTAATCATTGCAAGGTTGAATCATAATTTTTCTCGGGTGGTACTAAGTCTGGATTCTTTAAGACAATATCATTTGTAATCATTTCTACCTTTTTATATAATTCACGTACCCTATCCTTTTCCTCCTTCAGTTCGAACCTTAACTATGCTCTGATTAGTTCCTCTTGATTCAGATCTTTTCTCTTTTTAACAAGCTCCTCCTTTTTCTTCTCCAATTCCCCTTCTAGGAACCTCACCCAATCATTCCTTCCAAAAAATTATTTCCTGAACTTCAACTGAAACCTTGTTGAGTGCATTACAGAATTTCTCATTAGACAACTGTTGAGCATTCACTGGCGGGTTTATACCTTTAGTCTTTGGAACCTTTATCAACATGCCTTACTTAACTTCGAACTCAGGTTCATCGACATGGGACTTAAAAACCCAAGATAACATCTTCCTGGTTCACGAGTACACTCCTTCTTCCTCAAATGAAGGCATTTCCAAGAGTTGGTTTGTAGGCATGGTTCTTTGGAAGCATGCACGTAGAATTTTGTTTGGATCATGGATACACCCCATTCTCTGCCCTTGTGATACTATAACATTCTTCCCTCTTGTGCATGCAACCTTTATAAAGCTTACCGCTAAGTCAAGATCTCCACCCGTGCTTCCATATTCCTTCCCTACGCTCTCTTCTTCTATCTCCTTGAGTATCTTGTCCACACTCCTCTCCACTTCTTACTCTAATAACTTCTCGATTATGCCTACTACTTATCTCTATGTGGCCTCCTCTATCTACTCCTTGGTGAGGCTGGGGGTCCTCTGATCCTTCGTATTTACTTCTTCACTCTCCCCTTTTCCTTGGGTGAATTATTCTTCTCCACCCTTCCCATTACTCATTTCTTCCTCTAAATCATGTACATCATACATGGGATGATTCTAAACTTCTTCATCCTCATTGTCATCTCTCTCACCCCTGTAGGCATCCAAGCTCTCCGTCTCCTCCAATTCTACCTTCCTCATTACTTTCTATTTCTTCCTAACTAGGTATTCTTCCTCTTCCTCAGTAGGTGATTGCCTTCTAGGAAACTCTTCTTGTTCTTACACCTCTTCTTTAGGTGTCTTTTCCTTCTCCTTGATAGGATAATTCTTCTTGTGCATATGTGATTATCTTGGTGCTTGACTCCAGCGTGCCTATAGATTGTGTTGTCTGCACACTTCATGCTTTATTTTCTGGTGATTCTTTCTCCAAGGTCCCTTCCCTTTCTCTCTTCTTTTTCGTGGCCTTCTTCCTACCATTGGGATCCTTATGGATAGAGTCACCATTCTCTAAGTAAGTTCCCTTTTCATACTTGGGCCTAATGCGCAAGTATATCCTTGTTGTGGTCCTTCCAGAAATTGGTAGTGCAAAGGGTTTTATCATGCGCACTTCATGGGAGACATACTTCTCCACATAAGAGTGCTTCTTTGGTTATACCATCTTCCATAAAAAATTGTGGTGGTCCTGGTCCACCTCGCTAAGGTTTAACCTTAGTCTCTTAGCTTCCTTGAAGTGATTTACCCCTACTTGGAAATACTGTGCGGTGAGGGAGAAGGGTAATTTACACTATGGGCTCTTGGTCCCATATGACAGAGTGAACCTACCAATTCAAAAATGTTGATAGAAATCAAACTTAGCTTCTCCATTTACTAGAGTTGGAAACTATTCTAGTATCCTCCACTCAGACCTGAATGTATCGCGCATTCGATTATACCATTTCTCCAAGCACGCTTTGTGGGCGTTCATCATGGTATTGCATGTGCATTTCTCAAACCTCTTCATGGGGAACGGATATTCATCTAGATACTCCCATATGAACTTCTCTAGTCCATTGGGCACTTCGATTTCTAAGAAGAAGATGGTGAGAATAACATTTCTGAACATTATATTTTCTCCTTCTTTCTCAGCATTGATGATCTCATCTGTAATGTAGGTAGACAAGTTATAGATGGCCCCTTATAAAATTTCCCACATATATTCAACCATGCCTTGTTTATTTACGTCCACCTCTCTTGACCATTCATCTTGGTTACTAGGCATATGACCATTCACATCACAAGGTTGGGGATATCTAAGATATCAAAGTAACGTGAACCCTTTTGATCTGAAAATCAAATTTAACTAGCAATTGTTCACAAAAAATTTTTCTTTGTATTGATTTTCAATTTAAAAATTAAGCATTTACGACCTTTCTATATTTTTAATAAAATATTAAAACCTATAAGTACTGTGCAAAAATATAGAGAAATGTAGAGAATTCACCAGCAATTTGACACAAAGTGTGATAACGGAGTTCGGCGCTTGAGGCCTATGTGTCCGGGTCTAGTTGAATGGGACCAATCTATTAAAATCTTGAAAATAATTAGTTACCAATAATTCTATAAAATTATGACCTTCTCACAGTCTTCCTCTTTCAAAAATAACAAGGGTTTCTTTTTACTTCTCCTCAAAATTCCACTCCTAGCTCAAGTTATGAGCATTTAAATAATTTACACAATCCTAAATGGTACTTCAAATACAATAAATCTCCTTTTATAATGTTTCTAAATGGCTAGGTCAATGGTTGGGTGCCTATTATTTTGTATGGGAGGATAAAGGTTCAAATCTCTACCTCCACTTCCCTCTCCTTCTCCTTAGGTGGGTTTTTAAAGTTTTATCCCACATTGTGGGTGCACAAATGGAGGAAGGCCTTTAATAGAAGGGGAAGTGCATGTTTTAATTGGCTTAAGAGCCACCTTATGATGTGCATGGTTGTTTGAATTTCTAATGTATGGAACATGGTGTACATTTGACCTTGTTTAATGGGATTTGTGCCTTATTTAGTAATTTTCGTTTAAAACTTTGACTTGGCATAAGGCGTATCATTTCGGATGAATATATGAAGGAGGTTTAGCAAATAAATGCATGGAATATGGAAAAAGTTATGTATTGCATGGCATCTGGATTTAATGTGCACTTACCAATTAGTCCCACATGCATAGTAAAAATGCAATTAGAGGCATATATATATATACACAAGCTTGTATAGTGATAATATGAGAAGGAGGCCACGACACCCCTCCATAATCAAGTGTGTCAAACCTAGTTGAGTGCCCCCAGCCAGTAAATATTGGGGACCACTAGTCCGTCACCGAGCCTCGAAGACCGATGTCCCAACACAACTTTTTATTTGTCATCTATACTATCCATGTGTCATATTTTAAATTTTCCACTTGGCAAGTGTGCACGCGTCCAACCTGCACAAAATCCCAAATTTTTCCTATTGCCCAAAAATTTCAGTGGGCTATAAATTTTGCAAACAAACTTTGTTTCTTGCTAACAAGATATTGACGAAATCATCTAATTTTTCTCCATAATTTCGAGCTAACTAAAAATTATTATGAGAAGATCTTAGATTGGTGTTTTTTCAGTGAGGATCCGCTTGATCATTCCCCCTAATGAGAAAATTTTGGATCCCAAAACTCAACTTAATTAGTGAATAGGTGAGGGTATTTATCCCTCACCTTTCTGATTTCCATCAATTTAGCCTTGTTTGGATGCATGCATTTGAACCCAACATGAAGATACTCAATATCACCCCTTCACAAAGTTTTGACCTTCCTCTCCAAAAATATGTCTTCTTGCAACTCATCAATATACTCAGGAGAAAAATCATCAATGGAAGGTATTATGTTAGCATCATCATGATAAAAAATCATAGGTGGTTCATACAATCTTAAATTCTCAACATTAACAACTGAGTATATTTGCATATATGGAGGTAAATCTAACCGGAAAGCATTGTTACCAATTTTTTCCAATATTTGGAACGGACCATACCATATAGGTTTCAATTTTTTACCTTCACCTGTCAACCTTTCCTTGCTGATGTGAAGCCAAACTCAATCACCAACTTTAAACTTGTGATCAGTTCTATGTTTATCATGCCTGGCTTTGTACTTATCACAACTTTTCTCTAATTGTTCATGGACATACTGATGAACTTGTTGAATTCTCTAAACAAATATTTTATCCTTGTTAGAATCACATTAACCATTAAAAAAAAATTCATGTCCATAATATACATCTAAAGGAGAATTAGGCAGATATCCATAACAAGTCTCAAATGGAGACTTGAAAGTAGAAGAATATAAGGCACAATTATAAGCATGTTACACATAATATAGATTTTCATCCCATAACTTAGGATGTTTGCCACAATATCCCATAGTAAAATTTACTACCATGTGGTTTACAACCTCTGTTTGACCATCAACCAGTGGATGAAAAGTAGTTCTCTTTTTTATTTTTGTGTCCATTAACCCCACAATGTTGAACAAAATTCCCCAAGAAATATAGAATCCTGATCAGATATAATTGAAGTAGGTAATCCAAACTGAACGCAAACAAACTGAAAAAATAAATGTGTAGCTCCCTCACCAATTATTTGTTTAGTACATGGAACCTACACACACATTTTGATAAATCTGTCCACTACCACATATAAGTAATCATGTTTCTTCTATGTCATGGGAAAGCCTCCTACAAATTCCATGGAAAAACTTTCCCAAGTCCTTTTCAGAATAGGAAGAGGAGTGTAAAGTCCTAATTTCTTGTTACTTGGCTTACTTGTGGCATAAATAACACATCCCTAAATATACTTGTTTACATGTTCATGCATTCTAGGCCAATAACAATATTTTTGTAAATGTGTAATTGTCTTACTAACACCAAAATGCTCAGAAATAAGAGAAGTATGTGGTTCCCTAATCATATGCACATGTTCATTTTCTAGAATACAAAGTTTTCCAAAATGATATAACAATCCTTCATGCAAATGATAGTCTTTTTCTCCTACTTATTTCCCACTTACTAGATCCTCATACACTTCTCTAAAATCAACATCATTAAAATAGTGTTCCTTGTAACTAACATGAGCTAAAGAACTATGCTTCAAAAGGATATATGCTACTACCATTGGTGGTCTAGATAACATGTCAGCAACCTTGTTTTGAATACCTTTTTTATACCTATTTACAAGATGAAATTGTTGCAAAAATTACATCCACCTGAAATATCTAGACTACTGCAATTTGGGTTGTGTTTGTAAATACTGAAGCGGTTAATGGTCAGTATGTATAATTGTTTCATTTCCCATTAAATAATGCTTCCAGTTTTTAACACTTTGAACCAAAGCATACAACTCTTTATCATAATTTGGATAGTTTCTTACCGCACTTGCAAAGGTTTCTGAATGGTAACACAACGGTCGTTTGTTCTGCATCAAAACTACCCCCATTGCGTAATCACTAGCATCTGTTTTAATCTCAAATGAATATTGTAAATCTATAAGTGCCAAGATTGGGGTAGTACTAATCTTCTCTTTTAGTGTATCAAAGGATTTCTGTTATTTTCCTCCTGACTGAAAGACCTATTTAATACTTGTCAAAGCATACAAAGGAGATGCAATATATGAGAAGTTAGCAATAAATTTTCTCTAGTATTGAACTGCACCTAGAAACCTCCTAACTTCTGTCACATTAGCGGGTCTAGGCCATTTCACAATAACCTCTATTTTTGCAGGATCCATTCTCAATTTACTATTTTTTACAATATAACCCAAGTAAATTAAAGATGTTTTCTAACTTTACATTTTGACATCTTCAAATATAATTTCTCTTTCCTTAGTGCATCTAAGACTTTCTAGATGTGTTTAACATGTTCATCCCATGAATTACTGAAAATAAGAATATCATCTAAGTAGATAATAACAAAATTATCAATGAGTGGTATAAAGATATCATTCATAACTCTCATGAATGTTGTCGGTGCATTGCACTATCCAAAAGGCATCACTAACAATTCAAACAATCCCTGTTTTGTTTTAAAAGAAGTTTTCCAAACATCACCTTTTGCAATTCTTACTTGGTGATAACCACTTCTTAAGTCTAACTTAGTGAAATAAATTGCACTCTTTAATTGATCGAGTAAATCATCTATTCTAGGAAGAGGGTAATGATTCTTTATAGTAATCTTGTTTAAAGAATGGAAATCAACACACATTCTCCAAGTTCCATCCTTATTAGGAACCAAAATAATTAGCGAACCACATGGGGATGTACTTGGACAAATTATACCTTGAGTGAGAAGTTACATTACCTGTCTCTTGATTTCCTCATTATCTACTACTGACAACCTGTACATTTTGATATTGGGAAGAGTTTCATCCTGAAGAAAATGTATCTCATGTTGAACCCCTCTTTTGGGAGGTAGACCTTGTGGATCCTGAAAAACATCATCAAAATTAGAAACAATTTTTACCAATTCATCCTTATGTTTCAGATCACAATTCTCAAAATCCATCTCATGTTCTTTCTCTTCATCTTTGACCACCATGAGCACAAAAACATTTGCTTGAGTTTACAATCCTTTTCATTTGAACTGTAATTTCCAAGGATAGATTATAATTTTCATGGCGAGCTCTAACAATAAAATTAATTCCATCCTTTACAAGAAAATATTTATTTTCTTCCCTATAGAAGATTGCTTTACGATCATATAAATAAGTACTTCCCAAAACCACCCCACAAATATCCAAAGGAACTAATTCCAATTCAACCTCATCTATAAACTTGTCTGTAATGGAAAATCTTAAAGTACAAGTTTTAGTTACCTGTAGTTTCACATCATCACAAACCCAACCCAAAGGATAAGGCTTAGGATGTGCTTGAATTTTGAGTCCTAGTTTCTTAACAACCTCCTCAGAAATTAGACTAGCTTGGGATCCACTCTCAAAAAGAGTATCAATTTTCGTATGCTTTGAAATTAATCTAATGTGGAAAATCTCATTCCTTTTCTTATCATCATGTATAGTTTTCTTACTCAAAGAAGATGCAAAATTTATAGTACTATTGTTGGAAATTGGAAGTTTTGATTTACCTTGAAAACTCATAGCTGTGATCTTGGTTTCATCACCTGAATCTGACCCGAGATCATGAACTGTAGTGTTTGTTTTCTTTTCCTTTCCTTTCTTAACCATCCATTTAGGTTTCATTTCAGGATGCAATTTCCAACATTTAGACTCATCATGGTTCTTTTTACAATGATTACAAAATGGTTTTTCATATTCCTTCTTAACAGTAGAGTTTGTCTTATGCTTACCCTTTCCTTTTCCTTTAGATTACTTGTTATTTTGTTTAAAAGAAGAGAAAGAGGAATCCTTTTTCATTTTCCCTTATGCTTCCAAATGGGTTGCTTGAACACATACTGCATCAAGGTTAGTAGGACCTAAAACAAATATCATAAACCTTAGATAACTATGTAGTCCACCAATATATTTAAGTAGTGTTTAGGGAAATTCCCATAATTAGAGCCCTTTTCCTAAATTCTGGTGTGTATTCTTGAACACTTTTTATTTTGTCTTAGTGTTTGCAAATCCATCATAGCTTGTTGCTTATAGCCAAGAGGATAAAATTATTTCCTAAGATTTGAAACAAATTAAGTCCAAGAAGTGATTGATATACCTTTGGTTTCTTCCACTTCCTAAAGCTTACTCTCCCACCAAATGAGTGTTGTGCCACCCATCCAAAGAGTTTCCAAATGAATCTTTGCTTCATCATAAACAATTCTCTGAACCATGCAATATACTTCTATCTATTTGACCCAGTTATCCAACTTCTCTACATTTAGCTCTCTAGTATACATTGGCCATTCAAACTTGATATCTAACTTTAATGAAGGGAAATCAAATTTTAAAGGGTATCTTTTAGGAATATCCAAAATAGAGATTTATACTTTATTATCTCCTCTAGTTCCCTTTTCTCTTTTCCTATCTTGGTACATTTCCTCCACCATTTCCTTCATCTATTTGAACGATTGACGAAATTCTTCTGCCTCTCGATCCTCCATTGTAGGACTTCGAGACCGTCTAGTACAAATTTTGGGATCTCCTTCAAATAAATATCCTTCACTCTTCTTAGATCAATAACTTGTTAACATCCAACACACTACTTGAAATCCAAAACATGTTAATCAAAACCAAAAATCATTCCAAACTAGCTCTGATACCAATGATCTGAAAATCAAATTTAACTAGCAGTTGTTCACACAACAAAATTTACTTTGTATTGATTTTTGATTTAAAAATTAAGCATTTACGACCTTTCTATATTTTTAATAAAAGATTGAAACCTACAAGTACTATGCAGAAATATGGATAAATGAAGATAATTCACTAACAATTTGACACAAAGTGTGATAACAGAGTTCGGTGCTTGAGGCCTACATCTCCGGGTCTAGTTGAATGGGACCAATCTATTAAAATATTAAAAATAATTCTTTACAAAGAATTCTAAAAAATTATGACCTTCTCATAGTATTCCTCTATAAAAAATAATAGGGGTTTCTTTTTACTTCTCCTCAAAATTCCACTCCTAGCTCAAGTTATGAGTATTTTAATAATTTACACAGTCTCGAATGGGACTTCAAATACAATAAATCTCCTTTTATAATGTTTCCAAGTGGCTAGCTCAATGGTTGGGAACCTACTATTTTTCATGGGAGGATAGAGGTTCAAATCCCCCTACCTCCACTTCCCTCTCCTTCTCCTTAGGAAAATTTTTAGAGTTTTATCACACATTGTGGGTGCGCAAATGGAGGAAGGCCTTTAATAGAAGGGGAAACAAATGTTTTAATTGGCTTAAGAGCCACCTTATGATGTGCATAGTTGCTTGACTTACCAATGTATGGTGCATGGTGTACATTTGACCTTGTTTAATGGGATTTTCACCTTATTTAGTAATGTTTGTTTAAAAATTTGAGTTGGCATAAGGCGTATCATTTGGGATTAATATATGAAGGAGGTTTAGAAAATAAATGCGTGGAATATGGAAAAAGTTATGTATTTCATGGAATTTGGATTTAATGTGCACTTACCAATTAGTCCCACATGCATAGTAAAAATGCAATTAGAGGCATATATATACACAGGCTTGTATAATGATAATATGAGAAGGAGACCACGACACCCCTCCATAATCAAGTGTGTTGAACCTAGCTGAGGGCCCCCAGCTAGCAAATAGTGGGGCCTACTTGTTCGTTACTGAGTGTCAAAGACCAGTGTCCCAACACAATTTTTTCCTCATCATCTATACTTTCCATGTGTTGTTTTTTAAGTTTTCCACTTAGCGAGTGTGCATGCGTCCAACCTGAAGAAAATACCAAATTTTGCTTTTTGCCTAAACATTTCAGCGGGCTATAACTTTTGCAAATGAGCTTCGTTTCCTACAAACAATATATCAACGGAATCGTCTAATTTTTCTCCACACTTTGCAACTGACTAAAAATTATTTTGAGAAGATCTTATATTAGTGTTTCTCAGTGAGGATCCTCTAGATCACCTTTTTGTAGTCATACTCCTCCATGGTCTTCTTAGTGACCTCTTTATCCTCTAGGTCATCATCTAACGAATCCCCTTCGTAGATAAGGATGATAAAATTAGAGATGAGCTAGGGAGTTATTTACATTTTATGGCATGTAAATTAGAAGTGGTCCTCATGCACATGTGACATCAATTATTGGTATAACCTCTTAGGATTACCAAAATAGGGAAACTCGAACAATTACAGAAGCATGACCTTCTCCTATTTTAATTTCACTTCATCACTGTAAATTAACATCCCTTCTAGTGTCCTTTTATCCATTGGTTAAACCATTTCTAGTGTCATTTCCTTCTCTATGGTACATTGACGATGATTATAGTCGCTCACAGACATCTTCCTCACATGGGATACCCATTCTTTCCTAAGTAAAACCCCATCTAGGTATTACATCTCTGCATACCATTATTTGTTGAAACTAGTGGTGGCAATCTATTTTCCTTTTCCCTTTCCCTTCTTAGGTGAAATGGTTTCCTTCTTTGGTGTCATCTTCTTATCAAGTTAAAATAATAGACTCCTTTCTTTGATTCCTCACTCTTCTCAGATCTATGGCTCAACTCCATGAAAGAATCCTTCTATTCCCATGCCCTAGCTATAGAACCCTAACTTGGAAAAATCTTCCACAAGATGACATACTTCTGATGAAATCTCCCTGTGCCCATGTAGTCCTTCCAATTTGGTTAGTAGATAATCCTAGTCATGCACTTCAGATTTTCACTCTCCTTCAATCAAATATTTCTTCACAAATGCCCTAGTTCACAAGAGCTCTTCAAACTTGTAATAGCAAGGTAAATAATGATGTTCCTGACCCTTTACTTATAGCTTTTGTCCTATCTCCCGTGATAAATGCTATGTCACCTACCAACATACTCAGCATTAAATGCAGATTTTCCACTAAATCTAATCTTAAGCACGATTACCAATGCACCAAGTCATGTGTGAAAAACCCTCTACAAACTTCTAGTGTGTAATAAAAATCCTTACTGTCTGAATACTCTTACGCATGTGTGTGTAGTGTCGAAGGCACTTCTTCTGTCAACCTAATGTTTTCCCTCTCCTACCTGATGTTGTTCTTGCACTTTTTTATCCTTTATATGTGGTTTTTGTTAAATCCTTCTTAACACCAATAATTTGTTTCCATCATTTCCCCACATGATATCCTACCTTACGCTCTTTTGATCTTTCAATTGATCTAAAAGTAATCAAGTTTTTATCTACCTAGTCTCAGACCTTTGTAGGCTTTAAATATTTACCGACAATTTTCTCCTTTTTAGTAATTAATTCAAAATTAATGCAAGATAATAAAGACAATTACACAATGATTGATTACTGATTTCAACAATTTCCTACATCTCTGGGATCTTTTGAACCGTTACACTAGTCAAAACTTGTAAGTTACAATAGTACTTTCACAAGAAATCTTAATGAAAACTATTAAGAACCTGCGTAGAAAAATATCAAGACCTTCAGACGACAAGGGTGAAAAATAGCACCTGACTTCTAGCTTCCTGGCGTATTTGGAAACCTCAATGGAACCAACTCCACCATTCAGAATCCTCTGGTTCTTGATTGGCCTTCTAGACGCTTCGTAACACCCTATAACACTTCGGTCAATATTCCAAGCTTCACAATAATTTGGTGTGGTGTTATGGGCCAACTAGGTAGTATTAATAACTCCTAGCCACATTAATTTTAATTTACTATTGCCTAAAACATAATAGGTCAATAATAATTAAAATAATAATGCCTAAATAACTTAGGACTTCACACAACTATGTCATTAACATAATATCTATCTCTCCTCTTGGCTCGATCTCCACCTTTCCAAGCTCTAGGAATGAGCTTGTGTTTTGTGTCCATTACAAAGAAATGGGTTCCCTATTTATACAAAAATAGGGCCCTTAAATAATGCATTTAAAAAATATCTTAAGGATATCATTAGCCTAGTCGTGGCATGCAAATGGATTTATTATCCCATTTTGGGTGGCATTTTTTAAAGTGGGTTATCCCACATAATCCTCCATTTTCCACGTTGATGTGGATGCATTATTTAAGTGGGCATTATCCCTCATGGATCAGCTTTTATTTTGCAAAGGTTTTAATAAACATTAGCCTTTCCTCCCTTTCACATGGGCTTCTCCACGCATGGCCTTTTCCCCCACCACCACTTCACCACCTATCCACCATGTGGATCTAGCATAACAAAGGGGATTATAGGGTTATGTGGGTAAGTGGATATTGCTAAGTTTAATACTTCACATTAATACATGTTTGTTATAATAAAACCCACCCATTTCAACATGTGGCATGTAAATTGGGTTGTAAGTGGACTTACCAAGATAATATAAATTTGAACCATACATTGTGGTATAGAAAATAATTAACTTGGTCAATAGAATATAGTCCACTTGTCATCTCTTGATAGGAAAATCAAGTGAATTCTATTCATGGTGGCAAGCCACGTGGTGGCCTTTAGACCCAACATGTCAAAAATAATACCATATTCCACACGGTGGTCGTGCTCCCCTCCATTACAAAAGTTGAGCCTCTTGTCGCGACCACCAAATTTTATGCCAATTGAAGACGGAATTTAAAACCCCTCCAATTTTTTCAATGCCTTTTTGCCACATGTTGCAGTGCCATTGCTCCAATATAGACTAGTTGACAATAGTTGACTTTCCTGTTGACTAAACTTTGACTTGACATAACTAGAGCTCCCAATGTCTATTTTTCACATTCTCACAGTTCATAGAAAGATCTTGCAATGATCTTTTGGAATGTCATAGTTTAGGGTTTTTTAGGGAATCTTTGATATCAAAAATGATCACCTAATCACACCTCCCCACTGAGAAAGGATTTTTGTCCCAAAATACTTATATTGGAACATTTTGCCATCCTATCTTAAATCTCAAAAATCTGCTGCCACCTTAGAAGTGTTGTTTTAGTAGACTCTTTGGTTTATTCCTATATAACCTCATCATTTCAACAACTTGGTTATTATCCTAGGACCTATGGTTTATGGGTCCACGATGCTTCTGCTATGCCACTTTGATATCTGAAGTGTTGGTATCCAAATTGAATCTCCCTTGGAAACTGAGAATCATCAAAGATTTAGCAAGACACTAAGAGATAGATAGATCTTATTTTGAGTCATTTTATAGCCGTGGAGAGGATTTTTCTGAATCTTTGTCACTCGGGCATCAGAGAAATGGATAACACCTTTGTTAAGGATTTGATCTATCCTCACTGCTTTAGGCCGTGCCTTTTGACCAGGGTGAGAGGACCTATTTTGTAACATCTGTCGGTGAAGGAGAATGAAGATATCCTTCTTTACAAAAATATGATCAATGCACCACAATTTAACTCTCACAAGTTGTCACTTTTAAAGAATGGTGATATTTCCTAAACAAGGTTAAAGGTTACTAAAGCATTATGGAATCCTGATTGCTTCTGCATATTTTGGCAATAGAATTTATATATTTGTGGACACACAGGGAAACAAGGGTAGTTCAAGATGGATTAATTGTTTTTGAATAATTTTTGGGGGAGATTAAGCAAGATAAAGTTGATTATACTATATCTTTGAGAGACTTCACAACAATTGGAAATATAAATGATAGAAAGCTTCGAAATAGCTAAAATATTCCTTCTACTAGAAGGTGTGCATCAATGGAGGCCCATATTTACATGGTTTCATACAATCTCTAAGAATCTAACATAAAGGCTAGAGCTAAAGACTCAATTAAAAATCAAAGACCCCTAGTTCCTCACACCTAAGATACACTTAGAGGCTTACAGATAATCTTTATCAAAAAATGATAGTGAAGTGATTTTTAAATTGTTTTTCTCATTGCAGGATGAAGGATCTTCTTGAAATGAAATTGAAAATTCCAATAAACTGTCACAGGGATGAGATATTGTGTGATTCGGAGGGACTTTAACATAATATTGTAATAGGAATAAGAAAAACTACTTGCAGACATTCTGAAATAAAGCAGACACAAATTACTCCAAGATTGACACAGATTAACTCAAAATTGATTAGATTCATTAGGAGGGAAAAGTTTCTTTGAATAATCTCAGAGCTTGTTAATGGATGTACACTCACAACCAACTTGACGTGATTGAAATCTAAAACCAAGGAAATTAACAGTTTTCTTAGATTGGTCTCTTAAGAAGATGGGATCTCTCAAATTTTCTCTTAAGAATTTAACCCCTAACCCTTTGCAAGAGTATGGTCATTGCATTTATACATTTCACTCACTCACTCATCCCAAATTTTTTCCCCAAAAAAGAAGAATATTTGAGGGACCTTGTCTTATTACCAATTTGTCTCAGAAAGTGATGTTTAACAAATTTACAAAAAGTTTCCAGTTGGAAAAATCATGAACTGATCATGTTTCTTAGACACTCGACTAATGACTAGGATGTCATACCACAACTGTTTGATAGTCCTTATAATCATTCTCTTTATTCTATCATTTGAGAAATCCTATTTTAATCATTTTCTGGAGGCTCTATATAGCTAGATTTGATAGGTAATCCTTTTTTCTCTCAAGGCAACACCTTTTTCATCTTTTACACCTGTAACCTCCATCATTTCATCCTTTTCCCATTATTTCCTCTACAACTCTACCATATATCCATATTCTCTTGTAATTCACATCTTTACAAGTGCCCGAGAAATTCCAATTTCAAAATATCAACCTTAACAATCCTTGGACTCATAAATTAAGTTCTAAATCCATTCAATGGCACTTTACAGATAAAAATGATAAGGAATTTCATCAAAAATGATGAAAAACAGTGCATATTCGCATCTCCAGGAGTCTTTGAGAAAAAATGGTAGAGAAATAGGTGAAATGCATAGCAACCATTGATTCTACCCCTTCTCAACTTTAGATTAGAGCCATCCACGTATTTTCTTGGTGAAATTGCAAAGGTGAGGTACAGTGGTAAGTTTCCAAAAACGTGTGTACCTTCCACGTGCCCCAGGCTCAAGAAAAACAACTTTTGGCCTTTTAAAAAGTCTTAGTAAAAAAGGAGCAAGTGGAATCCTCCATGTGTCGCCTTGGCACACCTTTGGTATGTTCCTCAAAAGTGGAGACCCTAAACAAGCGCAGACTCACCACGTGTCTCATTCTAGAAGAGTTGTTGAAAAATTTGAAGTATCAGCAAAAGGCACCATGTGTCTAGGGTTTGAGATAGTTTTCCTTGGCTGTTTAAAATTCCAAGAAAGGGAAGAGTGAGTGGAAGCCTCCAAGTGTCCTCCTGGTGCCTCTTCAAAATAAAATTCAGGGGTTGGTCCCTAAACAAGCGCAATCCCTCCACATGTCCTAGGCCTTTAGGATTTTTCTTGAAAATTTTAAGTATAAAGAGGAGCCGACAGAAGTCTCCACGTGTCTCCCTGGTGTAACTTTGAAATGGTCCCCAAAAGTGGACACCCTAAATAAGCGTGGGCTCACCACATGTCCTCTTGGTGAAACTATTAAGGTGGGACCTTGAGGTGGGTCCTCAATTGAGAACTGAATCTCCATGTGTCCATGGTATGACAAAGCTGCACCGGCCACATGAAAAAAATGTCTAAGTTTGGGTAAGGCAATGGATACCTCCACGTATCTCCCTGACGCAACTCCAAGGTCAAACCAAAAGGTGAATTTTTAGATGAGCGTTGGCCCTCCACATGGACAATTTTTGAGTTGAAGTGAGCCATGGAGTTTCAAAATTCCCCTCCGAGCCACATCCAACTAGAAAGGAGCACATTTCCATAGATGATGAGATATAAATTTGACATGAAAAACACACTTGCATATCGTAAAATGCAGGAAAATCAGCATTTGCACCCGAAAATGAATCTTTCTTTAAGGATAGAGAATTTTGAAATGATATAAGGCCCAAATGTGATCTTCCAAGATGCATCTAATCAGAAAGGACAAATTTTCCACAGGTATTGGGACAAATATTGACAAGGAGAAAAAAATGTGACTGTGGAAAAATGAAAGGAAGGGAAAAAACCTGATTTTACGCCCAAGTTACAAACATTTTCACATGGAAAGAGGAATGGAAAACAAATTCTAGACTTTAAGTGATCCTTAACCAAAGGAAAATACTGATCATGGTAACCAACTAAAGGACAGAGTTTTCATGCATCAATACGGGGAGATAGAAAACACAATAGAGCCCACAAATTGAAGAATTTCAAGGACACACTGGGTGAGATCAAATTAAGCACCAACATTGGCTCTTACTCAGGGATGGGCGCTCCCTGTGAGTTCTATAAGAAGAAATAGTAGACCAAGTGCCAAAAATAAACCATTGGGAAATGGAGTCAAAGAACAAGCTTGTAGAGAAAAATAATAATAACCAACTCCCCCAAGGATGAACTGAGAAACCAACAAAATGGCTTCCAAGGACCAAGATAAAAAAAACTAGAAAAAACAAAAAATTAGAAAGAAACCAAAAGACTATACACTGTACAATGGATTATACCTTGATTCTAATAAATCAATCAAGGAAATGTTTCAAATGCCTGCCATTAACAGGAAATTCAAGAAATTCCCCATCTAAGTCTTTTAAGAAGAAAGTATGTTCACCAATTCGAATGTCAATTGAATAAGGGACCATCCACAATTCATCAGACTTTCCATGTTTTCCCTTATCCTCATGCCTACTGTCCCATAATAACACAAGATCTCCCACACTGAAATCTCTTGGAGTCACTTTTTTATCAAAATTGTTCATTTTTTCTCTGAATTTCACATTCCTCTAATGGGATGCCATTCTTTCTTCATCTAACTCAACAATCTAATTTATGTGAGCATCATAGAGACTAACCTCTTGATCTTTTAGTTGTTTAAGAAATTGAAAATAAGACAATTGCATATGTAGGGGCATCAGAGCTTGAGTTCCATACAACAACTCAAATGGGCTTTTTCTAGTAGCTCGTTTAACAGTGATTCAATCAGCCCAAGCAACAAACTTCAACTGTTCACCCCACTTCCTTTTTTTCTAACTCCAAATTTCTTCTAATTATCTTCAAAAAAATATTATTGTCGGACTCTGCTTCTCCATTTCCTTGGGGATTATAATTAGAAGCATATGTCAAATTTATCCCATATTCATGGCACATGGCCACTAAAGGTTTAGCCAAGAATCTCATGGCATTATCAGAAACTATTTTGGTAGCTACCCCAAATCTACAAATGCTATAATTCAGGATAAAATCCATGACAATTTGGTGAGTTTCCTTCTTGGTGGGGATTGCCTCCACCCAATTGGTGAAGTAATCTATGGCCACTAGTATCCACTTATGGCCTACACTTGAAGGATCAAAAATTTCCCTAATGAAATCCATTCTCCATTTCCTAAATGGTGCTTCAACTAATACAAGCTACAAAGGAAGGGAGCCTGAAGCTTTTATTCTTCCAGAAAAGTGTTGGAAACTTTCACATATTCTCACCTATAGAGTTTTATCCTTGAAGAGAGTTGGCCACCAATAATCAGCCCCTAAGATCTTATGAGTTATGACTCTTCTAGAAAAACTCCCCCCACAAAATCCTCCATGAAGATCAATAATTATCTTAGGGGCCTCATCTTTAGTAATGCATCTTAAGAGAACTCCCTCAGGGTTCTTTGAAGCTAACCCAAAATCAGTAATGACATATTTTTGGGAAGCTAACTTAAGTGCTCTTTTCTGATTCATGCTCATATGTTCAAGGGCACTATAAATGTTTGAGATAAAAAATGATGTCCTTGTACCATTCAAAATTTATCATTTTTTCAAGGAAATTCAGCCTTTCTTCTTCGACTTCATTTACCTCAATTGTCTAAAAATTTCACTCTGCCATAAGTTTTGTCAAGCCCAAACCTCTAACCAATTTTTTTTTGGATATCCATATCATACTCTTGCAATTTTTTTACCCATCGACATCTTTTGCTTGAAACCTCCATTTTTTATAGGATATCTTTCATCATGGTGTGGGGAACATAAGCAATGACTTTGGAACTCATAATATATGGCTTGAAGACCTTTTTTTCTTTTACCAGAGTAAATGTATGCTTCTCTATGATAGTATATTTTAGCTCATCTCCTTGTAATTCCTTTACTTAAAAATGAAATTGGTCTTTCAGGTCCCTTATCATCCTTCTACAACAACATAGATGTAATAGTATTTTCTGAAGCAGAAGAAAACATTTGGAAAGCCTTCTTATAATATGGAGCTACTAAAACAGGGGCATTATTTAATAACTTTTGATCCCAACAAAATTTTGAATAGGCTGCCGCCTCTTCCCATTTGATACTTTGGTGTTTCTTCAGCATGCTAGTGATTGGGATAGTTAGTTCAAAAAATTTAGAGATAAATCTCCTCATAAAATTAATCTTCCCAAAAAATGATTCAATTCGCTTCTTGGTTATTGTAATGGGGACTTTGCTAATCAATTCTACCCTTTCAGGATCAATCATGACCCCTTCATTTGACACAATGTGTCCAAGCAATTTTTCTTTCTGAACTCCAAAATGGTAATTCTTGGGATTTAGTGAAATACCATACTCTCTGCATCTTAACATACTTTTTTCTAAGTGTTATAGGTGGTCACTCCTTTTTCTTGAGAAAACAAGCACATCATCTTGATATACAACAATGAAATCATTAATATAGATAGAGAAAGCTACATACATTTCTCTTTAGAAAGTAGCTCCAACATTCATTAGACCAAAAGGCATTCTGACATATACATATGTTCCCTAAGGAGTGGTAAAGGTAGTCTTGATTCACTCTGATTCCTTCACAACTACCTGGTTATATCTAGAAAAACCATGCAAGGTGGATAATATTTCTGAACCAGTAACCAATTGTAACATATTTTCCATAATTGGCAGAGGGTAATTATCCTTCATTGATGCTCTATTCAAGTTTCTAAAGTCCACACACAGACTTATATATTTGTTCTTCTTTCTAATAGGTACCAAGTTTGCAACACATGATGAGTACCTTGTGGGCTGTATGATTCCTCCATCCTTCTGTTTTTAAAATTCTTCTTGCATCTTCAAGGAAAGGATTGGATTGATTGGCCTTTGTTTCTACCTAAACAGCTTGGAAAAAACTTCTAAGGGAATTTCATGCTAGAAAATATCCTCTCTGTATGATTTCAGTTAAGAATAAGACCATGATAAGAAGTCCTAGTATTTCTTCAACAATTGGACATATGAATTCTTTTCTTCCTTGATCAGATTGCTACCTAGCTAGATCTTTCATTGTTTATCCTTTGTACAAGGTCATGCTCTTCAACATCTTTCGAGGCTGACATGTGTCTATTGAAAATGCAATCAACATTATCAAAGATTGATTCAAGTTCTACCAAACCTATGGGAATATTATTAGTCTTCAATTGAATGATGTATTTTTCAAATAGATTCTCATTTCCATCAGTTGCACAAACCATTGGCTCCCAATCTATACGTTGATTAGGAAATTCTCCTTTGTTCTACAAAAACCTTTACACTTGGGTGTCATCTTCGAACACTTGCCAGTGTTTAACATTGTCAGGAATAGATGGCCTAGTCAATGCCTCAATATTATACTCATAATAGGGGATACAACATAATTTTCAAATCTGGACCCCAATATGGCCAATTTTTCTGCTAGAGTATTGTACTTCATATTGTGATGTACTATGTTGAAGTAGTCAAACATCTCAATGAAATCCTATACTGCATACTTATATTGCTTCATTCTATGATATTTTGTTGTATACAGTTTTCTAACCTACTCGACAATTAGTTTTGAATATCCTTTAACAATGATGTCTCTAATTTCATATTTCCATGAAATCCTTAGACCTAAGAGCAGTGCTTCATACTCAAAAATATTGTTAGTGCACTCAAAGTTGAGTTTAAAAGAGAAAACAAAATCTTCTCGCCCTAGAGATATCAGAACAATACCAACACCATTTCCAAATTTAGAGAAAGCCCCATCAAACAAAAAAGTCCAAGGGGAACCTATTTGATTAAGAGACTTGCATTGATCAATTTTGGGCTCTTTACCATCAGCATCCAACAAAGTTATCTCCAATAGTGTCAGTGTATAACACTTCATAGGAAACATTATTGGGGTCCTCAATGAGATGTAGCATCTTCTTTTCACCATAAAAATTTACAAGGCTTCCCTCAATAGGTATAGTGGCAAAAGACATATCCATTTGCACACTACCTCCCACACTAGCATCCCACTTTCTTGATAACAACATTCCCCATTTGGCAGGGCAATCAACAATAACAACATATAATTTTAAGTTCTTTCCTGGGTAAGCTACAAGTTGCACTATTAGACCATTGAAACAACCAACCACTGGAACCTCTCTAGAATCCATGGCAATGCACTTCCCATAAGCTGCTATCACTTTGATATCTAATTCATTCATGACCTCAAGAGGTATGACATTACATGATGCTCCAGAATCAAACATACAATTGTGTAATAAACTATCTTTAATAATTAGAGTAGTTAAAAATGAATCTACATTCAGCTGAGATTCAACCAAGGATGTTTCCAAATATACTTCAGGTGTCTCACCTAGTTATTCTAGCACTAGTGGTTTTTCCAAATCTGAAATGGTAAGAGGAGTCTCAACATTTTTTATATTTCTACCTAGGGTAATCTTTTCTTATTTTCATCCCAAATACTCAAAGGCCCTTTTCTTGTGCTCAGGAATCCTCACAGCTCAACAATTGGAACATAAATATTAATCTAACTCAAGACTTAGGTAATGTCATAAGGAAATTATTTGCACAAGGAGACATTTGGAAGAAGACTGAGAAACTCATCTGATAGCAAAGGAATTTTTGTGGTCTGAGCATGGGCAGGGATACCAGTTCTGCTTGGGGACACAAATTTTTTTCCAGATGTATCTTTATTAGGAGTTTCTTTTGAGATATTGGTGAGATCTAGAGTTTTTGGTTTTTCCTGAGGCCCTGCCCCTTTGAGAAATTTACTCCTAGTATTATACTATTTTTCATGGCCAACAACAACATTCATTAATAACTACCTATCCTCCATAGAAGGGATTCCTCCATCATACGTTTTAATCATTAATGCCCTTAAGTATTCAAAATCATTACTAGGCAATTCAAAAGCTTGTACCATATCTATTTAAAAAGTATGATATGGAGGAAGGGGTAATACCAGTGGATACAATCCTAGAAATATGTAGCAGTTTTGGCATTGATTAATTTAGTTGAAGTTGTTCCTTGTTGTGAGCTTATAGAGCACCCCACCATGCACACATCATCATCAGTGTCATCATCAACTTCCTCAACTTATTTTTCTTCATCACATGGGGCATTCCATAAGAAACATCTATCACACCACTCAATTTCATTGGCTTCTTCCACATAAGAAACCCTGACAATCAAAGGATCATGCACAATTCTATTCTCATGGGCTTGGGACTATCTATTTCTTGATCCCACAGGTCCTTTGCCTCTGTCATCAGATCTCTGATCACCCCTAGGATGATTGGAAAATATTTCTTGACCTTGTGCTTTATGCTAACCTTGGGAACCTTGTCCAATCTCCTTCTCTTCCCTAGCTAGTTTGTAGGATATTTCCTTAACAACTCCATCCAAAATTTTCACAACCTCCTCTAGATCCATAGACTTACTTGACTGAGTCTTCTCTCAATTGATCATCTTGATTCCTTCTCTCTTAGGAGGTTTACCAATTACCTTTATGTTATTCTCAATCTACAAATCCATTGTGAAGGCTTGCCTTAATGTTGTTAGGTTCTTGTCTCTTAAATAATAGGAAACTTTCTTATCAAAAGTATAAGGGTATTTTAATAAAAAAGAAACATCAATTGACCTTAGGACCATAGGAAAAAAAAGGGTCTTATTGAACCTTGTATTGAAGTCATGAACATAATCTTTAGGATTATTTTTTATATTTTCAAATTCTGATAAAAGAAACCTAGGGTTTGTTTTATCTCCATACTGCAATCTAGAAACATTCTTCATCTCTATCCATGAATCAATGGAGTTGTCTAGCAAAGATTTATACTAGTCCCATGAATATTCCTCTAGAGTATGAATAAAAAAATTTATGTACACATCATCAAATTCAATCTTAAAGTCTTACATCATATTGACAAAAAGATTTAAGTATTGATCCCTAGTAATGGCATTATTTCCTTGAAATTTAGGAAATCTATTTCTAACATCTTGGGGCACATCATTTGGATACCCAACAATACCTCTGAAATCTATAGGACCAAAAGTATTAACAAAAAACATAGGTCTGGGTGGGGGTTGGGCCATATTGTATTGGGGAGGTGATCTTACAGGAGAAATAAAATGTTGAGGAGTGAATGGTCTGTGGGGCATAGGAATACAATTCTTAGAATGAATGTTCTCTAGAAACTCTATTTCTTGGAAGATCCTATTAGCTTTGCAGAATACATGGACATAATGAGATGTAAATCTTTCAAATACAAAAGAAGGACCCTCTCCAGTTGGAGAATTAGGATTTACAAAGAGACTACCTAACTCAGAAGCACTTGAGGAAGTACGGAAATCTTTAATGACAGGCTGATCAGTTTCCACAATTGATAACTCCTTTCTTGATTTCTGATCTCCAATGACTTTCCAGATTCTTTGTCCTCTTGAATTCATCTTTCCTAGCTCTAGAAACATTTTTCTCATAGGGTCTCTAGCGAAGAAATGTCTTCTTCCTTCTAGATTTACAAATATTAGTGATAAATTGCAATTGATAGATGTTAAGACACTAACATTTATAAAAAATTCATTCAAAACAGAGTTGCCATTAAGTATTTTCACCTTATTTGTGCAAATACACTAAAATTGGTGTATCAAAAGTCTATCAACACTAAATTCATGCAAAGATTCATAGATCTGACCTTACTTTACCCATATTTAACTTTGATGATGTAAAATTAGTGTAAAAACCCACATAAACTGGAAATATTGCACATAGAACTTGTAACTTTGCTTGATTCTTACAAATCCGGACACAGGATGACGTTTCAAGAACATATTTGTACTTTAAAATTTGTAATAAGCATTTACCAGGGTCTATATGCATTGTTGATGGTGTTTAAAACTTTGCACACAAGTTCATGTCCCTAGAAATGGCGCCATTATGGTGTTGGTATCCAAATTGATTCTCCCTTGGAAATCAAGCAACATCATAGATTTAGAAAGACACTGAGAGAAAAAAAAAATTATTTTGATTTGTTTGTAGTCAGGGAGAGGATGTGTCTAACTCTTTGTCACTCAGGCATCAGATAAATGGATAACACCTTTATAAAGGATTTGATCTATCCTCACTGCTTTAGGCCATGCCTTTTGACATGGGTGAGAGGACCCATTTTGTAACATCTGTCGGTGAAGGAGAATGAATATATCCTTATTTACATAAATTTGAAAGGGGACCCTAAGAAAATATGATTAATGCACCACAATTTAACTCTCACGAGTTATCACTTCTAAATAATGGTAATATTTCCTAAACAAGGTTAAAGGTTACTAAAGACATTATGGAATCCTGATTGCTTCTACATATTTTAGCAGTAGAATTTATATATTTATGGACACACATGGAAAACAAGGGTAGTTTAGGATGGATTCATTGTTTTTGAATAATTTTTGTGGGAGATTAAGCAGGATAAAGTTGATTATACCATATCTTTAAGAGACTTCACAACAATTAGAAAGCTAAATGACAGAAAGCTTTGAAAGAGATAAAATATTCCTTCAACCATAAGGTGTGCATCAATGGAGGCCCAATTTTTCACGGTTTCATACAATCTCCAAGAATCTAACATGAAGGATCGAGCTTAATACTCAATTAAAAATGAAAGACCCCTGGTTCCTCATGCCTAAGATACACACAGAGGCTTACATACAATCTTTATCAAAAAATGACAGTCAATTGATTTTAAATTGTTTATCTCATTGCAGGATGAATGCTCTTCTTAAAATGAAATAAAAAATAACACAAAATTGTCACAGGGATGAGATCCTGTGTGATTCAGAGGGAATTTAAGAAAAAATTGCAATAAGAATAATAAAAACTACTTGCATACATTCTGAAATAAAGTAGACACAAATTGCTCCAAGATTGACACAGATTAATTTGAAATTGATTAGACTCATCAGGAGGGGAAAGTTTCTTTGAACAATCTCAGAGTTTTTCAATGGATTTACACATGCAACCAGCTTGACATGATTGAAATTTAAAACCTAGGAAATTAACAGGTTTCTCATATTGGTCTCTCAGGAAGATGGGCTCTCTCAAATTTTCTCTTAAGAATTAAACCCCTGACCCTTTGCAAGAGTATTATCATTGAATTTATACATTTCACTCGCCCACTCATCCCAAATTTTCCCCCCAAAAAAAGTAGAATATTCAAGGGACTGTTTCTTGTTACCAATTTGTCTCGGAAAGTGATGTTTAACAAATTTGCAAAAATTTTCTAGTTGGTAAAATCATGAATTGATCACGTTTCTTAGACACTCGAATAATGACTAGGATGCCATGCCACAAATTTTTAACAGTCCTTCTAATTATTCTCTTTATTCTGTCATGTAAGAAATCCCTGTTTTAATCATTTTCTAGAGGCTCTGTATAGTTTTATCTGACAGTTAATTATTTTCTCTCTCTAGGCAACACTTGTTTCATCTTTCGCTCCTACAACCTCCATCATTTTATCGTTTTCCCATTATTTCCTCTTCAACTCTACCCCACATCCATCTTCTCTGGTAATTCATGTTTTTGCAAGTGCCTGAGCAATTCCAATTTCAAAATATCAACCTTAACAATCCTTGGACTCACAAATTATGTTCTAAATCTATTCAATGGCACTTTGCAGAAAAAAATGATAAGGAATTTCATCAAAAATGATGAAAAATAGTGCTTATTCACATCTCCAAGAGTCTTGGAGAAAAAATGACAAAAAAATAGGTGAAATGCACAACAACCATTGATTTTTCCCATTCTCAACTTTATATTAGAGTTATCCACATATTTTCTTAGTGCAACTGTAAAAGTGAGGTATAGTGGCAAGTTTCCAAACAAGTGCAGGCATTCCATATGCCTTGGGCCCAAGAAAAATGTGTTTTGGCCTTTGAAAAAATTTCAATAAAAAAGGAGCCAACAGAATCCTCCACGTATCCCCTTAGCACACCTTTGGTATGGTGCTCAAAAGTGCAAACCCTAAACAAGCGCGGACTCACCACATGTTTCAGTTTGACAGAGTTATTGAAAAATTTGAAGGATCAGTAGAAGGTGCCTTGTGTCTAGGGTCTGAGACAATTTTCCTTGGCCGTTGAAAAGTCTAACCAAGGGAAGATTGAGTAGAAGCCTCCAAGTGTCCTCATGGCACTTCTTCAAAACAAAATTTAGGGTCCAATCCCTAAACAAGCATGGTCCCTCCATGTGTCCCAGGCCTTTAAGAAGTTGCTTGAAAAGTTAAAGTATAAAGAGAAGCCGACAGAATCCTCCACGTGTCTCCCCAGTGTAACTTTGAGATGGTCCCCAAAAGTGGACACCCTTTACAAACACGGGCTCACCACGTGTCCCCTTGGCACAAATATTAAGGTGGGACCCTGAGGCAGATCTTTAATTGAGTGTTGACCCTCCACATGTCCATGGTTTAATAGAGTTGCACCGGCCGTATGAAAAATATTTCTAACTCTAGGCAAGGTGGCAGATACCTCCACGAGTCTCCCTGGCACAACTCCAAGTTCAAACCAAAAGGAAAATTTTCAGATGAGCACCAACCCTCCACATGGACAATTTTTGAGTTGAAGTGGTCCTTAGAGTTTCAAAGTGCCCCACAAATTCACATCCCACCATAAAGGGAAACATTTCCAAAGATGTTTATATATAAATTTAAAGGGGAAAACACAGTCGTCAAACCGTAAAATGCAATAAAATCACCATTTGTGCTTAGAAATGAATCCTTCCTTAAGGACAAAAAATTTAGAAATGATAGAAGGCCCAAATGTGATCCACCAAGCCACATCTAATCAGAAAGGACCACTTTTCCATAGGTATTGGGACAAATATTGACAAGGATAACAAAACATGACTATGGAAAAATAGAAGGAAGGGGAAAAACCTAATTTTACACCAAAGTTACAAATCATTTCAGATGGATAGAGGAACGGGAAAAAAATTATGGAATTTAAGTGATCCTTAACCAAAGGAAAAGACTAATCATGGCAACCAAATGAAGGACAAAGTTTTCATGCATCAATACGGGGAGATAGGAAACACGAAAGAGCCCGTAAACTAAAGAATTTCAAGGACAAATGGGGCGAGATCAAATTGAGCACCAACATGAAGAAGACCTCCATGCCTCCACTAAATGATGCTAAGTTTCTGAATGAAACCTCAATGCTCCTACTGTGTGGTTCTAAGCTTCTAGATATATGACAACAAGGATCTTCTTTTACTCTATGACACAACTCCTAGCTCGGAGTTGATTCTGTAGAATCCAAACTAGTTTGAAGGAACTGCATGTTACTTAGAGCTATGATTGATATGATGTCATTAATGGACAATGAATTATCCCTTTTTAGACCTCAATGACTCCTTTGTGTAGTAATAAGTATCTTGTAGAGCTTAATGCCTCCACTGTGTAGTGATAAGTCTCTTATAGACCTCAATGCCTCTGTTGTGAAGTGCTAAGTCTCTTATAGACCTCAACACCTATACTGTGCACTGTTAAGTCTCTTACAGACCTCAACTCCTCTGTTATGTAGTGTTATGTATTTTGTATATGTCAACACCTCCACTTTTTGCTAAGTCTCTTGCAAACCTCAACACCTCCGTTGTGTAGTGCTAAGTCTCTTTCAGACCTCAATGCCTCTACTAGATGATGTTAAGTCTGATGATCAACCACCATTCAAATGTGTGGTCACAATTCCTTGACTCTGAATGATGTTCTGAGCTAATATTTGAGAGCTCCTTTTGTTGGCAAACAATATCAGGTACCATTTTACTAGATACCCATAATGGCTTCTCCACAGAATGAAGTTACGATCTGATGTCAATGTAAATGGTTATTCAGCTACCATTCTATTATACAGTCACAATGCCTCTACACAGAATGAAGTTTCAAGTTAACTCTTATAAAATCTACTATCTATAAAAATGGTAGATCAATCTCCAAGCTTTATATGAGTCAAATCATGTATCTAAGGTGTAATAGGTACTCACAAACTGATTAGGAGATATTTTTTAAAGCATTTATCAAATTTTCTAAGTAAGAAAATCCACTAAGTATTGTAAACCTTTCTCTCAACATTTTCTCATAGAATCTGATCTCCAAACAAATACTGCATACTAATGATCAATCTGAATTATGCAATACATAATTGAAAAATTGTTGACTTACCCATTTTAAAGGACTTTCACTTTCAGGTATTACCTAGATTGGGTTAAATTGTCAACTAGTGGTGGAGTAGAAAATCTCTTTGCCTTTGCAACATGCCTCCATTCCATCTTTGGCTTTCCATTACTCTGATGGCGAGATGGATGCAATTTCTAGAAATTTTCTACCTGGTGCCCATTCCTCTTGAAATGAGCACAAAAATTCCTTGTAATATCCTTCTTCTAGGACGAGGAATTCTTTTTTCCATTTCTTGACTCTTCATGATGAGATTGGTATTTCTAGTTTTCCTTGTTCTTAACGAACGGTGTCAAATTCTTCATCAATGTCCTTCTCTTCCAGCATCTAGCCATAGAATGATTATACAATCCACAAAAAGTACATGGAAAGGAAATTCACATCTTCTGAAAATCATAACCATACTTCTTAAGCTAGAAAAGTGGGTCAGAATTTTTACTGTGCTTATGATTATGGAAAGAAACTAGAGGTGGAATCTCATTACCTCTTCACTAATTTATCTTACCTCATCATGCCTGTGAAAACAAATCACAAATCTCCTACTCATAATCTTCTTGCAAGAATAGTGGGGTATTCGATTTTCTTTAGAGTTATTATCTCCCATCAACATTCTTAGAGCATTCTCTAATTTCCATCCCCACACTAGGATAACCCAAATCTACAAAAAGAAGATGATCCTCGACCTGTATTGCGTTAGCAATGCCTTGGCCATTTTTACAAAGGAATCTTCCATCAAATCCCATTTTATCTAGTAATTTGGATCCAATTCCTCTAGTATGCTTTTCAAACAAACCAAAGACTTCATTACCTAAATCCAAAACCAAATGGGAGGAAGAAGAAGATTCAAGTGGAAAATAACTTACAATGCAGTCATCTGTCATGGTCTCTGCATCTGAAGTTGAAGGTATTTCCTTTATCTAATCACCACATTGTAACCTTGCCAAGATCTCATCCTTGGTATGTAATTATAATTTTAAACTAGAATTATCCTCTTCTAAGGAGTAGTACATTTATCGTAGGAGAGATTTCTCTTCCTAGCTCTAGTGATTATAAGCTTCAACCTCATCGAGCTTCACCTATTTAGACATCTTGCCCAAAGTGCACTTGTATCATGTTCACAAAAACTGAACCAACTGCACTAACCTTAAAGTAATCACTCTATTAATAATATTTACTAAAGAAAAAATGGAGCTAAAACAACTTTGATACAAAACTTGATCTGAAAATAATCAATTTTCTATCTACTAGATCTCAGACCCTTGTAGGCTTTAAATATTTTCCAACAATTCGACCCTTTTAAGTAATCAATTTAAAACTAATGCAATATAATAAAGACAATTACACAATGATTGATTACGAAGTTTACTAATTGCCTACATCTTTGGATTCTTTCGAACCGTTCTACTAGTCAAAACTTGTAAGTTATAATAGTACTTTCATAAGAAAACCTAATGGAAACTATTAAGAACCTGCTTAGAAGAATATCAAGACCTTCAGATAACAAGGGTGAAAAATAGCACCCGACTTACACCTTCTTGGCATATTTTTCAAGCTCTATGGCACCATCTCCATGGTTTGGAATCCTCTAGTTCTCAAATGGCCTTCCAGATGCTTCGTAACGCCCTATGGCACTTTGGTCAATATTCCAGGCTTCACAATAATTTGGTGTGGCACTATGGGCTGACTGGGTAGTATTACTAACTCCTAGCCACATTAATTTTAATTTACTATTGCCTAAAAACTAATAGGTCAATAATAATTAAAATAATAATGCCTAAACAAACTAGGACTTCACACAACTATACCATTGACATAATATCTATCTGTTCTCTTGGCTCGATCTCCACCTTTCCAAGCTCTAGGAGTGAGCTTGTGATGTGTGTCCATTACAAAGAAATGGGTTCCCTATTTATACAAAAATAGGGCCCTTAAATAATGCATTTAAACAATATCTTAAGGCTATCATTAACCTAGCCGTGGTATGGGGATGGGTTTATTATCCCATTTTGGGCGGAATTTTTTTAAAGTGGGTTATCCCACATAATCCTCCATTTTCCATGTTGATGTGGATGCATTATTTACGTGGGTATTATGCCACATGGGGAAACTCTTATTTTGATAAGGTTTTAATAAACCTTAGTCTTACCTCCCTTTCACGTGGCCTTTTCCCCCACCACTGCTTCACCACCTATCCACCACGTGGATCTAGCATAATAAAGGGGATTATAGGGTTATGTGGGTAAGGGGAGATTGCTAAGTTTAATACTTCACATTAATACATGGTTGTTATAATAAAACCCGCAAAATTAAACATGTGGCATATAAATTGGGTTGTAAGTGGACTTACCAAGATAATATAAATTTGACCCATATATTTTGGTATAGAAAATAATTAACTCGGTCAATAACATATAGTCCACTTATTGTCTCTCGATAGGAAAATTGAGAAAATTTGATTCGTGGTGGAAATCCACATGGTGGCTTATGGATCCACCACGTCGGCAACAATACCATAGTCCACATGACAACTAGGCTCCCCTCCATTAAAAACATTGAGCCTCTTTTCGTGAACACCAAATTTTTTTCCTTTCGAAGGCCGGTGGTTAAAAACCCTCCAATTTTTCCAACGCCTTTTTTCCATGTGTCGCAGTGTGATTGGTCCAATATTGACATGTTGACTATAGTTGACTTTCCCATTGACTAAACTTTGACTGGACATAACTAGATCTCCCGATGTCCATTTTTTGCGTTCTCACAGTTGATGGAAAGATCTTGTAATGATATTTTGCATTGTCATAGTTTAGGGATGTTTAGGGAACTTTTGATATAAAAATTGATCCCCTGATCATCAATCTGGTTCATCACAAATACTACTATATTTTTTCTCTCGTCCTTCTACTCCACCCCACACTAAAAAAAATGTGCAGTCCTCTGCACACACAAAACCTCAGAAAGTAATGTGGTTAGTGGAGCACAAGGTACAGAAAACAAAATAATAGAAAGGAAAAAACAAAGAGAAGGGTAAACATAAAAAAAGAAAAAAAAATCATTAAGGGAAATCATAGGCTAACTGGAAAAACTGCCTTATTTACAAACACAAGGAAGACTTATCTATAGTAGGAATTCAACCTAATCCCATCAAAATGACGTCGTAGTATCGTCCCATCCAGTGCATGTAACTAGAAATATCCTGAATCAAGGATGTATGAGATGATGTATGGTTCTAACTAATGGATTTTCAACTTCCCAGGATGGTACAAATATTTAGAGTCATATAAAAAAACCATATTCCCAACCTCAAATTATTATTTTTTAATATGACGATCATTCCATGATTTTTTTCTTTCCTTCTCTATTTTTTGACTCCATTTAGCAAGTGATTACCTTTTGTCTAGCTGCATTAACTTATCAATTCTTTCTTTGAGTGCTTGTTCATCAGCTAATCCTATTGTGCATGATATATGCAACGATGGTAGCATAAATTCAACTGAAAAAATAGCCTCCACGCCAAACACTAATTGAAAAACTGTGGCCTTATTCAATCTCTTATAGGTTGTTTTGTATGCCCATAGAACGACTAATACAAATATTAGTTAATGTGTGTGTAGACACCAAATTTGGGTCTTACGATGCCCTGTGCCTCACATCTCGTCTCGCAACCTAACCCTACCTCACCACCTAAACCTTACAAACTTAATTATTTATTAATTACCTTATAATAAATAAATCCACATCTCCAACCCTGCCACCTCACCTCGCCACCTCACAATGACTTAGCCCTAACACTAAACTAACCTAATTAAGACCTATAACTTGGTCCAGACCCACACCCATGACTCATCACCCCTCACCCGCACCAAAACGAACCTGATAATGACTTGACTAAGCCCACAACTGACCCCTCAGGAGAAAAGGAGGGAAAGTTGGCTATTTTACTAAAAATAGCCAACTTTGACCTAACCGACATTGGTCCCTACGCAACCGGCATTGGTTAGGTAACCGCCATTGGTTCCCTGTAAATGACCTCCCCCAACCAAAACAAAGGGATCCAAATTCATTTTGCAAGAGAGAGACAAGTGAGAGAGAGAGAAGAGGTTGCAGAGAGGAGTATTGAGCCCAAGACTGTAACTGAGCAACTAGATCATAGTCACACTCATCCAAACATTGGGAGAGTCGGAGGATAGCTTCATCAGCTCACTTTCGATCTCTGGATCATCCCAACTGAGCGTTGCCTTTGCCACTTCATTCTTTGGACCTGCATCCACATCAGAAACTAGTAATTAGTCTCTTTTATTACCTTGTATGCTTCTAGACACTACTTTGTGAACTTTTGATTCATAGTGATTATAAGCTCACTCCTGGATCTACCACCCAGAAGCACCCTGCACCTGACCTTCATTCATCCATCTCTATATTTCCCCAAAGACAGCTTTCTCACTCTCTGAGTCTTCTCTATCACCGTACCACTCCCCTCAACCATCTACCAACTTTATAAACCCCATAACCACCTTACACCCAACCTCCATTTAAAATCCCCTAAATCACTGCCCCTACCGGTACCGGTTTTATAACCGTGGTCGGTTATCCATTGATGGCATCAGTCACTGTGACTTATACCAGAAACCAACCTTTCACCTATTTACCTCCAAACAATCTCATATCCATCCTTTTCTATCCCTGTATATTGATATGAACGTATCAATAACCAGTGACCAAACAAACAACATGACATTTTATTATTGGTAGTTTAGTCTCTATTGCTTTTATTAACGAGGTACCTAAATTGTGATTTCACAATAGCTTCTTTATTATCATTTGCATTAATTTGTATTAAAAGGGAACTGACCACCTTCGAAAGGAAGTCTAATATTTCCTGGGACCAAGGCAGTTCCCTCACTTATTATTTAACGAAAATATGATGGTCTTGCATTCTTATTTATAGGTAGCCCTTCCTAGACAAAAAGGAGCTCTTCAAAATTAGTCTGATCTCTCTACGGTATGCGCACACCTTCCCAACACTCAACAGGTATTCCTCCTAGCCCTAACCCTTATCTATTTCTCAAGAGAATGAAAAGATAGAAATAACTCTATGCTGGAACAAAATTTTGTGTGAAACATTTCATATACCTATTTTGTATGTCCATAGAATGACTAATACCTTTTCATGCCATTCTAGTCTTCCAACATTACAAATATTAGTTAATGTGTGATTTAGTATATCTGGTTAAATGTTTTAGCAGTCCCATTCACTTGCGGGTGATAAGGGGTGGTCTTGTGATGGGCTACCATAAACTCTACCAACAAAATCTTGACCATTTCATTCCAAAAATGTGTACCCATATCACTTGTTAAACTTAACTGACATCCATACTTGTTGATTATGTTTTCCCATAAGAATATCATTATTGTTGTTGATGTGCAATCCTTTGTAGGTGTTTTCTCTTCCTATATTATCAAGTAATTAGTGCAAGTGATGGTGTAACATGAGCTGGTCCTTCACATAGTAGGTTAAATTTTCCCTACAAAGTCAATTTCCCATTTTTCAAATGGTCCAGTGCTGGCTATCGGTCATAAGGGAATTTCATCCCTCCTTCCAATTTTTCCAAGGCACTGACAATTGTCACAGGCCTTGAAAAACTCAATACAATCCTGGTAGATACTTTCCTACCAAATAATTACAAGTAGAATCTTCCATGTAATTGCATTTCCTATATAGTGTCCTCCTGAAATCCAACCATGTGCTTCCTCAATGATTGTAACGTGCTCATGTTCTAATACACATCGACAAAGAACCTCATCATGACCTAACTTGTATAAATCTCCACTAATCAACATGTAAGGTGTGGCACGTATAGCTAACAAATTTCTCTCCAAATCCTTCATTCCTTTCAGTGCCACACCCATTTTAAGAAACAATGTAATATCCTCTAAGTCAGAGGGTGCACCATAATATTAATAGTTGCAAATCTGGCATGGTATCCTCAATACTCTGCACATCCTCCCCTTATTCAATTCTTGATAGATGATTAGGTCCTGAATTAATCTTTCCTGGTTTTACCACAACTGAAAATTCAAATTCTTGAAATAATAAGACCCAACAACATATGTGCCCTTACAGAACGAGATTGGTCACCAAGTACTTCAGTTCCATGTGGTCCCTGAAGAATATGAATGGTGTTTCTAGTAGAAACTTCTTGAATTTATGCAGTGCGTGGATCATTAATAGTGCCTCATGCTCAGTAGTTATGTAATTCTATTCTACTGGTGTCAAAATCCTGTTGGAAAAACACAAGGGGTGATCAATAATACCCTCACTAGGTTGTGTTATTACTACTCCAATGGTTTTACCTGAGGCATCAAATGCACACAGAAGGGATTATCCGAAGAAGGAAAGAATAATTTGGGCACAGTGACGAGCCTATCTTTCAATGTGTCAAATGCTTTTTGCTGCGCCTCTCCCTAGTGAAAGGCACTCTTGTGTTTAAGAAATTCCTCCAAGGGCATGGTGATCTTGGCATATCCATTAATAAATTTACTATGGTACCCCATATTCCCAAGAAATCCACACACAATTCTTTAACTGGTAGGTTCCCCCAATCCCACAATAACTATAACTTTAGCGGGATCCACCAACAAGACTTCCTTACATATAATATGCCCCAATAGGGTTCCAAATGGAGTATAAAAGACACATTTCTTAATGTTGAGGGATATCCTCAATTGTCGACATCTCTCAAAAATCAACCTCAAATTGTCACAATGGTCTTTTACTAGCCCATACACAGTCGAGTCATCCAGGTAGACCTAAAGAATTTTTTGGATGAAGTCCTGGAAGGCTTGTACCACGATGCATGAGAATAGAGAAGGTGCATTCTTACACCCAAAAGGCATGACCATGTAGGAAAAAATTCCCCATTCAGTGGAAAAAGTTGTCTTCTCCTAGTCTTCCTTTGTAATTCTAACTTAGTGGTACCTTGAGAACCCATCCGTTAAATAATAGACCTCACGCTCGGCTACTCCTTCCAAACTTTCTTCAGTGAAGGGGGTTGGAAAAGGGTTAATGACAAATACTACATTCAAGTCCCTGTAATTAACACAGATCATTATCCTCCCATCCTTCTTAATGCTTATGACCATTGGACTCACCCATTCTGATTCCTCCATAGCCTTAATGATGTTTGATGTTATCATCTTTTCTATCTCCTCCTTGACCCATAAGCATAAGTTTGGATTCATCCGATACGATCTCTTCTAAATCAGGTGTGCACCTTCCTTTAACTTGATCCTCATTAACCCCAAGGAGTGGTAGAAACCTTTTTAGTTTATGGTACCCACATGGGAACAAATCCTAAAACTCATGCAAAAATTTAATGATCTTAGAAACTTCTCTCTCTGACCAATAAGCCCTAATGATAGCTTCCTTAGGTTCTTCCTCATAACCAATGTTAACCTTATTCATTATAAAGGGCTCATGGTAGGTGGGCACTCGCTCATCATTGCTATCCCTAACTTTGTGCATACCTTTAGAATGGTTAACATCCAGACTCTCCATTTCTTCACAATCTATCACATAGACCATTTTTCCTTATTCCTTTTCCATGCACGTGCGCTCAAGGTTTATCCCTTTTGATTCTTCCTCATCAAAACATGCCTCTAAACAAGGTTCACCTAATAGCTCAAGTATCCTATCTTTTACCATAGAAATATCTCCCATTATAAGGCATTTGACCACTTGCAATGCCTTATCCACTAATGGATTTGTACTCCGATACTCAAAAGCTTGAATGAGATCATCTGCCAACTCCTGTCAATTCCCCATCTGACAACACATATCCGAGTGAATGTGCCATGCACATGCACAACCTTGTAAGGTGGAATATAACTTATGCACCCATAGTGAAGGTGTTAAATATTTTACACCTTCCATCCAGGCCTTCTCACATGCTTGGATATGACATGAGGCACGTTCTTTGCCATGGTAGTATTGTATGACAATAGGCACATTGCTTCTAGAAAACCTAATAGAGAACACAATTCTCACCTCATGCCATTCTAGAAGGCTTTCATGATGTGTCACCCATAAATGTTTTTTGGTCTCGAGTAGGTTATAGTTGAACATACATATTCTTTCATTATCATTTTCCCACTGAGCCTCCATTTCTCATAAGATACCATCAAGGTTAGCTCCTATGGAATAACGTTGTATCTTCTACCTTCCTAGGTGCTTGATTAAACACAATTTTGTTACCCTTGTCAATGATATTCTCCACTTTTCCCCAATTAATTCATAAGTCCCATGTGCTTAATCATTACATGCTATGTTTGTTGTATCACTCATAGACTAAGTATCTTCAAACTGGATAATTCCTTCTATAGGATGAATTACCTCAGGGTCCCTAATAGAGCACACATATATTATGTCAAGGACATCTTCTTCCAAGGGCTCAGTATACGGTATTGAATTCCCATCTATCAAGGGGATGATAACCCATTCCTCCTTTTTCTCAAAATTGATATACCCCTTATTAAACCGTAGGTTAACATTGGTTTTATAACACTAGGGACGCCCAAGTAGTGCTGGAAAGTTATCCACCTCGACTAGCACCAAGACTTCAAAGTCTCCAGTGAACTTATCCCCTTAAATAGTGATACCTGTATCCTTTAAGACACCAATGGGAATTTCCTTCATCTTGTCTGCCATATACAACACATTCGAAGATGGCTATAATGTGGGCCTTCCCATTTGATGCCATGTATCCAAAGTGATAACATTAACTTTTGTGCCAGTGTTGATCATAATATTTCTCATAAACCATCCATATACAACAAAATTTAAAGTGATCTCTTTGTCGTAGTCAAGGATGTGGGGAGGAAGGTTAACATGCAAAACCTACCTCTCGTATTGTCTTCTAGTGTGTGGTTCCTTCTCTCGTAACCATTATCCTAGCAAGGGAATGATATTATATTTCCTTAACATCTTGCATACTTCCCTAACGTCATCCAGATCCTTTTGCAGAGCCTCAACATTCTTCCTTTACTCTGACTACCTTGATTTCTTCTTCAGACACTAGGTCTCTCCTTGCAAACTCTGAATCACATCCATAGTATCTTGATACACTTGCTTTTGATAAGTATGGTCCAGATACTTATCATATACCAATTCTTCTCTTGTAACTAGTGTTCTTTGTCTTGGTATCTCCCTTTCATGCACGACCTCTACTCACATCATCACTAGTATAGGTTCTACTCATGAAGCATGCGCCACTCTTGGAATCCACTATGAGTTGGCCTTATTTATGCTTACCATCCCAACACCCTTGTCTTTCTGGTGTTTCTAGTTCATGTGATCAAATATTTTAGGGCACTCTTTATACTTATGTTTCTTTCTGCACTACGAGCATTGCAATAGATCAGGAAAATCACTCTTATAATGCTTTGTAGACCCACAATTATAACATGTTTCTTTACAGGAACTTATATCTTCCTCCATGGTTGTTACGACCACAAAATCCTCCATGGAAACCTCTTCTACATGATCCTACACAATGCACCCCTCGTAGCGGTGATTGTCATCCTTAGTGTTGGTGCCCAATGCTGCACATGCCATGATTTGTTAAGGAGAAATGTGTTTCTACCTTGTTTATGAGAAAATACAGCTTTGGATCTTCCCATCCTTTGAATTTGATGAAAAAAAACTCATATATGTTTTTAAATTCTTTGATTTGTTTGTTTTTTCTCCATTATTGCACCATTTTGAGGAATCTCTAAGTTTTCCCTGTGTTTTGCCCTAATTTTTGCCGTTCAAACACCTTCACCATTTTTTCTGTTTTTCCCAGCATTTGGAGCTTGAAATTGTTTGATTTATACTTATTTTCCCTCAAAAATCCCTTACAACAGTCGTAAATTGCTTTGAATCACTTTCTATTTATTCTTTGATCAAAAATTTCTTCACCCACGAATGAAAAATCGATTTTGGGTGTTGTTGGCAATTTCTCCATTTTTTTACGGTGATACGGGCATCCTTTTCTGATCAAATTTTAGCTCAAAAATCTTATCCTACATGGCCATTTGTCATTGGAAAAGGTTTGGTGGGTCTACTCGAGCAACTTCACATTTTTTGTGTTTTTGGAAAAAGGTCTAAATTTTCCCCGCAAAGTCCGCAGGCCCTCAGCTAATCAAAGTGTGACACGTGGTAGTTAGAAAAGTTAAAACAGTGGAGGGGTGGAGTTGCAGAGGCATGGTGGAAAAATTTCCTTTGGTGAAAAGGAGTTAAAGTATGAAATGAGAGCACAAGACCTCAGCCAATCAGAAGGTGACATATGGCAGGGAAAGACGGAGGTGCGGAGGAAATGGTGAAAATTTTCCTTTGTGGAAAATATTGTTAAAATATAAATAAGAGCACTTCCTCGTAGCCAAATAGGTGAGGACACGTGTCCTATGGGAGGGTGGAGCCACAGAGGAAAAATGGAAAATTTTCCTTTTTCCAAAAAGAGGCAAAATGTTTTAAATTGAGCAACGACTCCGTATCCAGTCATATTGTGCCACATGTTAGGCCCAAATCTCAATGGCGGAGCGGCAAAGGAAATCAAGAAATTTTGTAAATTTTCAAAAAGTTTGAAAAAAGGTAGAGAGGAACCCTCATGTCCATTTTGGATTATTTGTGCCATGTGGAGGGATCAAATTAAAGGGAGAAAGGAAAATCAATGGCACTTGTACATTTTTTCATTTTTACCACCATTTTGGATCCAGGAAGTGTGGAAATGTGTTTTTGCATCAATTTTCATCGAATTTTTGAAAAATTTGATTTTTTTGTGCCTGGAAGGACCAATGCAATTGGTTTTAAGGATCAATTTGAAGATTAGAGAAGCTTTTGAAATGAATTTTTTCCCTAACCTGTCTAAAAACATGAAATATCAAATCCAAAAATTATAGAGTCAAATTTTGGAGGGATAAGGATGATATAATGAAAGGAAGGGGGTCTGCATGCTTTAAAGATGAAAAACATGCCTCCACAATGGATAATGATGCAAATTTTGCAATGATTCATATCTTTTTCAGACAACTGGAAACTTTTTGGACGTGTTCTATTAAACGTCCCTATCTGCGAATCATGAGAAATTTTTGTAACAAATTTGATCCTTTGGCATATTATTTTCTTGGGAAAGAAGGCTTGAAGGAGATTTAAAGCTATATATTGCATGAATTTGTCATGTAAAGGGTTGGAAGAGTTTAAAAAATCCTGAAAAACTAAAAATTTCATAGGAAAATATGGGAAGAATCCCATTCTCTAAGTGACCACTGGAGAAACACATGTAACTCTCTCTGTATCAGATTTCAAATCATGTTAATTTGGTTGCACATGTATAGCCATTAACAAGCTTTGAGATCGTTTTTCAAAACATTCCCCTACTAATAAATATGATCATTTTTTAGTTATTCTATGTTTTCTTTGGGAAAAATATGTGAATGCTTACATTTCAAAATGCATTTCAAAATTTGTGTTTCTTGTTTTCCTGTTGCAGTCTTGTGTTTAAAATCTCTCTTTATCATACATGGTCTCATTTCTTGTGATATTTTAGTGGCATTTGGAATCTCATATTCGAAATAGCTTTCATCTGATAAAGAGATAAACAAATTTAAAATCACTATACCTTCCTTGAATTCGGAGATTGTTTGTAAACCTTTGGGTGCACCTTAGGTCATGATTAACTAGTGATTGCTAAATGCTTCATTGGTTAATTCTAACTCAATATTTTGTGATAGATGATCAAAGATTGTGTGGAAAAGTGTAGATATAGGCCTCCATTTGATGCACATATCATGGTTGAAGGGATGATTAACCATTTTGATACTTTATGTTGTTAAGTTTCTCCATATGTTACTAGAGGTTGTCAGAGAGTCTGGCATAGTCTTGGTTTGTCTTATCTAATACTCCCACCCAAAAAATCATTCTAAACAACTTATCCCACCTTGTTTTACCCCTATTCTTGACCTATATACCCACAGAAGATCAAAATCCATTTGCAAAAGTATGTAGAATAGATCAAGGATTTCAAAATGGCTTCAGTAACCCTTGCCTTGCATTGAAAGTATCTCCATAATCTAGAAGTGACAACTTGTGAAAGTTAGATTTTGGAGTGTTGATCATATTTTCCCAAGGGCATTTTCATACCATTTGCACAAATTGAGGGATATCTTCATCTCCTTCACCATTTTAGGGTTACAAAAATATGTTCTCTTACCTTGGTTGAAAGGCACAACCTAAAACAGTTAGGACAAGATCAATGTCCTATTTGAGTGTCTATCCATCTCTCCACAAATATGAGTCGCTAGTTAGATCACATCCCTAGCTACAAAATGACATACATCATGATCCATATCTGTCTTCAAGCTTCATGCCATATCTTTGATGCTACTCAAATTGAAAAGGAGAAAAAATTTAGGTACCAACACCAGTGGCGCCACTGCCGGGGAGATTCTTAGTTCAATCTGATCCATGTGCATACATATTTGAAATATTTGAATGCATATCAAACCCTGGTAATGTCTCTTGGAAGTTTTTGTCTGCAAATATATTGTTAAAACGTCATTCTATACTTATATTTGCAAGGTCTATGTAAAGGTTTCAAAGTTCTATCTGTAATTTTATCAGTTTCTAGCAGTACTTGCACTTCATTTACATTTGTGGCTGATAGATTCAAGAAAAGTAAGGTCTGATATATAAAGTTTGGCAAGATATTTTCAGTGTTGATAGGTATTTGACAGAGTATTTTAGTGCATTTGCACAACTAGGGTGAAAATCGTTAGTAGACGACTTCATGCTGATTTGATCTTGATAAGTACCAATGTCTTAGCTTTCTGTCATTTGTTATTTTTTTTGTTGCTAATCTCTACAAAAACTGGAAGGAAGAAGATCTCTCTTCAGGAGAGACCCAAGTAAAAAGTTGTTTTCAAGAATTCAAGGAAAGACAATTTTATAAGGAGATAAAAATTTGGAAGGTTGTTGAAGAGTCAGAGCATCAAGAAATGGAAGTATCCCTTCATTGAACTTGAGAGAGATCAACCTTTAATTAAGGATTATCAGTTCTTCTTCCAGGTGATTCTGATTCAAACAATATTCCTCTTGACAAAATTGCATTACTTCAACTAGTGAGAGGGACCTTCATTTGTCTTTGAAAATATTGCTCCTCATTCTACCCCTGTTTTTTCCAAATTTGCAAGAGTTTATCAAGAATTTAATCCTATAGGGGATATCCATTTTGAAGATTACATTTCTATTCCCTAAAGACATCTCACTCCTCATCATTCTATTTCTCCTCCAAGATTACCACATCAAAACAATATGGCTCAGCCTAGACCTCCATTTTTCGTTAACACCTTTGGTCCTATAAACTTTAGAGGAATGAATGGTTATCCAAATGTTGTCCCTCAAGATGTCAAAAATAGATTTCCAAAATTCCAAGGTAACAATGCAATAACTAGTAATCAACATCCCAAAATTTTTGTTAACATGATGGAAGATTTTGAAATAGAGTTTGAAGATGTGTATTTCAAATTGTTCATTCATATAATAGAATAGGATGCAAGGGATTGGTACAAGGACCTGCCTGATTTTTTTTTTGATTCTTTGATTAAGATGAACTATGCATGTAGATTGCAATATGGTGAAAAAACTGATCCTAGGTTTCTATTGTCTGAATTTGAAAATATCAAGAAGAACCCCAGTGAATCAGTGCATGAATTTAACACAAGATTTAACAAAACATTGAGAATATTACCTATTAATCTGAGGCATTATGATGAATCTTGTTTGATAAAATATTCTGATGCATTTGAAAAGAAGGTTGCATATTACTTGAGGGACAAGAACCCTAGAAATCTAAGGTAGGATTTCACCATGGCACTTCAAATTGAAAACAATATCAAGGCTATTGGGAAACCTCCTAAGAGAGATGGAGTTAAATTGGTAAACCCTGAAAAGCCTCAAGCAACCAAGAATGTTGAATTAGATGAAGTGGTGAAAACTTTGGTAGGGGCTATCAAGGAGATTTCATATAAGTTGGTGAGAGCTGAGAAAGGAATTGGGTAGTCCTCACAAGGACAGCCTAGGTAGAAATCACAAGATAGATTCAGCACTCACCATAGGAATGAGCAGATATTTGATGACAAAGGTAAATGGCCTAATGGATTTTGAAGTAGGAAATATAATGCCAAGGAAAATAAGGTAGTACCTGATCTGTTAAATGCTCGTGTGGCTACTGTTGATGATGCAAGTTAGATCTACTGGTGTGACATATTTTTTTTACCGCATCCTCCATATGAAACAAATCAGCAAATTGAAGAGGAAGTTGACGATGATGCCTACCTGATGGAGATCCCTAAAAGTTCACCAAGGGGAGCAACTTCAACAGATTTCATAAGTGCTAAGTCTGCTGTTGTTTTTGGGATTGTGTCCAATGGGTACATCTTCTTCCTCCTCATGTTTTAGAAATTGATAATGTACAAGCCTTTGAGCTGCCCAATAATTATTTTAAATACGTAAGGGTGTTGATGATTGAGAAGTATTATGGAGGGGTTCCTTCATAGGAGGATAGGAAACTGCTTATGAATGTTGTAGTTTTCTAAGAGAAGGAGCACAATACCAGAAGTAAAACTACCAAGGGGCAACAAATCAAGTCAAAATTTCCATTTTTTACTAAAGAAACTCCAAAGAAAAATACATCTGGTAAAGGCCCTATTCCCCCAAGAAAAACTTGTGATCCTCCGCATGCCCAAACTAAAAACAAGTACCATCTGATGAATTTTCCAATCTTTCCCCTTGTGTTGGTTTACCCAAGAATGCTCCATATGATATTGCCCAAGTCTTGAGTCAGATCAAGATTCCTGTCCTAATTGCTGAGTTGCTTAGGATTCTTGAGCATAAGGAGAGGGATTTTGAATATTTATGATTTAGAGAGGAAGAGAGTACCGAAGGCAGAGTTGGAAACAAGGTTGGGATTCCTATTGCCATTGTAAAATTGGAACAGCCACAAGTGTTGGAAGAATTGGGGGAACCACTTGAGGTTTAATTAGGAACTTCTTTTGTTAAATCTCAGCTGAACGTGGATCCATTTTTCACTACCTTGGTTATCAAAGACAAGCTATTACATAACTATATGTTTGACTCAGGGGCATCATGTAATGTCATGCCTTTGGAGGTCATGAATGAATTGGGAATCAAAGTGACAGTGTATGGCAAGTCTACTGCTATGGATTCCAGGGAAGTGCCAGTTTTTGGTTGTGTCAAAGATCTAGTGGTGCAAATTGAATCTTATCCTAGAAGGAATTTAAAATTGGATGTTATGATTGTTGATTTCCCTTCCAAATGGGGTATGTTATTATCAAGGAAATGGGCTACAAGTGTTGGTGGGAGTGTCCAAATGGAAATTTATTATGCTACTATCCCCATTGAAGGAAACTTAGTAAAGTTATATGGATAGAAAAAGATGTTGTACCTTATTGAAGACCCAAACAATGCATCTTATGAATTTTTGCAGGCAGATGCTAGTAATGATCACTTTGTGAGTTTTGTGGATTTCAGGGAGTATGAAGTTTTTAAAAACATATCTCCTATGTATGCTATTTTTCTAGAAATTTGGTCCTTAATTCAGCCTTGAAAAATGTTAAAAGGTTTGACCTGAACACAATGGAGGAGATTCAAATAAACTAGATGGTTTACAAATTAAACAAAGAAGAAAAAGAGATATATTTGCAGTTACTAAAAACATATCAGAACCTCTTGGCATGGTCATATCCAATATGGAGGACATTTGGGGTTTCCACTTGATTTGTTTTCTTTGAATCAAGGATTTCTTACCAACTTGTACAGTGTATAGTGTTTGTCTTTTGCTCTATTTTTGGTGTTTTGTTGGTTCGTGGTTTTCCTTGGTGTGTGGTAGCCATTTTTGTTGGTTTTTCTGCTAGTTTTTTGGTGGCTTTAGCTCATGACTCTATTTTCCCAATGGATTATTTTGGAACTTGGTCTACTTTTTTTCTTATGGCAATCACTGGGAGTGCCCATCCCCGAGCTGGAGCCAATATTGGTGCCCAATGCTACACATGCCATGATTTACTGAGGAGAAATGTGTTTTTTCCCTATTTCTGAGAAAAAAAAGCTTTGGATCTTCCCATCCTTCAAATTTGATGAAAAACAACTCGTATATGTGTTTAAATGCTTTGAGTTTTTTTTTCTCATGAGGAATCTCTAAGTTTTCCCTAATTTTTCCTGTTCAAATGCCTTTTCCATTTTTTTTGGCCTTTGGAGCTCAAAATTGTTCGATTTATACTTATTTTGCCTCAAAAATACCTTGCCACGATCATAAATTACTTTGAATCACTTTCCATTTGTCCTTTGATCGAAAATTTCTTCACCCATGAAGGAAAAATTGATTTTGGACGTCGCTGGCAATTTCTGCATTTTTTACGATCATACGGGCATCCTTTGCCCATTAAATTGTAGCTCAAAAATATTCTCCTACGTGGCTATTTTTGATTTTACAAGATTTGGTGGGTCTACTCGAGTAACTTAGAATTTCTTGTGTTTTTGGAAAAAGGTCTAAATTGTCCCCACAAGTCTGCAATCCCTCATCCAATCAAAGGGTGACATGTGGCAGTTAGAAAAGTCAAAACAGTGGAGGGGTAGAGCTGGGGAGGCACAGTGGATAAATTTCCTTTGGTGAAAAGGAGTTAAAGTATGAAATGAGAGTGCAGGCCCTTGGCCAATCAAAAGGTGACATGTGGTAGGGAAAGGTGGAGGTGTGTGAGTGCGGAGGAAATGGTGAAAATTTTCCTTTCTAGAAAATGTTGTTAAAATATAAATAATGGCGTTGCCCATAGCCAATTAGGTGAGGACTCATGTCCTGTGGGAGACCGGAGCCACAGAGGAAAAATAGAAAAATTTCCTTTTTCCAAAAAGAGGAAAAATGTTTAAAATTGAGCCACGACTCCGTATCTAGTCATATTGTGCCATGTGTCAAGCCCAAATTTCAACGACAGAGCGGCAGAGGAAATCAAGAAATTTTGTAAATTTTCAAAAAGGTTGGAAAAAGGTAGAAAGGCACCCCCGGGCCCATTTTGGCTTATTTGTGCCACGTTCATGGCTCATATTAAAGGGAGAAAGGAAAATCGATGACACTTGTACATTTTGTCTTTTTTACCGCCATTTTGGCTCTAAGAAGTGTGGAAATGCATTTTTGCATCAATTTTCATCAAAATTTTCACAAATTTGTGTCATTTGTGCCTGCAAGGACCAATACAATCGGTTTTAAGGATCAATTTGAATATCAAAGATGATTTTGAAATGAATTTTTGCCCTAACCCATCAAAAAATGTGAAATATTAGATGCAAAAGTTACAGAGCCAAATTTTAGAGGGATAAGGATGAAATAATGAAAGGAAGGGGATCTGCATGATTTGAAGATGAAAAAAGTACCTCCACAATGGATAATGATGTGAATTTTGCAATGATTAATCTCTTTTCATCTCTTTTTGAGATAACTGGCAACTTTTTGGACGTGTTCTTTTAAATGTCCCTGTCTGCGAATCATGAGAAATTTTTGTAACAAATTTGATCCTTTGGCATATTATTTTCTTGGGAAAGAAGGATCGAAGGAGATTGAAAGCTATATAATGCATGAATTTGTCATGCAAAGGGTTGGAAGAGTTTTAAAAATCCTAGAAAACTAAAAATTTCATAAGAAAATCTGGGAAGAAGCCCATTCTCTGAGTGATCATTGGAGAAACTCATGTAACTCTCTCTGTATCATATTTCAAATCATGTTAAGTTGGTTGCACATGTATAGCCATTAACAAGCTCTGAGATTATTTTTCAAAACATTCCCCTGCTAATAAATCTAATCATTTTTGAGTTATTTTGTGTTGTCTTTGGGAAAAATCTATGAATGCTTACATTTTAGAATGCATTTCAAATTTGTGTTTCTTGTTTTCCTGTTGGAATCTTGTGTTTAAAATCTCTCTTGATCATACATGGTCTCATTTCTTGTGATATTTTAGTGGAATTTACAATCTCATATTTAGAAGAACTTTCATTTGATAAAGAGATAAACAAATTTAAAATCACTATACCTTCCTTGACTTTAGATATTTTTTGTAAACCTTTGGGTGCACCTTAGGTCATGATTAAATAGTGTTTGCTAAATGATTCATTCATTCATTATAACTAAATATTTTGTGATAGATGATCAAATATTATGTGAGAAAGTGTAGATCTAGGGCTCCATTTGATGCACATATCCTAGTTGAAGGGATGATTAGCCATTTTGATACTTTTTGCTGTTAAGTTTCTCTATATTTTACTAAAATCCTCAAAGAGTCTGGCATACCTTGGTTTGTCTTATCTAAACTCCCACCCAAAAAATCATTCAAAATAACTAAACCTAGCTTTTTTTACCCTTGTTCTAACCTGTATACACACAAAAGATCAAAATCCATTTGCTAAAGTATGCAGAAAAGATCAGGATTTCAAAATGTCTTCAGTAACCCTTTCTTTACATTGAAAGTATCTCCATAATCTGGAAGTGACAACTTGTAAAAGTCAGATTTGGAGTGTTGATCATATTTTCCCAAGGCCGCTTCATACTATTTATACAAATTGAGGGATATCTTCATCTCCTTCACCATTTGAGGGTTAAAAAATAGGTCCTCTTACCTTTATTGAAAGGCACAACCTAAAACAGTTAGGACAAGATCATGTCCTATTTGATTTTTATCCATCTCTCCATAAATCTGAGTGCCATTTAGATTATATCCCTGGCTACAAAACAACACACACCATGATCCATCTATCTTCAAGATTCATGCCATATATTTGATGCTGCTTAGACTGAAATGGAGAAAAAATTTGGGTACCAACACTTTGCACTAATTACAAGGATGGTATGGCATACACCAAGATCAATGGCATCATGTGTGTGGTAAATTATCCTACAGTATTTGGTGTCATGGGTCGTAGAGATAAAAATATTGCAATAGAAAGAAAAATTCTTACAGATTACATGCTATAGAAATGGGAATCTACTGACATCATGATCCTCATGGAAAATCTCATAGTCTACCATCATGACATGTACCAAAATTTGAGGAAATTTTTCCTTTATGTGCCCCTCTATCTCACAATATGTGTACCATAGACCACTACGAGTCTCATGCGCCGAGTTCGTAGATAGGTTCTCTAGCTGATTTTCCATCGCAATAATTTGAGCCTCAAGAAAAGGGCTAACACCAATATCTACACTTCTAAGAGCCTCAACATGTAGAGAAATATCCAAGGCCTCGTACGGGTCTGTGAATGTCTTGTGCAAAAGTTCTCTTCTGAATTATGTTATCAATCCTCCAACAAACCAATGAGCATGTTGAGAAGGATGAATATCATAAGATATCTTTGACAAGAGAGTTTTGAACTATGCATTATATTCTTATACACTCTCTTCCATTCCTTGCTGGATCTCTTTGAGATCGCTAATGCTATTATGCTCAAATTCAAGGATATGGAACTCAACCAAGAAGGCATTTCACAATGTGATGTAATCTACCAATGTTTGATGGGGGTCATACTTTTAGTACCAACTATGTGTGCACTCCTACAACATTATTTCAAATTGACTTTCCTTTCTCTCTGGGGTAGTGATCCCCTACATGCACCATAGCAATTCAAACTTGTGCACATGCTTTGCAATATCCTCAATACTCTTGTAATATGGTAGACGTAAAGAAATATCAAAATATACTTATGGAGGTCACTGAGGCCCTTATTCACCTGATCCAAAACCTTGATTCCCTCTAGTGTTTCCTCCACCACAAGATCCACTAGATCCACCAGGTCCTATGCCCCTTGATACACCAGATCCACTTGAGATATGTCAGATCCTCCTTCTGTAGTTGGTAATGATCCTGAAAAGGTCATGTCCAGTGTTCCCAACATCCCATTGAATTGTGCACCGACGGTTTGTGATACTGTTCTACTACCAAATGTGTATCCCATGCCACTCCCATACACCATACCCAAACTCTTTGTACTTGAAATTTATGTAAAAATCCCTCCAAACACAAGAATTGTTTGTGCGGCCATAAATGTATCAAATAAGAAGTTATACCTTCAAGGTGCAGATCGGTCAGTTCCACCGATACCATCTGGGTTAGCAATATTTGTCTCTTGATTTAGAAAATTAAGTTCCAGGGGTTGGTTACCAGGTGGGTTTAGATGCACACCGATGACTCTCCTTTCTCCACGTGACGAACTCTCATCAGAATTTGAAGGGGTTTCTCTCCTACGCTTTCCAAGATGGGGTATCAAATACTGCTTAGGTTCCATGTCCTCTGCGTGAACCTCAATTCCTTCCCGAAACATCTACCTATATAAATCCATCACTCCCACAACCTCAAATTTTCTATCCAACTCCATTTCATGCATTTCAATGTACTTGAGTCGCCTCTCATCCCTCTCCTTTTCTTCCACAATGTCTGTCACCTTCCTCCACCCTAGCTTCCTCTCCTAGCACTCAGGGAAGCTTATCCAGCCACAGGGAATGCCTCCACACTTAGTGTAATGATCAAGATATTCATATCCAATGGGATAAATCATAAAAGCAATCCTATAGGTTCCATTAGGAACTCAAACTCAGCAACCTATGAATAGGAATACATAGAAATGGCATATTTTAGGGTATAACTAGTTAACACTCTTTTCCACTAGTGATCATCTAAGTCAGATCCACATCCTACAACCTTTGGTAATCATTTTCGGTTCATACACGTGATCTATAGTACCAGATTGACTTGGATGCATATGTTGAAATCCATTCATACAATTCTACTAGAAAATAATAAAAGATGATCTTATAAAACTCATGATATATGTGTTATTCTACCCATTTGGGTGCATCAAACTTAGGTTTAGTACTGAATATTTGTGAAAACTCATCCTCTATGCTCTTAAACCATGCTTCGACACTTTCTAGGGTTAAGTGCTTTGTCATCATGTGTCAAAATAACCAAGATGTAGTCATCTCTCACAACTTCAAAAAGAAGTCCCAGAAATGGAACCCAGATGCAGTCATTTTTAAGCACATATAATAACCTTCTAACCCCATGCACATCAACCTATCACTCAGCGGGTGTTGAGCGCTCAGCCGAGGCACACACAGGCACTGAACCCCTTCTTTATGTGAGAATTATGAGAATATGGTGTCATTAATGATGGATTAAGTGTAGAAAAGTAAAAGATATGCATATATTATGAAAGTATATGATGAATCTTTACACTGACATACCCATAAAGGAAACATCATACAAATAGTATATCTGATCCATAACCTAAAGGAAAAGGTACTAGGTTTTACACCCATGAACAATATATTTAGAACATATCCATATATTTATGTTGATCATAGTTCAGTAACCATATTACATCCAAAAGGGTCATATCAGACTGATATATCATGACTCACGCATCAGAAGCTCTAGGTATTCTTCCCTATTACAAAAATTTAGCAGATCCATTCTCATAGATATGCTAACATTCCTATAGTCCTCTTAATGAGAACCCCAAACCTTAGAATCCTCTACTCAATTCTATAGAGCTTCACCTACTCTATTATGGTTTATCACACCAGGGCCCTATTCTCCTTTTCCTCTATCTATCACCCCATTTTATTCTACCCGAGCATCTCTATAAATAGGTCTAACACCCACCACGATGCCTTTCTGAAGTAGTAGATCGGTTGCCAAGTTTCAAGTTGGTCTTCCAATGGAGCATGCTTCCTCTGATCTAAGATCCCCACTTTCTACAATGATGTCTTCAAGAATGTTCCTTGCTTGAAATATTATTTCATTATCTACCAAGTCACAAGGCTATCACCTTATCCATTTAGCATGCCTAGTCGGGTCAAATTTTTCCTCAAGTGCCTCTTGGAAATCCAAATATAAATAAGTCCTAAAATCCTTTGCTCTACCTTACGTGTGCACTATAGTTTCTATTAAACCCTTATAAAACCCCTGTCTTGTGCACTTTTACCCACGTGCCCATCTTCTTTAGTGGTCCCACGCACACACGCATCCTTTGGGACCTAGTCAATATTCTAAGGCCCAACATTAAGTGTGGGATATAAGTGGTCAAAAGATCAAAAAAATTACAATATGACTTATTCTTACAAAGGAGAAGGAAATATTTGTGTAAATAGATCTTGTAATTCACTTTCATCTAAGATATTTCTCATCTTAGTAAGTATGGCCATGTATCGTAATACATAATCTTTGATAGGTTTATTAGATCTGTATTCTTAAAAGTTAGCACTACTTAGTCGGGCATGTTGACACATCACTCAGATTGATTCCAAGTGCTCACCCAAAGATCATCCAACCTACCAGGTCCCTCTTTGTTTAGATCATTAAAGATGTACAATCAACATTTAACATTACATAGCATAAAATAGAATAAAATATAATAGAGATCATAACAAATACAATAATAGTATGGAGATTTTATAATTAATTCTTCAACATATATAATAAATAACAAGATTTGAATGCCAATAATGCCACACTCATCTCTCCTAATATTGTAAATACACACTATTTTTTCCATTATAGACACATAACTTGGTATCAAAAAATATTACAGACGAACACCATAATGGTCATACAACAAGATTTATACCTATCTCTTCCAGTCACGACCCTTAATTACACAAACATGAAAACAATATATAGCTGGTGGGATCTTGTCCTTTACTACTTTATAATACTTTAATCTATAAATAAACTATCCTATACTGAGCCCACATGTATTTTTAGACTACACTTTAGTCCTCAAGTGGATGTTGTATTTATATCTGTGTTATTCATAGCTTACTTGATCCTTATGCCACGTTATATTTAGTTGTATCTTTCCATGCATATTCTATCTTTATTAAATAGTGTTCTTCTGCTTTATCCTTTTGTAGTCCTAATGTATCCATGATTTTATCTAATTATATATCTATCTTGCACATCACGCCAACCCATGATTTTCCTATTTTTAGTTGATTTATGATTTTTCTGTCAATCTTCTATTCTGACCATTCCTTTGCGCAACCCTTCATGCACACATTATTCATGCCTCTGAGTGCACCTTTGCACACTATCTTGTACTTATGATATTTCTTCCTTTTATTGTCTTACGCACCTTCGCACATGGCTCATACTTGGCCAATTTTCCTAGTCCAAAATTACCCCACACTAGGGATATTGTATTTCCTAAGAAATACAAAGAATGAAATAATATGGGAAATACCATAATGAAATCAAATAATTAAGAATGTTATTCCACTACGTGCATCCAAGAAATAAAATTATGGTGATGATAGAAGTTCTGGGAAATCTATACTGATGCCCTTTTGCAGTTGCCCCCATTCCTCAAGCCTAATGTATACCTTGTCCAGTGCTGACTCAAAAATATCTAGGATCTTCTCTAGACTTAGTTCATCGGCCTTCTCCTGCATCTCTTTTAATATGTAATCCCATTATGTGGCAATGTCCTCAAAAACATATACCCTTTGCATCGCCATTGTTTATACCTCACCAAGACGTTCTTCTATCATGTTGCACTTAAATCTTATTGCTTCTTTATTTGATATGAATTCCTACAAAACTATCTCATGCACATCGCTATTTTTAAATAATGAGGCATCTTGTATTTTCAATTATGCCTCATGTTTTGAAGTACATGCATTTAGGATCATCAAAGTATCCAGAAATTTTACAAAAAATGTCTCATCCTTCTATGTGGCTCCCTTTAGTTATGTGCCAAGTGTTATATACTCTTCTAGTTTTTGTTCCACCTTGGCCTTATTTTCACTGGCATGTTCTTCTATTATAGGCCCTACCTATTATTCACTTTCAATAGAAATAGTTATACCCATTCTTCCAAGTAATCTATCTCAATGCTATGGTCTATTTTGGCCTAAATTAAAACATCTAGACATAAGGGCACAATATTATTGATTAGGTTGTCCGCCTTATTGTACACATGTGCCAACATTTTATTTGCATTATTAATATCCTCATCTAGCTCCTTTTTCTTCATATTCCATCCCTCAATATCTTTTAATGCGCTACATAATGTAGAATTTTTTTCAAAATTTCTTCTTCCTACCTTGGTAGACATTTTTATTAAATCATTGCTTGTTTTATCATCTGAGAGTTGAGTAGAGTATAATATTGGAAAAACCTTAAATGGTTCTCTTTTCCCTTTTATCTCAAAACTTGAAACTTTATTTACTTTAAAATTTTGTTCCTCTATGTACATATGTAACTCCCAGAAGATTATCTTATGTGTGCGTGGATGGGCCTCGACATTAATAAACATGTCCCAACAAAATAGTTGTTCAGGATTCACTAAGATATGAAATATGGCCCTGAGAAGCTTGGTTATGTCATCTATGCATGACATATTGTAGGGTACTTATGGAGGTTTCCTTGGCCTTCTTGTTGTTGAATCTAGTCTTGAACTCATTGTTTGTTACCTGTGTGGTTTCTCTTGCACAAAATAATGATGCACGAGACCCGTTTCCTCACCCATGCCTTGGTCTCACCCAAGTCCATAATCATGTGGATTTTCTTAATCACATACTTCTTCCCACCCTTCCTCACACTCCTCTCCATGTGCATTATCTTCATACTGAACTTCCTCTTATTTTTCTTCATCCTTTTGTCTATTTTTTCATGTTCTTCTTTCCCTTCATGCTTAGTATATTCTAACCCTTATTCCTTATTCTCTAAATCATGGATAATGTGAGGTTTTTATTTCTTTATTCCTTCTCCTTTACTAATATTTTCTTTAGAAAATTCCTCTATAGGACTTGTTATGTGCACTCTTTTATTCAGTTTGATTAGAGATACTCAAGGGGTACATGAAGGCACTACTTATTTTACTCATGCTCATCTCATTTTCCATACAATATGATACAAAACACCCTCCATCTCATCATCTTCTTCTTCCTTTTCAAGAGTGGGATTATGCCTATACTTTGGTATCTTCATAGTTTTTTTTCTTTGATGGGGGTGGTGCAAGATTGGTGTCAATGAATTCAACCACCTTACCATCCTTCACCTTAGGATTCAAGAAGATATAAACTCGAAAATCCTCCTTCCCTACCAAAAATGTTATGATGGAGATAAGGTTCATCAGATCAGACTTCATTGTTTTCATGTCGGGTGCATTGGTCTCATACCCATATGTTTTTCTCAGAGTATGATAGTTAGTATCTCCCTTGTTTACATTTAATTTGAGAATTTGCACATATTTGATCCCGTTGAATGCACTTTCAAAGTATCTGAAAGTAATTGAAAAAAAAGGTTGTACCAAGGCCCCATCTCTCCACTTTATACTAAATATTTTGCAAGGAAAAAAATTTATATGACTGCAAACCTTGCCTGTCCAACCAACTCTGTGGGAAGCTCCCTAGGTATGTGTCATTTATTCTCGAATGCTTCACACATTGTTGTATACCATTTATGTAGGCATGACTTGTATGTAATAGATATTATGTCATTGCAAGTGTACTTGGAAAAATGTTGTGCAAGAGATCTCTTCTTAATAGGATGTTCCCACTTTTTGTCCACTTGTCCATCCCGAACCCCTATTTTGTAAAATACTATTAATAACATAATAGACCACCATGTAATTTTCTCTCCCTTTTCAATTTGTTTCTTTTCTTCTACTACAATTCTTATGCTATTAACAAGGCAATGTTATACTTGGTCCCTCATGCCATATTTTGCATAATATGTATAGTTTCTTTGTTGACCTTTGACTATCTTTCTGAGGAAACTCATTTTTATCTCACCAAGTGTATAACCACTCTTATTCTTGGGTTAGTAATTTTTGTAATGTTAAATTTATGACTTCCCCTTTGATATTGAAGTTTGGTGGCTATCTCCTCCACTACTTCCTCATCACACAGATGAAGCATTATGTCATCACCACTATCATGCATACATATTACTCTATGGATCAAATTTATAGTTAGGAACATCCTCCTAGCCATGAAGTTTAAATAGTCCTCATGGACTCATGACATTGGCCATAAGAGCAACCATGCAAGATTACTGAAAAAAGGTAATGCATACATCTATAAAAACTCCCATACCTTCCAATGTCTTGTACACCTTGTCATAAAATATTATATGAACTTCCACATCCTGCTACCTCATTTATTTTAAAACATCATTTTTAATATCCATTTCATATCCTTGTACACGATGGTTATATTCACTTATCTTACACTTATAAAGATGTGACACCCATGGCTTCCTAACAATCACTTCATGTGGATACTGCATCTCTAAGAACTAGGCGTATGGTGCTTCCTCTACTACCTTCTTACCCTTGTATTCCCTTTTTGTTGGTGTCATAGTGTAGTTTTACACTTAAAAACTTTGAATATCTAAGAAATAGGTTCCTTAGGTGTAATTCCCCCTAATTATCAACTTTAACTACTTATTGGTATATCCTTTCTCTCAACTGCTTATTTTTATTACAAATTAGACCTTAAACCTTCACTTAACTTAGCATGTCGTAGATCTACAAACTAATTTCCATACGATCCTGGAAACCTTACCATCACTTCTCTAAACCCTAATTCATCTTCCACTTTATGATTTGGTCATCATCTTCCCCAGATGCAAGGAGCTATGGTTTTGGGCACTGGTTTCTAGTTTCTCATCCATCCTTATCACTTCCTACACATAATTAGCTTTGGTTTACAAAAGCTTGAGTTTGCACAAAATTGTAAAAGATCTTAACTCATAAGTCGCAAAGTGAGGGGAATGAATATGTTCTTCCCCTTTTATATATTTTCTCTTTTCAAGTGCCTTTAATGATTTGTCAGTTCATTGGTCCTACCACCACTTTATAGCTTTAAATATGATTTTTGTATTTTCCCTCTTTTTATGATTTTTCCCACCTTTTTCATGTGGTCATCATTAGCTTCGGCACACAGTAGTCCATAACCTTATGGCACACTACTAATTAATAGGATGTAAACCCTCTTACACACATCTTCTTGTGTTGTGCACATTTTTTGTCCATGCCATGTTATAAGAGCAGAAATATGCTTTCTACGACTTAGAGTATCAACCACTCTATTTTCTTTACCCTTTATATAACTGATGTCAAAATCATATTGAGACAAAAATTCTAACCACCTTCATTTTATTGCATTAAGATTTGGCTGAGTGAAGATATACTTTAGTCCAAGGTGATTAGTTTTCAATTCAAAAGGTTTACCAAGCAGATAATGTCTCCAAACTTGTAGTGCATGAACAATGGAAACAAGCTCTAAATCATGTGGAGCATAATTCAGCTCATGTAACTTCAGTTTTATACTTTCATAAGCTATGACATGTCCATTTTGTAACAAAATACCTCCTAGACCTTCCCCTGATGCATCAGTTACCACCATAAAATTTCCATTAGGGTTTGGTACTACAAGTATAGATGTTGAAGTTAACTATTCCTTCAAGGTTTTAAATGTAGTTTCACATTTCTCACTCCAAACAAACCTTTTATCCTTCTTCTGTAAGGAAGTTATTGGTGCAACTATCTTAGAAAAAACTTTTACAAATTTCCTATAGTAGCCAGCAAGTCCCATGAAGCTTCTAACTTCATGTACAACCTTAGGTGTAGGCCACTCTGTTATAGCTACAATTTTTGAAGGACCTACAACAATTCCATTGTTACTTATTAAATGTCCCAAATAGTTTATTTTTGTATCATAGAAAGAACATTTAGACATCTTACCAAATAACTATCTCTTTCTTAATATTCCCAATACTATCTTTAAATGCTCATGATGTTCCTCAATACATTTTGAATATATGGGAATGTCATCCAAGAATATGAGAACAAATTTTTCCAAGTATTCTTGAAATATATTATTCATTAACTTCATAAATGTTGTAGGTGCATTAGTTAATCCAAAAGGTAAAACCGTGAACTCATAATGTCCATACCTTGTTCTAAAAGCTATTTTATGAATATCCTCATCCTTAATTCACAATTGATGATATCCAAATTGAAGATCTATCTTAAAATATATCGATGCTCTATGTATCTGATCAAATAAATCATCAATCCTAGGGAGTGGGTATTTGTTCTTGATTGTTGCTTTGTTTAACATTCTGTAATCAATGCACAATCCAAGGGTTCCATCCTTATTTTTCACAAAAATTATCGGTGCTCCCCAAGGTGAAACAATTGGTCTAATCAAACCTTTAGATAAAAGCTCATGCAACTGAGCCTTAAGCTCTACTAATTTTGTAGTATTCATTTGATATGGTGCTTTAAAAATAGGTTCAGTTCTAGGCTTGATCTCAATCATGAAATAAAATTCCCTTTTGGGCAGAACACCTAGCAATTCTTCCAAAAATATGTCACTGAAGTCACGTAACAATGGATATTGTTCCATAATATCACTTCTCTCTTTTGTTGCTTCAGTAATTTTTACTGCATATAAGGTACATCCTTTATTTTTGGCCTTTTTAAGTTGCATAGTTGACATTTTTCTAAGAGAAATCTCACATTTCACACCCTAAATCTCTGCTATTTTTTGCAGGTCATCTAAACAACTAATTTGTTTTTCAAAAGATTCCACTTTAGCCTTATGTTCTAATAACCTATTAACACTTATGATTGCATCATAAGACCCCAAAGGTGTAACATAAATATCAACCTCAGTGGAAAAGTTAGGTAAATCAAGGACTACTCTAAAAAGACACATATTAACCGTATGAACAACATTGTTCCCATATTGTACAGTCCATGTTTTATCCATGTTTCTAGCTTTGTTTTTTATTTTTTATGCTAATTTACTAGAAATAAAACATTCAGTAACTCCAATATCGAAAATAATAGTTATAGGTAGGTGAAATAACTTACCCAGAACTTTTATGGGCATGGCCTGTTTCTTAGCTTTCTTGTACACTACTACAGTGTGTATCTTGTGCTACTAATTACGATCATCCTTGTTTAGAGGACATTGATTCACGTAATGATATTTTCCACATTTATAACAGCCTCCTATAGGTCCCTTTCTAGGCTTGGGTTTATTTCCAGCCTTAGAGCTATCATTTTGACCCCCATAGGACTTATGTCCATTATTATTGTTCTTAGCAAAGTTGTTCTGTGCATTACCAACAAACTTGTTTGTTGTTGATTTCTTATTAGTATCAGATGAAAACTTACTTTTCATTCCGAATTACTTCCATGGTCCTTTCTTAGGTGCAAGAGATGATGAAGAGGAGTTGGGATTTTTCTTCCTTACTTCCTCCTTATGAGTAGAAATTGCCTTTAATTTTTGTTCCTGCCTTATGGATTTTTCAACAACCCCTTCCATCATGGTTGGGCTGTGAACATCCACCTTTCCCCCTATAATGGGATTCAATCCCATGATGAATTTCTATATCCTAAACTTCTCATCAGTTTGGTACTGCGGTACATACTTAAGAAGTTTTGTAAATCATACCCAGTACTCAGTTACATTCAGCTTCCCTTGAGCTAAGTTTTGCAATTCAATCATTTTCTAGGCATAGTAGAGTTTTGGAAGCCATCGTTTACTAAAATAACCTTTAAATTGATCCCATGTGATATTAGCTTCATCAATATTCAATTCAGACTTACGGTTGTCCCACCAGGAAAATGCTTCATGAGAAAGCTGATATGCTCCCCATATCACCTTTGTTTCTTCTGAGAAATTCCTTATTGCAAATTATTTCTCCATTTCGCTGAGCCAATTCTCAGCTCCATCTCCTAATGTGGTGCCATCAAACTTAGGTGGACTTATCCTTTTTATATCATTAGTGAGTTTAGATGCTAGCCTAGCCTTTTTGTTCTCAAGCTGAACATGTATATTAGTATTGTTATTATCAACACCCACATTGGTGTTGTCCCTTGGAGGTGGCTGATTATTTTTATCAGCTTCTTCTTCCTCCTCATTACCCATTACTTTTTGTTCAAGTATAGCCAAACGATCTCTTGTGTCCAACAGGGTAGGAAGGATCTCATCAATTTTCTAGGAAGTTGCTGCTCCTTCCTCAGGCAGAGGGTTATTTAAAACATTTCCTCTTGTTTTAACCATTTTTTGTTACAAGAAAATTTAAGTTTCATCAGATTATGGACACAATAGGTCCAAGAGCTGCAACCTTCAGCTCTGATACCAAAATGTAACATTCCCATTTTAAGACTTTAGAAACAAGGGAATTTTTTTTATTATATAATGTTTACTGTTCTAAATAAAGCATTATTTAGAACAAACATTCCATGCCAATCAAAATAAAATAGATAACCATATGCAACTATAATGACTCGGTGATCCACCGATCTATTCATTTCATAACTCGATAAGCTAACGATCTATTTATGTTATTTTATGTATTGAATACATATTGTACACTTTGTATACTTCATTTTCCTAGCCTACACCAGGTATTGGGTTATCCGTTTAAAGAACATATCTGAATATTTGTTACCAAAATTCATCTGATATCACGTTGTTTTAAACTTGGTGACATAGGACAACACAACTAGTAGCTTGCGATACTTTGGACAAAGATTTACAACATATTGTGTATGTCACTATTCTTAGATGACAAACTCATCATAATGAAATGTGTCCTTCACCTCACTCCTCTATTATCCTGATTGGTATTTATTGATTACTTTCAATTCACTTGTCCTAGGTTTAACCCTATCTCTAGTTAGGAACATAACTTATTATAGGAAAATGCTCACAATGGCTTAGGGTAAATGGGCATACTTGGTTGACCTAAGTCAACCGGATTTGCCAAGGTACCTTGAGCCATTAGAAGCTAATTCCTATCTTAAATATGCCCCTAACTTGACCTAGAGAGAAACTAAGTTCAAGTCCAAGTTTTTATTGTGTGTAGATCTAGATGATAAATGTAGAAGGGTGATGCCACATGTCAACTATAACTCTGTATTCTTGAGAAGACCCAAGTCTTCTCAAAATTACAGCTCTGCAGTTGGCATGTGCCAACATCCTATAGAAACTACCTCATCGAGATGTACATACCCCAAGGAGATCATTAATGATTTATTAATTTGGATTAAGTCTTGATTACATCAACCCAGATAAACCCTAAGCCAACACTCCATAAGTTATTTCCTAAATTTATTTCATTTAGTCCATGAATAAATTCATTAAACTTATGGTTTCTTTTAATGTTCATTTTCTCAGTTAAATCAACAATTAACCAAAACAGGACAACAATATCATAAGTTTCTTTTAAAATGTTATTTAACTTTCAGGAAGGTTTAACAACCACGTATATCCAACTAAAGTAGACTTAATACTAAATTAAGTCTAATAAATAGTAAGCATACATCCAAACCTTTTAGGTTTTTATTAAATTAAGAGAGAGAAAGAGTATGTCTCTACATGATAAAGCATTAAGATATATCATTCCCAATATCCATATTTATTAATGCATGTTCATTATGCATCACATTATTATGTTAAATTGTTTAGATAAAACACATCATATTATGCAACTCAACAAGTTGCTTCATTATAGGGGAAATTTAACTAATTCCCATGATCCATTTTATTAAAGATAACAAGATAAGCATAACATAATATAAATAATATCAACAAGATGGAACTTTCATCTTCTTTATAAAAGTACGAGATAATTTTCACAACCCATGCAAATAAAACACAACTCACAATTCATCATTATAACTTATAAAATTTACAAGACTATGCTCTTTAGGAAATTGTATAACAACAACCCTCATTCTATAAAGTATACAACTTTTCTTTACAATACAACAAAAGAATGAATCATAATTCTTTACTAAGAATTATACATATATTTGAAAGAGGGATTTGTGAGAACTGATGTTGAAAAGTGATGCACCACAAATAATTTGCACTCCAATGGTAACGTCAAGCCAACGCAATATGCAAGATTCGAAACAATGGAAATAAGATTGCAAGTAAGAAGAATGGGTCTACTCATACTCATAAATCGAAAAATAGGAAGTACAAATAGGGGTGTTATGTAACCCCCATGCCTAAACATGGTAATAACTCAATGACGCCACTGACGCATATGACGTTGACTGATTCATATGACACCACTAGAAGAGGAGTTACAATTCCAAATAATAAATGTAACTCCTATGATGCATTGACGTAAATGACAATGTTAGATTTTATGACAGAATCTGACACTTGTCATTTGACTTCCTAAGACCTATGACTCTCGCAAGGCGAGATGGCTCACCTAGGTGATGTGGATGATGACTGGACAGTCACACACACCAACAATATTAGCCAATGCATCATATAAGTTTCTTCCTTCTTTTACCACTTAAGTCATCCATATGAAAAAATAACTAGCACGGGTCAGTTCAATGAACTGAGAATGATAAGCACTAATCATTAAAACAAAGTGCATTCCACTAATTGTTTCATTAAAGCAACATTTCTTTAATGAGGTAATTAAATCATCATAAGTGATAACAAATAGAAAGGAAGTTCATTAATAGTCTAGCTTAACTTTAAAGAGAAAAGAAGAATATAATAAACAATATCTACCTAAGATCTTAAAGTTCTAATAACTCTATCAATGGCTTGTAAACAACAATATATCTTTCCATCCCATTGTCTCATAATTCTATCCTAATAGAATACCAAGATTATATTTTCTAAGAGAAAGAATAAATGTATACAACATGGTTCCTTCAAGGATGATTCATCTAAATTATAAATAAGGAATAAAAAGAACCATTATATACCCTTCCCAAACCTATAACATCAGAAAAATAGACCAGATTATAACATGAGTTACCTATTCCTTTCCGGGATAACAATATTGCACATTCAATCATTAGAATATACATCAAATAAAATTCCATAACCAAACAAGAAGGTAAGGAAAACCAGAACATTCCAATTGGAACTCCAATTCCAACTCCCCATGTAGAAATTATCAATCAAGATCAGAAAAAAATGTTCACAAACAAAGCAGCCCTGAAGAGGAGTTAATATCTACTCAATTTATTCACAAAGGATAAAGAGTACAAGAGACAAACCTACTCCTTTCCATACAAGCTAGGCAAGACTAGTCAACAACAGTCAAGCCCATAAGTATCGATGTACCTAACAGCAGAACCTTCCTGGCTACTAGCCCTCAACATTATTTCAATCAATGATTCGAACAAGGTAGACCAATAGGTCAAGGGAAATCACTATTTCGAAATGGAATCGAGTACAGAAAAGTTCAAACATTGAGCCTATCCAAGGATAGAGAAAAAGTCACTCTACTAAGGAAAGGTCCATTTAATAAATCATTTCATACAACTAAACAAAAGGAGTTCCAGTTTTAATTTAAATCTGGTTGAAAGCATACTGCAAACGCGAACCAATATACTACTCACAAAATAGTACATATATATATATATACACTTTTCTTTCTCAAAGAGAAACCAAAGTATTATTCACTATATTAGTCGAGAATAACATCCCAAGACAACAAACGATAAGGTTGAGAGTTACCTATGAACCCAAGACTGGAGACTTACAAATGCCTCTCCATGAAATACAAAAGGTAAGTAGTTCATAATTCAAAAGAATCAAACTCAATACAACTGAACAGAGAAGGAATCCTTCCTAATTATTTTAGTGTCCAAGGTAATAATCCAAATCTTCCACAAGACCTATATTTATTTAAAGAGACAAAAGAGAGGGAGATTTAGAACCCAAAACACCCAATACAACGGTTGTCTCAGTCTTAATTTCCCAAGCAACGAGAATGGAATATCAAAACGAAACTTCACAACCATGAAATTGTGACAGTGGTGCCTTAGTACAAAACAATAGAGTCAACCTAGCACGCGGGTTTCTTCCAAACAGTGGGGAAAGAACATCCCACTCTATTCTCACACAAAAACCATCTCAAAGGAGTCATTATAATCATAGAACTCAAGTTCTAAGTTTCTAAGCTAGACATTTAAAGTTCAAAATCTCAAAGAGATCTTTAAACAACTCAAACAAGTTCCCACATAGTTCCCTGGTGAGTATTCACTCCAGTAAAGAGTTATAAACTTATTCATTAATAAAAGAATAACCCAATACAAAATACCAGGACAGATTCGAATGAATCAACCCAAATACGAGTCCATAACACTCAAGTGTTAAATATAAGTACAGAGATGAACCCAAGCTTCGAACACAAACATTCATAACTACACTAACAAAATAATGTGAGTTCAGTGCTAAAAATGAACTCCAAGCAACAGTTTAGCAAAGCACGAGTTTTCCAAACACTGGTTATAAACAAAGTGAAGCTCCAACATGGGTCTACATCCAAAAAGAAAATGCAACCCAGAATCAAATAAAAATAGAAATCAAGTTTCCCTTAAGCTCAAATCCATATATTTTCACGACAGTCAGTCCAAAGCACCTTAACTTCGAATACAAGCTCAAGAGAGAAAAATAGATATACAGAACAAGTTTCCAATACCATTTTTACTTACATGCAGGTCATAAAACTCGTACAAAAAGGAGTTTCCAAATAATAATTTTTTACCATGGATTCAAATCAAACACACAAGGATTAAAAAAACCTAACAACCAAAAATAACTAGACAGGCATGAAAACAAGAATCTCATGATAACAAAGTTGTTCTAATGATTCATTTAGAAGAACGCAAAGAATTTTAATAGTTAGAGCCTATCATGCCTGATAGTTGCTTCCACCAAATCGAAGGAGACTTCCAGCCGAGCTTCTAACTCTTTTTTTCCTCCATGAAATATCAACAATCAAAATTCTTTTCCTCCTACGCTTCATATATTTTCCTCCCATCAAAAATAGGACAAAGAAACCAAAAATATCTTTGAAGTGAAGGTTGAACTGTTGGTTCAAAGAACCAGTTAGCTCTATGCAGAGCAAAATCCACCATGCAAGAAAAACCAAATGACCTCCTACAAACCCACCTCCTAAGTTTCCAAGATGATTTGCACATGAATACTGAGGCTCATAAATGCCATAAATTTCATTCAATCCAAAATTTCCACTTATATTTCCTTACCACCGCCTCCTAAATCTAGTGAATTCAAATTCAACACAAAAATATAGTTTCATTCTTTAGCGGAGCTTCCACATAGGCTTCCACCAAGTCCATTGGTCCCCTACCAAATCTGGTAGTACCTCATAATTTAAACCCCTTTCAAATCATTTAAATGCCATTGGAACCGTCTCCTTTGTGTCATACGACCCCTTTTAGGTTCCCTTTAATATTTTAGTTAGATTCAAATATACTTAGGTTAGGTTAACAATTACTAACATAGGTCTTAGAACATTAGCCATTAGAATTCCCACCTTAGGTTAGGTTCAATTCATAACCCTTTAGTTATTAGGTAATAGCTAAAATAGCCTAGTATCACTTTAGTAACCCTTCCCTTATTTTCTTAGCATAACGCTTAGGTTAGGTCGCCAACCCAACAATAGAATAAGAGGCTTAGGTTAGAGCAGTATTCAAATTAGTAAACATAGCTAGGACATAACTATTCTCACCTAGCTTAGGTTACCATTAGGATAGTCCTTGGATTTTTAAGACTCTAAAATTCTCCACAGAGAATTGAATTTTGGTTAAGTCCTTAATGTTCCTGCCAAGATCAATCACCAAAGACTCGGGGCACAAACATACAACTGAACAAAAACACGTTACAATAAGACCAAGAATTAGTATCATACAAAATTCAGTCTTCTATGTCCCTTAAACTACTGAATGCCAATTTTACTATTTAGTCTAAGAAGAATACTTGAAACATTCCTTGGATCACCAAAATTGATCTAAGGATGAGTTAGAAGAAGAAATAAGTCTGCAACTCTTAAAACAAGATTGCAGCTCATCTTTCCAAAGTGAAAATGAATTCTTGACAACCATATAATTTAAGTCTAATGATTTTTAAGAACAGAAAAGATTTATCCTTATCAAGCATGATCTTCAACAATCAAAGGAACACATCTTTATCGAGAAAGTCGCATGTCAACATTTGATTGCAAAAGAGGAATATATCAGTTTTCGAGGGTGTTACAGCATGGGTGGTGCTGCTGGTATCTAGGCTGTCCACCACTTTCTGTATGCATCTGTATAACCCACATCATCAATCCGTTGGTCCACTTCCTTCTCCTCTTGCCTTGTTGACACATTCAGATGTGGTATAGGCATAGGCCTCTCCACGTCGTCTCTCCTATACTGAGGGAATGGTGATGGCACATCCTGGGGCAGCCCAAACTTCTGTCAGACCGTATCTATGTTTATCATCTTATGCTCTCTAGGACGGTATCCCTCTATCCATCAAAGAAGTTGCAGCCTATCCAAATCTACTGCCATCTACCTGTATGAAGGGAAGCCAACATACGGCCTCCAAATAATGTCAACCCCAGATAATCCCTCCAACACCAACCTATAATATGTCACATCGTGAGTAGCCATGGAAGCCTTATGCTCTCTAACAATAGGCACCCAACACATGTATCCAACTCAAAAAAATCCTGCCTCAAATGTATCTAGTCAGGGTGCACAAATACGATGTGCTCATATTCCTAAAAGTGTAAGAGAAAGGTGCAACACAAGCTGAACCTCCACAACCACCCATCGGCCCATAACTCTCTAGTATAACTACACCAAGTATGCTGGTGCCCAAGAAAATTGGGTCCTATCCTTAGTCATGTTATGGAGAAACCCCATCATTGCTCATGGGAATATGAACAATCAAATTAATCCCCTGCAGTCGTGGACACCTCCCCCTCACTCCTCTCACCAAATCGTACTCCCCATCTCAGCTGGGTACAATTCCCTATCCTTCTCTCTCAGAAAAAATACAAAATTCAAATGGCTTTATCATTTTCTCCAAAGTCACAACACAATAATGATTCCATAGAATATAAAAATTTTGTTTTATAAACACAACCCAACCTGTCTGATGATGGTCATATTTGGGCCCTAGCCAACTAACTTCGATCACCCTATAACCAACATCAGTCAACCCTTATCACTATTTCTCCTTGATAAGCTTCCTTTTTCCTACAACCATTACTGATAACACCCCTTTCCTCATCCCAGACACCTATTGAACCATACCTACAAGCTCAACCTACCCCTACAGTTCCTTTGTTACATATTAGGAGTTATTATTTTACCTATACCTTGGCCTTACGTGTGCCATGACCTATTTATTTGAACATGGCCTACTTGGTGTGACCATTTACCTTATGTACTTGTTATACCTTGTGATGTTGTTACCTATGTTATTTTAACCTACCAACCATACCTTTCCTATTACCATGATGTTTATCCCAACCAAACCTTTGGTGTATAAGAATATACCTTTACATTCCTATACCTGACCTACATTGTGTTTCTAGACCATATTCAATACCTTGGATACCTAAATCAATTCACCCTTTTTTGAATAAACCTATCGACCTTAGACGATGTATATTTTACAAGATCTTCAACTTGGTACTGTGTTGCAATCTATACATGTGCGTGCATTCGATTTCTATCACCCATGACCCAATTTTGACCACGACCTACTACCCATTACTTGAGTTGACCTTCACCCTTTCCCTTAATACTCAAACCCTTCCCCACCTACCTTCCCCACCTACACATTTATCAAACCACTCACCGATTCCGTATTTCACCTCACCAGTTCCTGGTTTGAGGGGGATCACTTTCACCCACACATGGGGCAATCACTTCCTATTTTTGTTAGTGTCACTTACCAATACAAGCTACACAAAAAAAGGGGTAAAATGTAGACACCAAAATTGGGTCACACTCCCCTTGGTCCCCTTTCGAATAACTAACTTAAACATACTCACCTAACATTAGCCCCCTTTCACTCCATATTAACATTAATTTAACTATCCATAATTAATTCAATACTCACCCTAACTCCATTTATTAATTTAATTACTTTAATTATATAGATGCACACCTCACCTAGCCACCTCACCTAGACACCTCATCATAGACCTAGTCACAACATATTTCCATAACTAACTAAGACTTATCCCTACTTACCTTAATGAGATAAGACTTATTATAACCCTACAAGCACATGCCTATTCTTCATATAACCATATTATTGTTTATCTAAGTGAAACATTCCACTTATACCTAACGCAAATGAGAAAAAATATGGAAGAGGATACCCAACATCCACTATTTCAGGAAACCTAGGATATCTCACCTTAACCAATGCTGGCCAACCTGAAACTAATGTTGGTCAGCCTAAACCATCATTAGTTACCATATAACCATTTTTGTAACCTTGTTTAAGATGTTAGACACATTCTCGAGTTTTGGATTAAAGGATATTTGTATGCAAGTAAGAATAAGACCTCTTTCACACATCCTGACATCTATAGAAAGAAAAACCATGGATCAGAAGATATTTGCATTCATGGGTGCATTCTGGGAAGCACTTCCACTGCACTGATTGCAATTTCACCGATCAACCATCACCACCACCCTGCCATTGAACCTGCACAACAGTAAGTGTTTTTCTAACTTGTAACATTTCATTTCTATTTAGTTTATAAGATTTCTTCACCTTTGTTTATCAACCACCATTTATATTTTTACCTCACCACTATTTCCTTCTTGTGAAATCGATCATTCTCATCACCCATAACCATTTTAATCACCTTTGTCTACTCATGATTACATCTCAATATTCCCAACACCTACACAGACCTAAACTAACTCCTTACCACCTATGATTCAACCTCAGACAGATCCCTGAAACCATGAACTATTGAGTTATTATCTTCCCACCTTAACCATCATTAGTTTTTACTAAACCAGCATCAATCATACCAGACCAACGTCAGTCTCTATATTTAGCAATCCTGCTATACTAGATGCTAATAACCTTTTCCAAGTGACCCAAGTTACCCATAGTCTGATCCTGACCTATTCCAACACCTTAAGTATTTACTTTATTTGAATATATAATCATATCCTAGCATGTTATGTTATATTTTCTTATTGTATTTTGAAAAGATACCTAAATCATATCAACTACGGTAGAGACTTATTTATTTATGTAATTTCTTACATTAAATTTTATTAACTAGTGGGTTGACTGCCACTGAGGAAGTATCATACTTCCTGGATCTAGCACATGCTAGGAACCCCACTCACATATATTGTTTAACTCTTTCTTGTGGTCTTGTTGTGTATTTTAGGTAGTTCCTCCTAGCCTAAAGGAAGCTCTCATAGTTATCATTGGATCAAGAAGTCAAAATGCATGCAATGACCTTAAAAATGACCACACCAATAGGTATTCCTCCTTGGCCCACACCCTTATCTGTCTCATCTAAAAAATTAAAGAAAACAGTGAAACATTATGGCATTCCTAGTGGGACCCATATAGATTTCCTTGTATTTTATTCATTCCTAGGTGAAAAATGTGTGTTTGTTTCCCTTCTGAAAATCTTACACATTAATTTTCCTCTCTAGAATCTTCTTGTAGTCATTTTTACACCCACCAAGAATAAGGGAATCCCATGCATGTTTTCCTATCACTCAGTGGGCGTTGGGCGCTCACCTAAGGCATGCGCGGGTGCTGAGTCTCTCTTTTATGTGAGTTAAGTGGGAAAGCATCATCTATGATATGAACTTAAAAAGAGTGAGTGGATATGAGACTTACATTCATCATAGAGATCAGAAAAACTTCTAAATCAATGCAATCATTTCAGAAAAAAGGTTACTTAAATTTGTTATAAAACTTAACTAAAAATGAAAAGGTATAGGAGTTTATATTCATTCATATAACACATATGAAACAAAATTACACAAATATATGTATGAACCAGAGTCTATTACATTTATATTCCATCATACCCAACAACCCCATCACATGCATTAGATCCATTACAAAATATCATAGTATGTTAGACTAAAGTCATACATCATAACTAGATTAGAGTCCTCCTAAACATGAAAGGAAGATTTCACACCCAAACCTATTGATACATCCTTCCCCTATAATTACTCTACCCAACCCATTAGATTTTCTCATAGCATTTCTGTAGAGCTCTAATCTCTATTGATCTATATCCCAATTCATCTACAGGTGCTTGTATTTATCTATCTCTTGAACTTCCAACCCACTTTTCTGAGGCTTCAGATCTATCGCCAAGTTTCCAAATGTGGTCCTCCATGGGGGCATTCTATTCAAGGCCTAAGTTCTCCACTCCTTGCTATGATGGTATTCTGTAAGCTTCCATCATAGGGCATATTCCTTCCTAGGCCAACCTATCACTAGGTTGACACCTTATCCACTCCGCATGTGTAGTCAGATCATGCTTTTCATGTGTTCTACCTGGTATACTAAATATGGATAAGTTTTGAAATCCCTCTTTGCCTTGCGCGCATGCGTTAATTGTTCTATTAAACCCTCATAGAACCCTGTCCTATGTGTTTTCTCCTTTTGCACCCTTCTTTAACAAGGCCTTGCATGCCCACATGCCTTCTTATACTTATCTAATAAATCAGGGTCCCAACACCACCCCAAACTACACCTGTTCTTTGCCTATGGGAACATGTCTTCAATGAATAAATAATTACAATGGATATCGAAAGAAATAATGATTTAGAAATGAATAAGGGAAAGAATAATTGGGAAAGATGAAAGAATGGGGAAGTGTTGTTACTGTTGTAATAGGAGAGGAAAATCTTTCTTCAATTTAGCCTCCAACTTATTGCAAGCATCAACTTTATTTTGTGCTCTTTTCCAGAGGTCGCTGACTAGGGCACTTACCTCATCAAAACCCAGTCCATCTCCTTGAGTATTAATTTCCTAAACCAACCCTTCTAGTTTCTTTCCCACATTCTCAAGCACATCCATCCCCCTTGTGATTTTTGGGTACAACCCTTTCAGCCGATTCTTGACTAAACCTTGTAGGACTTCAATGGCTTTAGACTTCTTCTCAACCTCAAGTAAGATCCTATCCCAATCCGCCCTTTTCCCTTTATTCTTCTCTTTGAATTCTTTGAGATCTACCTCATAAGTGGTTAAAAGAATGCTCACCACTCTATTGTTATCTGCAAAGTTTTCATATGCGGCCTCAACAAATTTGGTAGAAATTTTTACATGAGAAATGACCTTGCTATACTCGGAAATGATTGCTATAACCTTCAGTTTGTATTCCATTTCCATGTGTAATGATACTTCCTCCACGAACTCTAAGGTTAGTGGCTGCCTCTCCATGGTGAGGATATGTGTTAAGTCTTCTAGGAACTCTAGGGAAGATCCATACTTTCACGCAGATGGTACTAGGTCCAGATGCTTAAAAAAATGTATTCTATGATGGATTCTACCTTATTTTATACCTCGCCCACCCTTGCCTTCTCTTCCCTTAGTTCACGCTTTAGCTATGCGCTGATTAGTTCCTCTTGCTTTAAGTCCTTGGTCCTTTCTAAGATCTCTTCTTCCCTCTTCTCTAGCTCTTCCTCTAGGAATTTTAACCTATTGTTCCTCCCAAATAACCTGGCTTCTAGTTCAATTGAGACCTTGTTCAACACGTTGTAGACTTGTTCATCAGATAGCTGTTGAGTGTTCACTAGGGGGTTGGTCCCTTTAGACTCTAGCACTTCCATCAGAGCCCCTTGGCTTAATTCAAACTCTAGCTCATCGATGTGAGACTAAAATACCCATGAAATCATTTTCCTTTTCTATGGGTATGCACCTTCTGCATCAAATGATATCATGGCCAGTAGCTTCTCTATTAAAATGGTGCCTTGGAAACACGCATGCAACACCTTGTTTGGGTCATTAACGTAACACATCTTTGGTCTTTAGATCTCCGTGCACCTACCTCATGTGCACATGCCTTTAGGAACAGTTAACATTAGACTCGGTCCTCCCACGTTTTCGTGATCTTTTCCCAGGTTTTCTTCTTTATCTTTATTCATAACTATTTCAGCACTACGCTCTAACTCTTGTTCTACTAAGCCTTCAATGATTTTCACCACTTCTTTTTCTTTCACCTCATTTACCTACTCCTACGTGGGGCTTGGATTCTGATTATTTGTACTTACTTCTTTACTTCCTCCCTTATCTTGGGTGCCTTCTCCCTCCTGGCTACCCTTGCTCCGTATGAAGCAAAACTCATTTTCCTCTTCCCCACCCTCTTAATTTGAATCATGCACACTGAAAACAAGTGGTTCTTAGGCCCCTTTAGGTTCATCTTCTTCATCATCATCCCTTTCACCCCTGTAGGCCTCTAAGCTCTCTATTTCCTCTGACTCAACCTCCTTCATCACATTTTATTTCTTCCTAATTGGGGATTCCAGTATGGGAGATTCAGATCTTTCTTCCTCCTTTAGTGACTTCTTCTTTGTAATAGGATTTTCTTGTTTTGGTGCCTTTTCTTCAACTTGAGACTTCTTCCTGTGCATGTAAATCCTTTTCCTAGCACTCGTCTCCAGCACACCCACTATTGGTGTATTTTATACACTTGGTTTCTCTTTCCCTTGTACATCTTCTTTTCCTTTCCTTGTTGGTGTAGAATTCCTTCTTTCCATTAGTTCTTTGGGGATGGAGACATCACATTTCAGGTATGCTCCCTTCTCAAACTTTGGCCTTATGTGAAGATATACATGCTCCATGGTTCTTCCTATAATTGGAAAAGTCAAAGGATTTGTCATCTGGACCTCGTGGTAGACATACCTCTCTATGTATGTGCACTTCTTGGGGTAAACAAGTTGTCTGCATAGCTCCCTATGGTCTTGATCCACCTCACTAAGGTCGAACCTTAGTATTTTTTCCTCTATGAACTGGTTTACCCCTAATTGGAAATATAAGGTTGTGAAAGAGAATGGGATTTTATACCATGGGCTCATGGTTTCATCCACTAGCTTGAATCTACCAATACAAAAGTGCTGGTACACTGCAAATTCAGCTTCTTCTTCTGTAAGTGCATGTAATTGTTCTGGGATCCTCCAATCTACCCCAAATGTATCCTTTAAATGCTTATACCATTTGTCAAGATGTGCCTTGTGAATGGTCGTCATGTTGTCACAAGTGTACTTTGTGAATATCTTTGTGGGTGATGGATCCTCTACTGAGAACTCCCATATAGCCTTTCCCGACCCATCGGGAACTCTGATCTCTAAAAACACAATGGTCAAGAGGACATTTCCAAAGAGTATCTTGTCACCTTTCTGTGCACTACTGATAATCTCATGCACAATGTATGTGGATAAGTTATAGATGGAACCTTCTGATATCCTTCTGCAAATATTTAACCATGACTTGTTCACTTGTGTCCACCTCTCTTGGTCATTTAACTTGGTCACCAGGCACGCAGCCATTTTCATCACCAGATTTGTGGTGTATGTGATATCAAAGTACCATGACCCCTTCTTATAAGCGTATGCGGTCACTGTTTCTTTAATGGCTTCCTTGTCACTTAAGTCATCATCTATACTTTCTCATTCACAGATGAGGCCCTTGAATTTTGAAATTATCTGAGGAGTTATGCACATCATGCACCCTGTGAAGTAAAAGTGGTTGTCATGCACGCATGACATTAACCATTGATAGATGTGCTCAGGTTTTCCATAATAAGGAAAATCATAGAGTTTCAATAGTCCCACCTTCTCCAACTTCAATTTTACCTCATTGCTATAAATAGGAAAACCCTCTGGTGTCCTTTTGTTTTTTGGGCACACCAAATCAAGTGGAATATCCTTTTCCTTCTTGTTTTTGCAATGGTTGTAATAACTTACAATGATTTTCCTTAAATGGGACTCCCATTCCATCCTGAGAAAAACCCCATCTGGGTAATGCATTTCGATGTACCATTCTTCATTTGTTCTTGTGGGGGTTTATGGTTTTTTTACCCTTGCCTTTTCCCTTGCCCTTGCCTTTGGGATTCTTAGGTGATATAGCTGGTTTCTTAGGTGCCATGGTTTAGGTTATCTTAGCACTTCAACTTCTCTTACTTTCTCTACTTTTCTACCTCCTCTAGTCCTAGATCTCAAACTTGTGAAGAAACCCTTCCGCTCATTCCCTAGCTTCCAAACCCTAACTCGAATATCCTCTTTCATAAGATGGAACTTCTCCAAAAATCCTTTTCTCTATGTCTGCGAACTTATTTCCTTTTAGTTTGTAGATCAAATATAGTCACTCATGGTTAAATTTCTCAATTTTTTCTTCACATGGATCAACTCTGGAAACCCTATTTTGTTGGATCTCTTCTTCCTTCATATTCACAAATGTTCATAATGAAGTGCTAAACCTTCTATTTATAATTTTTCCTTATTTTTTATCATTAAATGTTTCTTCACATACCATCGTACTGTAACACTTATAGCTGATTTTTCCACTAAGCTAAACTCTAGCGCCCTCACTCACGTGCCCATACTTGCATGGATAATCCTACAACCTTATGGTGTACAAACAATCTATCTGAAAAAATTCTTTTACGCATGCATTACCAGTGTTGAAGGTACTTCTTTTGTTGTCACGATTTTTTCTCTCGCCTACCTCGTGTTATTTTTGCGCTTCTTTCTTCCTTGTACATGGAAACCAAAATTTATTCTTATCCTCATACCAACCATCCTCATTCACCTTTTCTCCTATGAAATTTCTTCCATAGGGCCATTTAACCAGGATTTCCAATGTAATCCTTCCTATTAATTCACACTTTTTACTTTCCTACATTATTCCACCCACATTAAACGATGCACAATCCTCTGGGCATTCACAACCTTAAAAAAGTAAAGAGGTTACTGGCATCCAATGTATAAAACAAAACAACAACGAGAAAAGGAAACAAAAGAAAATAAAATTACTAAAGGAAATCCTAAACTATTTGGCAATACTACCTTATTACAAACACCAAGAAGACTTATTTATAGTAGGGCTTTAGCCTACTCCCATTAAATTTTCTTGGAAATCTCATCCCATCTAGCGCTTGTAACTAGAATGCACATGAATCAAGGATGTACGAGATGATGTAGGGACCCAACCATTGTAATTTTAACTTCCCAAGATGGCACAAAAACTTAGAATCATATAGTAGCACCATCTGCCCAACCTCAAAAATTTTGTTCTTAATGTGATGATCATGCCATGCCTTTTTGTTTTTTTTCAGTCTTTTGGCTTCACCTGACAAGTGACCATCTTTCATCCAATTGCATTAATTTGTTAATTATTTCTTCTAGCACTTGTTCATCGTCTAAACCTCCTATGCGCTCTATGTGCAATGATGGTAACATGAATTCAACTAGTAGTATAGCCTCCATGATAAACACCAATTGAAATGGTGTGGCCTTATTTCACCTCTTGTAGGTTGTCATATATGCCCATAGAATTGTTGATACTTTTTCATCCCAATCCTACCTACCAACGTCACAAATTTTGGTTAGGGTATGACTTAGTATCTTTTTAAATGCCTCCATGGTTCCATGTACTTGTGGATGGTAAGGGTTAGTCTTGTGATGAGCCACCATGCATTCTGCTAACATAATCCTTACTATCTCATTTAAAATATGTGTACCCCTGTCACTAGTCAAACTCAAAGGGAATCCATACCTTGTATTAATGTTTTCCCATATGAACCTTGCTACAGTAGGTTCTATACAATCCTTAGTAGGTGATGCTTTTGCCCACCTTGTCAAGTAATCTATGCAAGTGATTATATAACATGACCCAATCCTACGTGCAGTTGGTGCAATAGGGCCTACGAAGTCTATATACCACTTTTCAAATGGCTTGGTGCTGAGAATAGGACACAAATTTATTTCATCTATTTTCCTTGGTTTTCTAATGCATTAAAAATGGTCACATGCCTTGCAATATTCCTTGCAGTCTTAATATAGGGTCTCCCACCATTATTTGGCCATTAATATCTTGCATGCAATGGCGTTGCCTACATAGTTCCCACCTGCACTACCTCTGTACACCTCTTCTATTATGGATAGGTGCTCATTTTCTAGCGCACACCAGTGTTAAATCTCATCATGTCCTAATTTGTATAAATCCCCAATAATCAACATGTAGGGCACAAAGTGTATAGCTAACTAATTTTAATCTAATGCCTTCATTCCTTCTAGTGCTACATCTGTCTTGAGAAATAATACAATATCTTCTAAGTATAAGGGCACTCGCCACAACCTAAAGAGTTATGCATCAAGAATGGTATCCTCAGTGCTTTGTGCGTCCTCCTTTGAATAAATGATCAGGTCCTAAATTACTTTTTCCTAGTTTGAAAACCACCGTGAACTTGAACTCTTGGAACAATAGTACCCACTGACATATGCATCCTTTTAGAATGTTCTTGTTCACTAAATATTTCAATTCCATATGGTCAGTGTAAAATATAAAAGGGGTTGCTAGAAAATACTTTCTGAACTTGTGAAGTATGTAGATCACTGACAATGATTCATGCTTAGTTGCAGTATAGTTCTACTATGTTGGTGTCAACTTCCTGCTCGCAAAGCATAAAGGATGATCAACAATCCCTTCACCAAGATGTGCAAGTACTACTCCAATGGTGGTTCTTGAGGCATTAACATGAACATGGAAGGGATTATCCCAATAGGGGAATCATAGTATGGGCCTGGTAATAAGTCTATCCTTTAGAATGTCAAATGCCTTTTACTGCACCTATCCCCAAAGGAAGGCACTCTTGTGTCTAAGTATATCTTCTAAAGGCACAACGATCTTGGCGTATCCCTTGATGAACTTATTGTTGTAGCATGTGTGTCTAAGGAATTCGCACACTGTGCTTTGAATAGTAGGCTCCCCTAATCCCACAATTACTGCAACCTTGGCAGGATCTACCAGTAAGCCCTCCTTATATATGATGTGCCCCAATAATGTTCCAAATGGGGTAATAAAGACACATTTTCTTAATATTGAGGGATATACTCAATTTCCAACACCTTTTAAACATTAATCTTAAGTTGTCGCAATGGTCCTTCACTAACCCATATACTGTCCAATCATCCAGGTAGACTTGCATAAACTTATGTATAAAATCCTGAAATTCCTGGACCACTATGTGTGAAAACATAACGGGTGCACTCTTCAGTCCAAAAGGCATGACCATGTATAGGCAAAAATTCCTCCATTCAGTGGTGAAAGTTTTCTTTAATCTACTCTTCCTTTGCAATTCTAACTTGATGATATCCTGAGAATCCATCCGTGAAGGAATAGATTTCGCGCCCGGCCACTCCCTCTAATATTTCCTTAAGTAAAGGGGGTTGGAAAAGGATCAATGACACATATCTACATTCAGGTCCCCTATAGTCAACATAAATCCTTATCCTTCCTATCCTTTTTAATACTTATCACCATTAGACTTATCCATTCTCGATTCTTCAATGGCCTTAATGAGTTCCTGATGATATCATCTTGTCTATCTCTTCCTTGACTTACATGAAAATTTGGATTCATTCGATAAGGTCTCTTTCAGATCGGGTGTGCACCTTCCTTCAACTTGATTTTCATCTCTCCCAAGGAAGTGGTGAATTCCTTTAAGCTCATGGTACCCACATGGAAACAAATCTTTGAAATTTGCGCAATAGATCAATGATCTTTAGAGACCTCCTTCTCCAACCAATAGTCTCCAATAGATGGCCTCCTTGGGTTCAACTTCTGAGTTGATGTTAACCTTCTTTCATTTTTAAAGGTTCATGGTAGGCACACACCTATACTCATCAGCACTATCCTATAATCTTCAAGTGTACCTTTAGTATGGTTAACACCCAAGCCTTTCCACCTCTTCCCCATCTATCACATAGACCCTAACTTTCCTGTTTTCTTTTTCAATACATGTGCGCTTAAGCTATATCTCTTCTGATTCTTCTTCATCAAAGTGCATCTCCAGGATAGGTGCACCTAACAATAACTCCAGTATTCTATCTTCTACCATAGCACTATCTCCCTATCGTAAGGCTCTTAAAAACTTGCAATACCTTATCCATTGATGGATTTAGTACTCTGATACTCAAAATGTTTGAAGGAGGTCAGTCGTCAACTCCTTCCAATTTCCTGTTTGGCGATGTGTCTTTGAGTGAATGTACTATTTGTGTGCACAACCTTGTAAGGTGGAGTATACATATTATGCATCCTATAAAGAAGGTGGTAATAGGCTTCCGCATTTTTCCCATCCATGCTTTCTTATATGCTTGGATGTGAAACGAGGTGGGTCTCCTTACCATGGTAGTCTTGTATTATCAGTGGATGCATTACTCCTGGGAAAACCTAACAGAGAACAGGTAATTCTCACCTTGTACGACTCTAGAAGGCTATCCCAGTGTGTCACCCACCAACACGGAGTTGTTATGACCAAGCTTGTAGTTATAACATTGAGCATCCTTTCCTTCTCATTTATCCAATGGGAGAAATAAAATTTGTGGCCTCATTATATTTTATCAAGGATCTCGATGGGCCTCCATTTCTCACAAGAAATCTTCTGGATTATCCCCTCCTGAATAACTTGGTATTTTTCTTCCTCTCAGGTGTTAGACTGTATGAACCTTTGTTACTTTTGTCACCGATCCTCTTAACTATCACCCAATTAAACTCATAGGTCATGTGTACCAAATTGTCACATGCCACACTCGTTGTATCACTTAGGGAATTGGCGTATCCTCAAAATGAATAGCCCCTTCCATAGGATCAATCACCTCAAGGATCCCTGATCGAGCACACATAGATTCTGTCAAGGAATTTCTTCTCCCAAGGGCTCTATATAGGGTCGTTGACTTCCCATCTGGTCAAGGGGATGATAACCCATCTCTTCTTTGGTTTCAAAACTTATGTACCCCTTGTTAAACCGGTAGGTCAACATGGTTCTTATAACACCAGGGGGTGCCCAAGTAATGCTGGAAAGTTATCTTCCTCGGCTGAGTGCCGAGAGTTCAGAAATCTCCAGTGAACTTTACCCCTTGGATAGTGATAATCAACTGTATCCTTTAATACTCCAATGGGCATTACTTTTTTTTTTTGCATATACAACACATTTGAAGATGGCTGCAACATGGGCCTTCCCATTTGATATCAAACATCTAAGGTTAGATCATTCACTTATGTACCTGTGTTGATGAGGATATTTCTCACAAGCCATCCATCAATAACCACATTTAGAGTAATCTCTTTGTCATATTCAAGGATGTGTGGAGAAAGGTTTGTATGTAAAACCTATCTCACATGCTCTACTCCAGTGCATGGTACCTTCTCCCTAAGCCATTCTCCCAACAAGGGAATAATATTCTCTTTCCTCAAATTTTTGTATACTTCTTTGACCTCATCCAGGTCACTTCTTGGAACCTCATTATCCTTTCGCTACCCCACCTACCTTGATTGCTCCTTGAGATACTGTATCTCCCCTTGTAAACTCTGAATTACGTCCATAGTCTCCTAATATACTTATTTCTGATGGGCATGGTCTGAGTACTTTCCATGTGGCACCTCCTCTCTAGAAACTAATGTCCTTAGTTTGGTCATCTCCTTGGCATGTGCAACCTCTGCACGCATTACCACCATTACAGGTTTGAGCTCTAATTCACGCAACACTCTTGGCATCCATTATGAATCAGAAATTTTTATGCTTACCATAGCAGCGCCCTTATCTTTCTGGTGCTACTAGTTCATATGTTCATAGAGTTCCAGGAACTCTTCATACTTGTGCTTCTTCCAGCACCAAGAACATTGTAATAGATTAGGACACTCTCATGTATAATGTTCTATGGATCAATAATTATAACACGTTACCCATGAGAACTCACTTCTTCTTCCTTCGTGGTTTCCATGACCCTGAAATCCTCCGCGATAACTTCTCCCATGCGTACCTCCATCTGTGTGCTCCTCATAATGGTAATCATCACCCTTAGAACTATTGGCAAGGCTGGTCTGACACACACCATGATCAATGGCCTCATGGATCTAGTCAATAAGCCTACAATCCTTAGTATCATGGGTTGTAGAGGTGTAAATATTATAGTAGCAAGATACATTCTTTCGAATTATGTGCTACAACAAGGGACATCTACTCACATCATGGTCCCCATGAGAAATATCACAATCTAACACTACGGTGTGTACTGTCTTCTGGGGGAAACTTTCCTTCGCACTCCCCTCTACTTCACAATCCGTACACCACATTCCACTATGAGTCTCATGAGCTGATTTTATAGATAAATTTTCTAGTTGCTTAGCCATAACAGTGATTTGAGCTTTTAGGAATGGGCTAACACTAGTATTAACACTTCTAATAGCTTCAGCGCATAAAGCAGTGTCTTATGCCTCACGCGGGTCTATAAAAGTCTTATGAGATAAAGATATTATAAATGGTGTTATCAACCCTCCAACAAACCATTGAGCATGTTGTGAAGGGTGAATGTCATATGACAATTTTGACATGAGAGTCTTAAACTATGTGTTATACTCCTACACACTCTCCACCATTCCCTGCTGAATCTCCTTGAGGGTGTTAATGCTCTTTTGTTCAGACTCAGGGATGTGGAATTCTACTAGGAAGGATTTTTTCAATGCAGTGTAATCTACCACCATCTAATGGGGGTCATACTTCCTATACCAACTATGCGTGTACCCTTGAGAATGTCATTGCAAATTGATTGGCATTTTGTTATGGGGTTGTGATCCTGTTTATGTGCCACAGAAATTCACACTTGTGAACATGCTCCATAGCATCCTATATGCCCTAGTAGTCTGGAAAGTATAAATACATTTCAAAGATTACTTGAGGAGGTGGCTGAGGCCCCTATCCTCCTGGTCCAAATCCTTGTTTCCTCCGGTGTTGAACCTCTACTAGATCCACTGGATCCACCAGGTCTTGTGCCTCCCGATTCACTAGTTATGCCTCCAAATCCTCCTGTAGCCAATAATGGGCCTAAAGTGGTCACACCTAGCATCCCCAATGTCTTGCTAAAATGTGTGGTAATGGTCTGCAAGATCATTCCACTGATAAATGTATGCCCCGCACCACTCCCTGATGTGCTACCTAAACCTTGTGTATTTTCTCCTTGTCCAAAAATTCCTCCAAACAGTAGAATAGAGTGTGCATCCATAGAAGTTCAAAATGAGAAATTATACCTCTTGGGTGTTGATCGATCACTCCCACTGATACCAACTATGTTATCAACACTCCTCTAATTTGGAAAACCTGGTGCCAAGGTTTGGTCACTAGGTGGGTTTAGATGCATGCCAACAACTCTTCTCTCTCCGCATGAAAAACTCTCATCAGAAGCCGAAAGGGTCTCTCTCCTATGCTTGCTGAGATGGGGTAGCATAAACTAATCAGGTTCCATGTCCTCTACATGGACCTCAAATCCTTCCCAAAACGTCTGCCTCCATAGATCCATCACACTTGCAACCTCACATTGTCTAGAAATCTCCCTTTCATGTGCTTCACTATACTTGAGTCATCTCTCCTTCCTTTAGTTTTTTAGTCACAATGTCTTCCATATTCCTCCACCCTAGCTTCCTCACCCAACACTCAAGAAGGTTTAGCCAGCCATCGGAAATGCCTCTAAACTCAAGGTAACGATCAAGATCTTCATCGCTAAAGGAATAACATGTAGAAATAATCCTCTGGCTCACGTAGAAAATCGAACTCAGTGACTTCCAGATAAGAATATGTAGAAATAGTGTATTCTAGAATGTAGCTAGCCAATACTCCTCTCCACCAATTATCCACAACATGAGTCCATGTCACATCTGCATCTTACAACCTTTGGTACTCTTCTTGGGTCCATGTGCATGATCTACAACACCAACTTGATCTAGATGCATATGCTGAGATCCATTCATACAAATCTACTGGAAAGCAACAGAAGAAAGTTTCTCATAACTCATGGTAGAGGTTCTCTTCTACCCATCTGCGTGCATCAAACTCAGGCCCATTGTTGAATATCTAAGAAAATTATTCCTCTATGCTCTTGAACCATGATTTAATACTTTCCAGAGGTATGCATTCTATCATCACTCATTACACAGAGTGACAGATCATGATGTATGTTATTTTCCACTAAAAATTTGAAAAGAGGTCCTAGAAAAGGAACCAAGATGTAGTCATTTTTCCACCCACCAAGAACAAGAGAATCCCATGCATGCCAGCCTATCACCCAACGGGTGTTGGGTGCTCACCTGAGGCATGCATAGAAACTGAGTCTCTCTTTTAATGTGAGTTAGATGGGAAATAATCATCTATGACATGAAATTAAAAAGAGTGAGTGGATATGAGACTTAATTTCATCATAGAGCTAAGAACAACTTTTAGATCAATGCAGTCATTTCAAACAAAATCATACTTAAAAAATTTATAGAACTGAATAGAAAATTAAATGTATAGGAGTTTATATTCATTCATATAACACATATGAAACAGAACTACACAAATATATGTATGAACCAGAGTCTATTACATTTATATTCCATCATACCCAAAAACCCCATAATATGCATTAGATCCATTACAGAATATCACAGTATGGCAGACCAAAGTCATACATCATAACTAGATTAAAGTCCTCCTAAAGATAAAAGGAAGATTTCGTACACCGTAAGTAATCTACCCAACCTAATAGAGTTTCTTGCAGAATTTCTGTAGAGCTCCACTCTCTATTGATCTATATCCCAATTCCTCTATGGTTTCTTGTATTTATAGGCCTCTTGAACTACCAACCCACCTTTTTGAGACTTCAGATCCATCGCCAAGTGTCCAAATGTGGTCCTCCATGGGGGCATGCTCCTCTAGGCCCGAGCTCTCCACTCCTTGCCATGATGGTCTTCTAGAAGCTTCCATCATAGGGAATATTCATTTTAAGGCCAACCTATCACTAGGCTGGCACCTTATCCACTTTACATGCGTAATTTGGTCATGCTTTCCACTACTTGTTCTATTAAACTCCCCTAGAACCCTGTCCTGCATGCTTTCTCCTTGCAGGCCCTTCTTTAACAAGGCCTTGTGTACCCACTTGCCTTCTTGTAGTTAGCCAATAAATCATGGTCCCAACTCTTCCTCTCTTTATATTGTCTTAAAGTAATCATGTTTTTGGTGCTATAAAAAGAATACCTTTTTTCTTTTATTAGTATTGCATTAGTAAAAGAGCATTCCTCTTCCTATTCATTACTTGCTACATCAAATATCGCGCTTAGATTTGGGTTTAAAACACTTGCATAACATTTTGATTCATTGCATCTTAACTCACATTAAAATGATGGAAACCTATATGCTGGAAGTCATGCCCAGCTGATGGTTGACATAATTGAATCATATAAAAGACCATTCTTTCTTCTCTCTGTTTGCCAAATTGTATAATTTAAAATATATACATCTTCTTAAAATAACATCAACCCAAAAAAATATGTCAATAATCACACGATCAGAGGATTGAAAGTGGGAATCCAGATGGTTATCTCTATCTAGTACCCTATCAGATGATGCCCCGCCCCCACCATAACATAACCTGAAACCTCACCTTTATATTTTCCTTCTTTATAGGAAGCCTTCCCAACCAAAAAATCTACTCTAAATTCACGAGTTAGTATTTTAAATACCATAATCTAAACACAATAAATTGACTTTTTGGGTTACATATTTTTCTTAGATTTGTGCTTGAATTGCATTTTGAGGTGTGAGGATACGATTCTTCATTTTTATTTTTTTCCTTTCACACTTCGCCATCATAGCTGGAGTGTTCATACTTTCTCAGAGTGTGTTAGGACCTAATCTTATCATCCCCAGACTTTTGGGTTGATTATTCATCTAATCTAAATTCACAAAAAAACATTTTTCTTCATGCTTTAGATTTCACAATAACCAGCATCAGTCCAATGATCACCATCAGTTTACATCTGACAGCCATCAGTTTACCTAACCGATGTCGGTTCCTTTTTCTTTTGGTTGATTTACCCTAAAGACACTTATCTCATCTTCTCTTCTGTTTTGAGTCTATGTGTATCGTTGTACTCTCTATACTCTGATAAAAATCATCCAATACACCTTTCATGTCTGACAGTCATCAATTTCTGTCTCATTTGTTGAAACTATCATTTTCTCACAGTAACTAATATCGGTTCCTGTAACCGACATCGGTCACCCCTTAATTGTCATTGTTCAGTTAGATCAGCGTCGGTCACTCTATTTGGATGTTAATCAAAACATTTACCAACTTTCCCTCCTAGAATCTATTTTTTCCCTTATCTTTTATTCCCTATGTCATTTATAGAGTACATTTCACCTGATATACACTGATTCACATGGTGTTGAATCACAGCCAAACTAACGCCCTTATATTTCACCCCATCCATCAACCACTCCCACCTAGTCCATCACCACCATCCATTCTTTCACCTATGGATCTGACTCATCTTATCCCCATTGCTACCAATGAAGAGGAGTTTGTGAGACTCCTTGACCAAAACCCTCTACCCTCTAATACTACCTTGCTCATTATTCCACTTAGGATTCCTTAGGACAGTTAATATACAATATAACAATATATATCCCTCCTTCTCTAGCCCCCACTTCTGCATAAGCTAGCACTAGCTTAGTGCTACCGTCATCCACTTTATCACCTATGGTGTCTCAGCTAAATCCCATAGCCACTATAATTTTAACATCTACATCATCTATCACACCTACAACATTGATTGTCTCTCTAACAGATGCTATGAGTATAGCCTCATCTGCACCCACAACTTCACATATACCCATTGCATTGCAACCACCTCCAGTGTCAAAAACTTACACCCCTTTCCAAAACCTCATCCTTCCTATCCCACATTCCTTACCCCCAATCACCACTAGAGTTATTACAACTACCCCACCCACTTACACATACTACCAACAACCCCCAACCTCATCTATCACTTATTCTGGATATGTTCTACCTACATCTATTCCCTCTACATAGTTCTCATACTCACTACCTCCATACACTAGCATACCACCCACCTCATACATTCAACATCAACCCTAATTTTCTGTAGGGGGCACCCATTCATCCAAACCTACTAACGAACTCATTAAAATGATGATGGAGAAGATGCAAACCTTAGAAGCATCTGTTTCTAGCTCCCGTAATTATTTAACATACGATGAAATCTATAACAAGCCTATCCATCCATCTATTCCTATTCATCCCTACAATTTACATTGGGATATGCCTAAATTCAATCTCTTTAATAGTAAAGAATACCTGCAAAAAAACTTGCAGCCATTCAAAGATGGGTGTTACCTAATCACCCATGATGACACTTTGCTCCTACAAAATTTCACAATGTCTTTGATAGGACCAGCATTGGATTGGTAAAGTGGACTACCTTGACATTCAATTTATTCCTCTAATCAAGTAGCCTAAGATTTCTTAGATTATTTTTCAATCAATATTACTAAGAAAGTCACCATGATGGATCTCTATTCAACCTGACAATATGAAGAAGAATCTATCGCAAATATTTTTGTCCACTGGTAGATTCTTATTAACCAATTGACGTTTTAACTAACTTAGAATTAACTTATTGAGTTGTTCAATAGAGCTTGTACTAAAAATATCTTACCAAATCTACAAGTCCAAACCTTCCAAACATTTGATGAAGTGTTCACCATGGCCCAAAAACTTGAAATTCGCACCATTGAAGAAAAGAAGATCTAACTATGAAACAAGAACACCCCATTAAAATCAAATGATTCTTCTTCATCTTCGAAACCTCAAAATAAATATTCAAAGACCAAAGGATATGCCAACACAGTATTCATCAAGGTGGGTCCACCCTATCTTTCTAATCAAGCCTAACCTCCTTCCAGTCTTTTTCTTCTCCATGCCTTTCAGCTCCGGCGGGAACTACATAAATACACTTCAATTGGACAGCCCTATTCATTGGTCTTGGAAAAACTTCTTAAAGATGGATCCATTACAATTCATCCCATAAAACATCATACAATTTTTGATCCTTCTTGTCCCATGTCAGTTTGGTATAAAGAACACATTTACTATAATTATCATCGCGTTAAAGGACATAGTGATGGTAATTGTATAACTTTTAAAAACATTGTTCAAGAGATGATAGACAATGGAGAACTTGTTGTAGACAACCCGAACATACCAAAAAATCAAAATTTGCACATATTCAAAAATCCATTCCCTAATCATAAACCATCATATAATCAAAATAACAAACCTTCATCCAGTGATAACAATGTTCATGAAGTTCATGCAGTTTTTGATATCATGCCAACTGTTCCACAAAACCTACCTACTTCATCTATTGAGGAAATCTTGGTACGAGCTCCTCCAACCACAGAGAAGCATACCTCTTCTACTCCTCTACTAACAGAGGAACCCCCCTAATATCCCCCTACTCTCACATAGGAACTTACAACTTCTACCGATGCCATTTCACCAGCTACCTTACACCCTACCAAATAGTCAACACTTTTTATTCTCACATCCACAGAGGAATCATCATCACACTCTCCTCCACCAAGGATGAAGTTTGCATCACTCCACCTATTATCTCTCCTACCCATGGGAGACTTGTCAGACATAACACTACCTATTGAGGATAGTTTTCCCCTAGCATCCCAGTACCCTATTGAAATGATCTCAGCTCTTTTACCCATAGAATACAAGGCTAACCAATTCCCTATCTCACAAACATATTTTATAGGGATTTCCACCCAACCCATTCCATCCTCTTATTTAGTAGTCCCATTTTCATGGTTGGTCAATGGTTTGGATTAAGTTGATCATTCCATGCTCTGGGGATGTCTTAGGATTCCTATTTGAACCCAAATGTGAATGTTTCTTGAAGATAATTCCACGATCTACCCAAAGGTATTTTAAGAAACCAAAACTACACTGACCATGCCGATTGAAATGGATTCATCTTCATCATCCCTACCTCCATCCAAACTTCTACCCATCACTAAAATTTTCCCAAACCTACAAACATACCCACACTTATCCCCTCACCAGTATCTAGACCCATCACTACTTTGGGTCTCAAGCCGACATCAAGCCTTACACACCCACCTATTTGATTAGACTTAGGAACGTCTTCCTAAGTCTGCACCAACATTATCCTCCCACCTAAAAGGAAAACCCAACCTTCTAGGCCACATAAACCGGTCTTGCATACCACACCTTTTTCACCTTCCCCCCTTCCGTCCATTCTAGGGCCTCACCCATCAACCTTGACCAAACAGTCTCATATCCAAGGCTAGCCAAAAACTTAAAAACCTAATCCTACCTCACGAGACTTTATTACATATCATTCACCCAAAAACAAAACTTCCTCACCCTCACTCATATACTTCTTTCCACCTATACCTCCACCAGTGACTATAACCCCAAACTTGCCTATATGACTTATGTATAAGGTGAAATTGGCTTAAATATAAAGCTATGTGAGTATAGTTTGATGTGATGGTGAGGAAAGTCACTATAGATGGGTTTTTCAAGAATATTGGTAGTTACTATAGTGGTGAGTTTACCTTAAACCTTAACTCAGTGTGTTATGATTATATCTCATCATGAGCTCATTCTAAATGCATAACTAAATGGACGAGTTTGAGACAATACACATTGAGCTTGAAATGTTGGGGTTAAACCATAAACCGATGTTGTATAACTCTATAATCAATTAAATAATACCAACAATAGACACATAATTTAACAAGAAGATAAAATAAACAAGAGAAATATAACACCAGATATAATGTGGTTCACCCATTATGGGATACATCCACCAAGAAATAAACAATATTATTATTTAATGCTTTATAGAGAAAATACAATGAAGATACATAATCTTCCAAACCTTACATGATGTAAAATGATTTCTCATCACCAGATACTTTTTCTTTCTCTGTAAGGAAACTAACATTCAACAAATACAATTCACTAATTTCTAACCCTAATTCTCATGCCTTAATACATATACCAGCTTAGGGCACTTCAACTATGTAATTATAACCACTAGAAAAAATTTACAACAAAGATTAGATCTAATTCCCGTGAGTTAAATATAAACATTTATGTATAAGAAAATGATTCTAATTACCCTAAGCAATGTCAGATCCTCCTTACCTTGATCAATACCGGTCCTTAGGTGACCGATGTTGGTCAACTAACCAACACCGGTTACTGTGTATTCCAAAAAGTTTGTAAAGCATGCTAATGTGAATAAATTAAGCTCCAGAACTCAACAATATTCCACTTGGATATAAATTGTTTTATTGCACATTCAACTCCATCCTTGAATCCTTTTCCTTGGCCTGGTTCTCCCTCTTCAAGTCTCAAACTTGAAGACCAAATAAAGTGGAGTGAATCTCCAACTTCTCCTTTGCCAATGACTTTGGTATCATATCCGCAGGGTTCTTATTTGTATGAATTTTATCCAACTTCAACTTCACATCCTCCAACACCTACCATATGAAGTGATATCTCAATTGAATGTATTTCATTCTTGAATGAAATGCTGAGTTCTTTTCTAGATGAATCACACTTTTACTATCACTGTATAACTTATAATCCTCTTAATCCTTTCCCAAATCTTCCACAGGCCTTCTCATCCATATCATCTCTTTGCTAGACTCTTTAGCTACAACATAGTTGGCCTCTGTAGTAGACAAGGCCACAACCTGTTGTAATCTATAAATCTAGCTAGCTACCATACCTTCTACTATGAATACAAATCCAGTGGTGCTTCTCCTAACATCCAAATCTCAAGCCATATCTAAATAAAAATATCCATATAAATAAGTATCTAACCATCCATAGCATAAATACATGTTGGATGTTCCTCTAAAATACTTGAGAATCCATTAGACTACTTTCCAATGCTATTTATATGGATTGGCCATAAATCTACTCACAACTCCCATTGCTTGTGCAATTTCTGGTCTAGCATAAACCATAACATACATAAGACTTATTACTACTGAAGCATATGGAACTCATGCCATGTACTCAACATCCTCATGTGATGTAGGACACCAATATTTTCTCAATTTGAAGTGTCTAGCCATAGATGTACCTACAGGTTTTGCATCCTGCATTTTAAATATTTTCAAGACCTTATTGATATAATTCCCTTGAGACAAATACAACTTCCCTTTTTTCTTATCTCTATGAATTTGCATGCCAAGGATTTTCTTTACAGCTCCCAAATCCTTCATTGAAAATGTGTGAGCTAAATTTTATTTAAGCTCACCAGTGTCCTACATACCATATCTTGTAATAAGAATATCACCCACATATAGTTAAAAAACAATATAGCTCCCATTTTAAAGCTTCTTAAAATAAAAACAATGGTTATATTGACATCTCATATAACCATACTAAGGCATGAAACTATCAAACCTAATATATCATTTCCTTAGAGCTTGCTTGAGCCCATACAAGCTCTTTTTCAACCTCCACACAAGTTTCTTCTTACCCTTAACTCTATAACCATGTGAATGATTCATATATACATCTTCCTCTAAATCACCATGAAGGAAAACCATATTAACATCAAGTTGTTCTAAATGAAAATCTTCTGTTATAACCAAAATAAGAATAATACGGATGGAAGTCATTTTAACAACAAGACAAAATATTTCACCAAAGTAAATACTTAATTTTTGTGTAAATCCTTTTACCAAAATCCTTGCTTTTTATCTCTTCTTTCCACCCTCTTCCTCCTTGATCCTGTAAACCCACATGTTTTGCAATGTCCTCTTACCTACTGGAAACTTAAATAAATATCATGGTTGATTCTTTTATAAGGAGTCCATCTCCTCATCCAAGCCATGATCCCACTACACATGGGTATCCTACTACATTTCTTCTTCAAAACACTATAGTTCAACATTATCAACTAATAATGAATAATAAAATGGAGTAAATATTTTTGGATGTCTACTTACCCTTTGGGACCGTCTCACTGAGATTTAGGGTGCCTGGGGCTCATTCTGTGCCTATTTCACATTCATGTCAATCTCTGAAAGTGACAGATGTTGGTTTCCTATAAATAATGTCAGTTCCTCTATAGTTGATGTCAATTCACTAAACTGACACTAGTACTACTCTAACTGACACTAGTCACGCTAATCAATGCTGGTGTCTGTGGATTTTCATTTTAAATTTGAGAATGCATCTTTCTCAATAAAATCTTCACTTGGTTCATTCTTGGGTACCAAAACCTGATCCCTGTACATTATATTTTCATTCTAATCAATGCTACGGCTCCTAAAAATTGTAATATATTCTCAATCCCTAAACTGGAATCAAAAATCACCAGAACCAAAACCAATGAAAGTACATCTTTTGGATTTAACATCCAATTTCTTCTTATTTTCCTTATTAACATGCACAAGAGATTTTGAACCAAATAATCTAAGAAAAGAAAGATCTACCTCTTTTCCAGTCCATGCTTCTTTTGGTATTCCACCATCCAGTGCACTTGAAGGGCCATGGTTAATTAAATATTTCACCGTATCTACTGCATCTACCCAAAGCTTTAAAGGAAAACTAGTATGTAGTCTCATGCTTCAAGCATGTTCTATGATTGTTATGTTCATTGTTTTAGAAACAACATTCTCTTGTGGAGTTCTATAAATTTTTCTTTCTCTATGTATTCCATTAATTGAACAATAATCATTAAAATCCTTGCTATAATACTCACCACCATTGTTAGATATAAGGCATTTTAACTTGAATTTTTTTCATTTTCCACAAGGGATTTCCATCTTTTAAAATTCTCAAAAACATCAAATTTCCACTTAATACAATAAACCCATACATTTCTTGTGGCATCATCAATGAATGTCACATAATATTTGGATCCTCCAAGACAAGAAACCTAATATGGTCCCCATAAATCTGAATGAACAAGCTCTAATTTTTTCTCCTTATTTTTTTCCCCAACCTTAAAAAAACTCACTTTCTTCTACTTTCAAAATATACAATGCTCAGAAAAATCAAGATCTACATGTTTCAAATATGATTACTTACCCTTTTCCTTTAAGATATGCATTCCTTTCTCACTCATATGTCCTAGCTAATAATGCCACGTGCTTGCATCTGCGTATGAGGTAGATAGCACATAAAAGGAATTAGTAACACAGGTAGACAAATACAATTTTCCTACCTTCTTGACTCTTTCTACAATAAGGGCTCCCTTGGAAACTTTCCAAGAATTGGCTATGAATGTAACCATGTATCCAAATTCTCCTAATTACCCTACATAAATTATATTTCTCGTAAGGCTTGGCACATGCCTCACATCTTTCAATACCCATGTATTTCCATTCCACAATTTAAGATGAACATCACCTTTACTAGTAATCATGCATTGTTCATCATCTCCTAAATAAACATGTTCAAAATTACCCTGAACATAATTTCTGAAATAGCCCTTCTTGGGGTAGCATGGAATGAAGCTCTAGAATCTAAACCCCACGGTTATAATGTATTATCCAAGGAGAGAATAATATCATCTTACATTACCTCATTTGTAATGTATACCTCTTTACCTTTTTCTTTAACTTTGTCTTGTATATTCTCTTTTTTTCCCTTGAACCGAAACTCCTTTGCATGTCCTCTCTTTCTACAATTCCAACAGATAATATCTATGACTTTGGATCTAGATCTATCATTATCTGTTCTACTTGGATCTCTCTTTATATCTTCCCTTGATTTCCACATTTAAAGCATTCCCAGATGATTATTCTATTTTGATTTTCTGTGTACTTCTTCATTCAGGATTATACTAACCACATCATAAAACTTGAAAATATTAGAAGTAGATGTTGTATTACTAACACACATTACCAAATTATCCCAACTATTTGACAAAGAGCATAATAATAAAATTTCTTTTACATCATCAAACAAAATATTAACTGATTTTAATTGATTAACAATAGAAAAATAATAATTCAAATGATTTGACACAAATCCACCTTCTTGCATTTTAGGATTAAATAATTTTTTCATCAAATAGAATTTATTCGATGCACTTGGTTTTCGTATAAGTCTTCTAAATATTTCATTAAATCTATCGTGGTTGTTGCTTCTGTTATATTCAAAGCTAAAAAATGTTGATATGCTCAATATTATAGATCCCAAAGCCTTTCTGTCAAGAATCTTCAATTCTTCATCACTCATCTTTGCAGGCCTTGTCTTCTCATTCAACAGTAAATATAAATCTCTCTGATACTAAATAATTCTCCACCTACATCTTCCATAATTGATACTTACGGCCATCAAATTTCTCTACTCTATATTTTCTATCTTCTGTGATTGTTGTGCTACCACTCAATTAGAAAACCCTCTAAGAGTAAATCCTGTCAACACACAAAACCTCCAAACAAATCTATGATACCGGTTGTTGGGGTGAAACCATAAATCAATGTTATACAAATCTATAATCAATTAAAGCATACCAACAATAAACACATAATTTAACTAGAAGATAAAATAAAATAGAGAAAGATAATACAAGATATAACATGGTTCACCCAGTGTGGGCTATGTCCACCAAGAAACAACCAATATTATTATTTAATGCTTTATAGAGGAAATAAAATGAAGATATATAATCTTCCACACCTCACATGATGTAAAATGATTTCTCATCACCAGATAATTTTTCTTGCTTTGCAAGGAAACTAACATTCAACAAATACAATTCACTACTTTCTAACCCTAATTATAATGCCTTCATAGATATACCAACTTAGGGCACTTCAACTATGTAATTACAACCACTAGAAAAATTTTACAACAAAGATTAGATCTAATTCCCGTGATTTAAATATAAACATTCATTTATAAGAAAATGATTCCAGTTACCCTAACCAATGTAAGATCCTCCTTACCTTAATCGATACTGGTCCTCAAGTGACCGATGTTGGTCAGCTAACCAACACCGGTTACTGTGCATTCTAAAAAGTTTGTAAAGCATGCTAATGTGAAGAAATTAAGCTCAACAACTCAACAATATTCCACTTGGATATAAATTGTTTTATTTCACGTATAACTCCATCCTTGAATCCTTTTGATTGGCCCGTTTCTCCCTCTTCAAGTCTCAAACTCGAAGACCAAATAAAGTGGAGTGAATCTCCAACTTCTCCTTTTCCAATGACTTTGTTAGCATATCCGCATGGTTCTTATTTTTATGAATTTTCTCCAACATCTTCCATATGAAGTGATATCTCAATTGAATGTATTTCATTCTTGAATGAAATGATGAGTTCTTTTCTTGATGAATCACACTTTGACTATCACTGTATAACTTATAATCCTCTTAATCCTTTCCCAAATTTTCCATGAACCTTCTCATCCATATCATCTCTTTGCTATACTCTTTAGTTACAACATACTCGACCTCTATAGTAGACAAGGCCACTACCTGCTGCAATCTAGAAATCTAGCTAGCTACCATACCTCCTACTATGAATACAAATCTAGTGGTGCTTCTCCTATCATCCAACTCTCAAACCATATCTAAATAAACATATCCATATAAATAAGTATCTAACCCTCCATAGCATAAATACATGTTGGATGTTTCTCTCAAATACTTGAGAATCAATTAGACTAATTTCAAATGCTATTTACATGGATTGGCCATAAATATGCTCACAACTCCCATTGCTTGTGCAATGTCTAGTCTAGTATAAAACATAACATACATAAGACTTATTACTGCTGAAGCATATGGAACTCGTGTCATGTACTCAACATCCTCATGTCATGTAGGACACTGATCTTTGCTCAATTTGAAGTTTCTAGCCATAGATGTACCTACAGGGTTTACATCCTGCATTTTAAATATTTTTAACACCTTATTGATATAGTTCCTCAAGTCAAATACAATTCCCCTTTTTTCTTATCTCTATGAATTTGCATGCCAAGGATTTTCTTTACAGCTCCCAAATCCTTCATTGCAAATGTGTGAGATAACTTTTATTTAAGATCACCAGTGTCCTACATATCATATCTTGCAATAAGAATATCACCCACATACAGTTAAAAAATAATATAGCTCCCATTTTCAAGCTTGTTTAAATAAAAACAATGGTTATATTGACATCTCATATAACCATACTAAGGCATGAAACTATCAAACCTAATATACCATTTCCTTAGAGCTTGCTTGAGCCCATACAAGCTCTTTTTCAACCTACACACAAGTTTCTTCTTACCCTTAACTTTATAACCAAGTGAATGCTTCATATATACATATTCCTCCAAATCACCATGAAGAAAAACCATATTAACATCAAGTTGTTCTAAATGAAAATCTTTTGTTATAACCAAAATAAGAATAATATGGATGGAAGTCATTTTAACAACAAGAGAAAATATTTCACCAAAGTAAATATTTACTTTTGGTGTAAATACTTTTATTAAAAGCCTTGCTTTGTATCTCTTATTTCCACCCTCTTCCTTCTTGATTCTGTAAACCCACTTGTTTTGCAATTTCCTCTTACCTGCTGGAAACTTAAATAAATATCATGGTTGATTCTTTTATAAGGATTCCATCTCCTCATCCAAGCCATGATCCCACTACACATGGGTATCCTACTACATTTCTTCTTCAAAACACTTAGGTTCACCATTATCAACAAATAATAAATAAAAAAACGGAGTAAATATTTTTGGATGTCTACTTACCCTTTGGGACTATCTCATTGAGATTTGGGGTGTTTGGGGCTCATTCTGTGCCTGTTTCACATTCGTGTCAATCTCTGAAAGTGACCAATGTTGGTTTCCTATAAATGATGTCGGTTCCTCTATAGTTGATTTCAATTCACCAAACCGACACTAGTACTACTCTAACTAACACTAGTCACCCTAATCAATGCTAGTGTCTGTGGATTTTGATTTTAAATTTGAGAATGCATCTTTCTCAACAAAATATTCACTTGGTTCATTCTTGGGTACCAAAACTTGAACCTTGTACATTATCTTTTCATTCCAATCAATGTTACGGCTCCTAAAAATCATAGTATCTTCTCAATCCCTAAACTGGAATAAAAAATCACCAGAACTAGAACCAATGAAAGTACATCTTTTGGATTTAGCATCTAATTTCTTCCTATTTTCCTTAATAACATGAAAAATAGATTTTGAACCAAATAATCTAAGAAAAGAAAGATTTACCTCTTTTCTAGTCCATTCTTCTTCTGGTATTCCACCATCCAGTGCACTTGAAGGCGCATGGTTAATTAAATTCCACCGTATCTACTGTGTTAGCCTAAAACTTTAAAGGAAAACTAGTATGTAGTCTCATGCTTCTAGTATGTTCTATGATTGTTATGTTCATTGTTTCAGAAACACCATTCTCTTGTGGAGTTCTATAAATTGTTCTTTCTCTACGTATTCCATTCATTGAACAATAATCATTGAAATCCTTGCTACAATACTCACCACCATTGTTAGATCTAAGGCATTTTAACTTGAATTTTTATCATTTTCCACAAGGGATTTCCATCTTTTAAAAGTCTCAAAAACATCAAATTTCCACTTAATACAATAAACCCATACCTTTCTTGTGGCGTTATCAATGAAAGTCACATAATAGTTGGATCCTCCAAGAGAAGAAACCTAAGATGGTCCCCATAAATCTGAATGAATAAGCTCCAATTTTTTCTCCTTATTTTTTTCCCCAACCTTAAGAAATATCACTTTCTTCTACTTTCCAAATATACAATGCTCACAAAAATCAAGATCTACATGTTTCAAATATGATTACTTACCCTTTTCCTTTAAGATATGCATTCCTTTCTCACTCATATGTCCTAGCCAATAATGCCACATGCTTGCATCTGAATATGAGGTAGATAGCACATAAAAGGAATCAGTAACATAGGTAGATAAATACAATTTTCCTACCTTCTTGAATCTTTCTACAATAAGGGCTCCCTTGGAAACTTTCCAAGAATTGGCTATGAATGTAACCATGTATCCAAATTCTCCTAATTACCCTACATAAATGAGATTTCTCTTAAGGCTTGGCACATGCCTCACATCTTTCAATACCCATGTATTTCCATTCTGCAATTTATGATGAACATCACCTTTACCAGTAATCATGCATTTTTCATCATCTCCTAAATAAACATGTTTAAAATTACCCTGAACATAATTTCTGAAATAGCCCTTATTAGGGGTAGAATGGAATGAAGCTCTAGAATCTAAACCCCATGATTCTAATTTATTATCCAAGGAGAGAATAATATCATCTTACATTACCTCATTTGCAATGTTTACCTCTTTACCTTTTTCTTTAACTTTGTCTTGTATATTCTCTTTTTTTTCCTTGAACCGAAACTCCTTTGCATGTCCTCTCTTTCTACAATTCTAACAGATTATATCTTTGAATTTGGATCTAGATCTATCATTCTTAGTTCTACTTGGATATCTCTTTATATCTTCCTTTGATTTCCACATTTAAAGCATTCATAGATGATGATTCTATTTTAATTTTCTTATGTATTTCTTCATTCAGGATTATACTAACCACATCATAAAACTTGAAAATATTAGAAGTAGATGTTGTATTACTAACAAACATTACCAAATTATCCCAACTATTTGACAAAGAGCATAATAATAAAATTTCTTTTACTTCATCATCAAACGAAATATTAACCAAGTTTAATTGATCAACAATAGAAAAATAATCATTCAAATGATTTGACATAAATCCGCCTTCTTGCATTTTAGAATTAAATAATTTCTTCATCAAATAAACTTTATTCGATGCACTTGATTTTCATATAAGTTTTCTAACTATTTCATTAAATCTATCATGGTTGCTGCTTCTATTATATTCAAAGCTAGAAATGTTGATATGCTCAATATTATAGATCCCAGAGCCTTTCTATCAAGAATCTTCCATTCTTCATCAGTCATCTTTGTAGGCCTTGTCTTCTCATCCAACAGTAAATATAAATCTCTTTGATACAGAATAATTATCCCCCTACATCTTCCATAATTGATACTTATGGCCATCAAATTTCTCTACTCTATATTTTCTATCTTCTATAATTGATATGCTCCCACTCAATTGGAAAACCCTCTAAGAGTAAATACTGTCAACACACAAAACCTCCAAACAAATCTATAATCAATTAAAGCATACCAAAAATAAACACATAATTTAACTAGAAGATAAAATAAATAAGAGAAAGATAACACCAAATATAACATGGTTCACCCAGTGTGGGCTATGTCTACCAAGAAATAACCAATCTTATTATTTAGTGGTTTACATAGGAAATAAAATGAAGATCTATAATCTTCCACACCTCAGATGATGTACAATAATTTCTCCTCACCAACTACTCTTTCTTTCTCTCTAAGGAAAATTACATTCAAAAAATTCAATTCACTACTTTCTAACCCTATTTCTCATTCCTTTATACATATATCAACTTAGGGCACTTCAGCTATGTAATTACAACCATTATATCAACTTTAAAAAAAGATTAGATATAATTCCCATGAGTTAAATATAAACATTCACTCACAGGAAACTGACACCGGTTACCCTAACCGATGTTGGATCCTCCTTACCTTTACTGATACCAGTCCTTAGGTGACCGATGTTGGTTACTGTGTATTCCAACAAGTTTGTAAAGCATGCTAATGTGAATCATCTATGCTCCACAAATCAACATGAATTAATTCACACTAGACATTTTAATCCCATGTGGTCTATGCAAAGAGTGCTTAAGTTTTATATAAATAAAATAAATTCTATGCTTTGTTTGAGTGTGAGCCACTTTTGTAAAGTGGATTAATGGTTTCCAACTTGATCGCAATTTTGTAAAGTTAGTGTTTAACATATATAATACGAAGTGATTTTCAAATTATTAGCTAGTTGAAATAAAAAATGATCTTGGTTAATCTCATAATTTATATTAATATGAGAATTTACTTTGACATGCATGGTATGAATGTTGAGAAATGAGTATATATGTAAAATGTGTTCAATGTATAGTGGGAAGTTGTGGTAATAAGCCACACCACCCTAGGACAAGCTCAGGCTCATACATGCCTAGAACTTAGGGATCCTTGAAGGGTAAACCATAAAAAAGAAGAAATATTTAGGATAGGTTGAGGAAATAAGGTGGTAGAGATATGATGATTTGTTAGGGAAAATAATGAAACATAGATGTGCAAGGCCAATTAGGACCATCAAGCTAAAGTATTCCCCCAAAACAAAATAAATTTTTTTGTCAGGTACAATAAATATTTTTTCCCATTAATACAATTTATTCAATTTATCATATTACAAACAAATATGTTAAACATAATCACTCACACAAAAATAACTACACAAACACAATGGTGAGTATGTCATTTTAGCAAAATGACAATGTATAGTAAAATAAGTGCTAAAACGCAAAAATTTTCTCTTCACCATAGTGAGAGAATAATATTTATCATCATTGTTATGTAACTAAATAAACTTACTTCCTCACACAAGGTGACACTAGAAAACATCTAACAAAATAATAATACTTGTAACATTCCCATTTTAAGACTTTAGAAACAAGGGAAATTTATTTTTTATACATAATGTTCTATGTTCTAAATAATAATAATTTACAACACACATTCCATGCCAATCAATCTCATAACAGATAACCATATGTAGCTGTAAATGACTCAGTGAAATACCGATCTCTCATTTCATGAGTCAGTTTTTCAACCGATCTCTCATGTTAACTTAAAGTATTAAATACAACGTGTATACTAAGTATACCTAGTTATCTTAACCTGTTCTGGGTATTGATTGTTCTTTTCAAGAAACTTATTTGAATGTTTGTTACCAATATTCATCTAAAATCTCATTTCTTAAACTAGGTGACATAAGACAACGCAACCAACATCTTATGATAATTTAGCCAAAGAATTCCAACATAAATTTCATGTTACTCTTCCTAGAAGACATACACATCTAATGAAATACGTCCTTCACCCCACTAATTTGTTATCTAGAATGGTTTTCAATGACTTCTATCAGTTCACTTGTTCAAGGTTTCACCCTATATCTGGTTAGCGACATGATTTAGTATAGGAGCTCATTCATGATGACTAAGGGTATATAAACATACTCATTCAACCTAATTCAATTGGGTGTGTCGAGTTATCCTAAGTCATCATGAATCACTTTCTGTACTAAATCAATTTCCTAATATAACCTAGAGAGAAACTAAGATCAATTCTAATTTTTAGTAGATCTAGATGAACCAATGCTGAGGGGCATTATAACATGTCAATTACAACATTGTATCCTTGTGAAGACCCTAGCCTTCATGAAGGTACAGTCCTGTAGTTAGCGTGTGCCAACATTTGACGGAACTAACCATCTTGATGTACATACCTTGAGAAGAGGTCATTTTCACCCATTTATATCTTAATTAAGATTCAAATTAAAGCAACCCTGCTTAACCCTGATTTCATAAACCCTTAAGTTTGTCATCCCAAATTTAGTTTTTAAGTTAATACAGAACTTCATAAACTTAGGATTACTTTTATGTTCATTAAATTTTGGCTTATCATTCAATTAATAGAAACAGAAACAACATCCATCATATGATTTACTTATTATAACCCAACCATTCATGGTGTGTTTAAGATCCAAAATAGGTTTCATTATAGTAGACTTCATAGTGATGAAGTCATATTTATTAATGATCTTATGTACCATACATCTTTTTTAAACCTATGGAGGTATTGCTCAAGAGGTGATGAACCTTCATGTTTCTTATTTAAGTGTTGGGGTTTATTATACCCTTTTTAATTTCACACTTCATGATAGTTAAGTTATACTTTCAGTAAAATAAATTAGTGAACCATATAGATTAGATAAAAGAACTTCCATGCATGCCAACTTAACAAGTTTCATTCAATTTAAGGGATATTGTAATCAAATCCCATCCCTCCAACTCATTGAATGTCAACCAAAAATAAGTATCCAATCAGGTAAGAATGGAAACCATGAAAATAAGGTTACAAATTTCCTTCATATAATGCACAAGAAAAATGACATAATAATTTTAAGTAACTCCAAATATTTTTCAATTCATCATGGTAAAATACATATTTTGCAAGACTGAGAATTTCAGACATATTTCATGTCAACCAACATCAATATCATTAATAAACACAACTTTTCTTCCTTCAGTACATTTCAATAATGAATTAGATTTCTCTATAAAAGATATAGACTTTAAGAAACCAATACATCATATAAGTTATTGTTTCCCCTTATCACTTACGAAGTCCATCTGTAAAAATTACTAACACAGGTCAGTTCATTGAACTGAGCATGAAAAATACTAAGCATTAAAATGATGTGCTTTCTACTAACTGTTTCATAAAACCAACTCTACTTTTATGAAATAGTAAAGCCAAGAAAATAGAATAATCAAAAGTAATAACAACATATAGAAGAATAACACTTGATTAGCCTAAAATAACATTAAAAAAAGATCATGATATAATCAACACTTTGCAACATTATATTAGATAAGTAATATTTCAACCAAATTACTTCTTTACATCAAATAAAAGTAATTACTACTTAGTTCTTACATAATTCAATCTGAATTAGTAATACAGAACTAACTCACTTATTTTCCAAACATAGAGTTACTTTAAGAAGTAGGAACAACAAACTCACCAATACCAAATTCCATAAAAAGACATCTACAAACAAGAAAATTCCAACTTCTTGAACGGTATAGGGTGAATCGTCTACAACATAAACTAAGAGATTCTCATTTCAGATGCTATACCTAAATTCATAGTCCACGATATAACCTAAGCTCTCAAGTTAGGTCATACCTTAGAATTAGGAAAGTATTCACTCAATAAAAGGCATATAACATTAATGATCCAAAATAATGTTAATCCCTTCAATAAAAATCAAGTGAATAAGAGAGAAGTATCAACGACTAATTGATGCATTCTAAAGAGTAATGCAATAGGCTGATCCAATTATATATACTAGATTACACAAAAGAGGGAAGGAAAAACTGAGATAAAATATAAGAACTTCCCTTCTAATTTGGTTAATGTGAATATCATTTCACAACTCAGAAAAGAGAATATGACACAAATCTCTTACATTTTCCAAAGGAGACAACGATGACTCTTTACCTCATAGAATAAAAGAGAAAGGAGTCAATAGACATGGTTAGAGGAGGATTCCAACATTCCTTCTCAAAAAAATATTGTCGTAAAAGGTTTGGTTCAGACCCAATAATAACATCCTTAAACTCTTTTAAACGTATAAATCAAGCACAAAATATTGTTAGACTAAATCATGTGACTGCAAAATGCAATTCGGGTTCAAAATAAGGTTCACCCATACACGAAGTGAAATTAGTAACAGTATTACTAACCTCATCAAGACAGAGATGTGATAACAAGAATTACTAAACAATTTTCAAGGAATTTAACATCCTTCAATAGTCATTCAAAATTGTCAAAGTTTTAGTCAAAGGAACCATAGTCTTTCCATTCCTTCAAGACGATAGTGCACAATCGATGAGAAAGAATCTCATTCGAATCCTCACACAGGTGAGTTAAATACATCTTATGAATGGATAGAGAAATATCCATCACGATTCGATCTCAAAAGGTGCAACAAATTATTGACTTGGCTTAGCTACATGTGCACAAGCTATCAACTGATATGATAAAATACTTTTCATTACATTTCTATGGACATGTTCAACTACACACCTCTAATAAGTCAAAAAGGTATATTAATCCTTCTACTCTTACTCAAAGATCAAAGAAATTGAAGAGTCTATAAAGCAACCAAACAGTCGAATAAAAATTTCTTAAATCTTCACGGTACCAAAATAGGAAGGATTTAACAAGTTGACCCTAGCAAGTTACTTAAGAGGTTAACCCAGATCAAAAATGGGTATACTAATCAACAACATCTAACTCAAAAGTTAAGGAGACAACAAGATCGTCCTCAAGCAAGTTCAATCAAAGCTACATGAATAACCCAAATATTGACTCAGACAAAGCCGACTCTCAAAATGTCCTCAACCAAACATGACTTCATCTATTAACCTTTAGTTCATTCCTCCAAAAACTTAAAGAAGACACTATATATATAAGATCAGAAGAGAAGGAATTCACACACAAAATATTCTCAACGAGGGTAACTTCAAAATCTAAGTGTCCAAGAAACAATTATCACATATTTTCCATAAAGAAATTAAATCGAGCAACTCAATTTTTAACTGAAAAGATAAGATGATTAATAAAACATTCATTCTTGTTTCCATACAAGATGAATACACAAAAATAGAAAATTACAAAACACCCATTATCATCCCAACTTTCCATCAAATACCAAAATTTGAAGAAATGATAGTTTATATAGTAAGTTCAAGGAAGAAGTCACTTATTTACTATTTTTCTATACAAATTTGAGTTCACACAACTCTAAATCAAAGTATTCATATAAATACAGTTCAAATAGGGAGTAACAAAACTTCAACGACAAAAAGATGTGATAGAGAAGGGATATTCTTTTACCTTCTAACAACCAAAAAAAACAAACCCAGTTCAAAACTTAAAAGCAACATTATATTTCCATAAACCCCCTTTTGAACAGACAAGTAGGGTTCACACATGTTCAACATTACTCAAAATCATAAATAGATTTAATGTGTGATTCACCATTAAACTAAATAGGAAAAACAACCCATTTTCTTACTTTATCAAGCAAAATATTCTTCAAAAGAAATACAAAGACTTTTCAAACAAGATTGCATGGTAACCATAACAAAATAAAAAACTCATTTATTTTCATGAGAGCAAAGTTGTTTTTAATGAAGAAGCTTAGAGAAAAGAAAAAACAACTTAATGGATAGATTCTATAATGCCTGATAGTGCTTCTGTCAATTCGAAGAAGATTTCCACCCGAGCCTCCTCAATTCCTTCTTTTCCAAACAAAACCAACAACCAAAAACTTCTATCTCATATTACTCTTATACCTCCATTGGATTGAAAATAGTCCAAAGGAGCGAAAAATAGAAACAAATTGAAAACAAAACTATTAGTTCAAGGAAATGTTATCCAAAATGTGCCCCCCTACTCATTTTGTGGCTACCTCCTTTCATTCTTCCCTCTCTTGTGCCTCAGGCATAATTTTTTTCTTTTCAGGCACTCAAAAAACTTTCTGGAAATGACATCATTAGGAAAAAGCTCTTTCTCAGCTTTCCAGAAAGGTAAATTTTTTCCTCCTAACTCCCATGTATTTTTTGAAGTTTATGGGCTCGGCGGAGTTTTTTGTGGGAAATTTTCCCCTGAAATTCCCGCAGCCAATGAGATGCCGCCACGTGTCCCAAGGAAAGTGGCGGGGGGTTGGAGGAAAAACTTGGAATTTTTCACCAAGTGTTTTGGCAAAAGTTTTTCAAAAGGAAGGTTTTTCCCCCACAAGCCCCCCCCCGCCCGGTGAAATCAGATGATGCCACGTGGTCCTAGGGGAAAAAAATTGAAAAAAATGACTAAGTGTTTGGCACAGGTTAGAATTTTAATGAAGAAGGGCCCGCGTCCAATCATATTGTGTCATGTGTGCTATGGCACTGGACCGGCAGGAGCGCGGAGGAAGCTTGAGAAAATTTTCCCAAAGTGTTGGCACAAAAAGTAAAAATGTTTACGGGAGGGGCCCCGCGGATAATCAAATGATGCCATGTGTCTCAGACTGGGCAGGAGGTGGGGAGAAAATTGAGAAAAAATTCCAAAGGGGAAAAACAAAAGAAATTTTAAAAGGAAAAAGCCCGCCCCCCCAAAATGTGATCCAAAGGAAATTATGCCACGTGTCCATATGGCGGCGAAAAAATAGATGACAGGCCCGCAAGGGAAAATTCAAAGGGGCAAAGCCCGCATCCAATGGGGTTTATGCCACGTGGTCCAGGTCAAAAAATGGGTCAAAAATGGCCTGCAAAAAAATTCAGGAAGGAAAGGTCCACGGGACCAGTTAGCACATGCCACATGCCCTCAACTCATCGGCCTGGTGGAGTGTTTGGGAAATTTTTCCAAAGGGTAAAGCAATGGAAAATGAAGCACAGAGTCCCTATGTCTAATCAAAACATGCCACGTGTCCCAGAATGGTGGAGCATGGGGATTTTTTGGGAAATTTTCCCAAATGCAAAAAAGGTGAAAAAATTCAAATTTTCACCCGCCAATCCGATTTGGCCTTATTTTTCCCTAAAACTTCAAATGGCCATATCTTTCGATCCAGAGCTCAGTTTTTCACGTTATTTATATCAATGGAAAGATGGTGAAATTATCTACAAGATTCTGGGGTAATTTTTGTATTTTGATGGAGTTCAAAGAGATAAAATCAAAAAATACCTCTGGCACGTGGTCATGGATAGAAATGACGTTTCAACCACCGTTTTTAATGAAGAATGGCTCACATTCTCTCCCAGCATGGCTAAAAATGTTAGGGGATGGGCCTGTAAGGATGCCCATGTTGTTTTGATTGCATTTTGGTCAATGGTTGAATCTTCCCCACATTTTCCCATGTTTCTCTCTCCTGGGGTCGTGGCTTGCATTGAAAAAGCCAGAGTGGGTTCATTTTGAGGGAGCGAGACACTTTTTCAGCTCTGCAACTTTCCTTTTTCTTCCTCTTTAGCAGAATCTGTGAAAATTTTTACCTTTCCATCTAATACAGCACCCCTTCTTGCCTCTTGATCACTGTAATGCATTGTATTGGATCTGAAATGTTAATATATGTTCTGTGATTAAAATCCCTCAATCCTTTCATATATCTATCATTGTTTTCCTGATATTTTATTACATTTTGAGCAATTTGTGCATGCTTTATGCTATGTTATTTTGTGTGTTTTGTATGTATTACAGTATCAGGTGTCTACAACTCCTTTGGTGCATCACTTTATTAGCATTAGCTTCATTTTCTTGCATTCCCTATCTTTGTCCCCTTGGAATTTAGAGTAGGAACTAGGAATTCAAACCTCTGCAACTTGTAAGTGACATATCTTATCAGAGGAGTTTGAGGAATCAACCTCTAATCTTGAGATTCCTTTCCCATTTTACAAGTCCCACACTTGGGGAAAGGATTCAATGTTGTGTAATCACACTGGATGTCCAAGATGTAAAACTAGAAGTCTGATCAACATCCAGGGGTGCTACTGATTTGCAACAACAGTTTTGGCACACCAGGTGGGATGCTAAGAGGTCTTCATCTTCATTGCAACAAAATTGATGTGCATTTGTTGCAAGTTTCTTGCTTAAAAGAGACCTAAATTACACATATGGCGACTCCAAGGAAGAATAATTAGCTGGTTTTTAGTAGTGCAGGCCTGAAAACTCATGAGAAGAATCACCACAAGGTCAAGAGTTGGAGAAGAAGAAGTGTTGTTTGATTATCTGTAGTTATCCCAAAGAAGAAGGCAAAGAGGGAGGAGGATTCAAAGGTCTCAATCTCCACCAAACAGAACTCTCTCAACTCCTCCACCTGGTAGGCCTTTCATTCAATCAACAAGGGTTCTAAGGCCAATCAGAATGGCACAAAACAACCCCTATGTCAATTTCCCTGGAAGCATCCCACTTGCTCTCAATGCACAAAATCCAATCCCAGTTGTAGCATTGAAGAACATTCTATACTTTACTGGAGAGAATCAAACTACTCCTGGTGATCATGTTAAGGATATTGCTAACATTTGTGTAATCCATGAGATCAATGAGATGTAAGTTGCTGTCAAACTGCTGGCATCTTCATTCAAAGGGAAAGCTTTGAAATGGTTCATGAGTCTTGCCTCAGGTTCTATTCAAAATTGGAACCAGTTATGTATAGCCCTCCATGAGAAGTTTGGAGAAAAGGGAGATAACTTGTCCCTTTTGGAGTAGTTGACAACCATCAAGAGAGCTCCCAATGAGCAGCTGACTAATTTTAATTTCAGATTTCAAAGGACTTGGGAAATAATTCCAGTGGTAGTCAAGCTAGCAGCAGAAGGTACTTTCCTTTACTACCTTAAAGCTTTAAATTCTGATATTTCTATGTTAATTCAATCCATGGGAGGCACAACTATCCCCATTGCTTATAGCATTGCTATTAGAGCTGAAAATTGTTTGATTTAAGCTAGCAAGCTAGCTCCTAGGCCTCCAATGCCATTATTTCCAATTTTAGAGAGTCCAAGTGCTAACCAAGTGCCTATTTTAGCTCCTATTCCCACTCCAAGAAATCAGAATTCAAGTGAAACTTCTACTTCATCTTCTAGTGCCTCAAATGAACTTCAAGAAGTCATGAAGCAATTATAAAATTTAGGTAATGAGCTGGGTACATTCAAGAGGCAGCAAAGCCAAGGTTTTAGACCTCCTTTCCAGCCTCAAGCTTAGCCTAACAGGCAGCCATACCAGCCTCAAAGACCACTCAATCCAACTGTAAATCTAAACCAAGCAAAACCTCTTGCCAATAGACCATTTCAGCCCTATAATTCCAATGTTGTATCTACCTCTAAGGCATTGGTGTCAGTGCAAAACAACATAGCTCAAGAGTATGATTGGTGTTTCCCATGCAATGAACCTCACAACCAGTATATGTGTTTCAACGGTGCCTTAAATCAAGCATTAATGGTGACAACTACTAGTGTGGAGGGTGCATTTCCGTGTACTAGCTAAAGCACTGCGTATGTCTGGTGGAGACCATATTCACGCTGGTACTGTAGTAGGTAAACTTGAAGGAGAACAAGAAGTTACTTTGGGTTTTGTTGATTTATTGCATGATGATTTTATTGAAAAAGACCGAAGTCGTGGTATTTATTTCACTCAAGATTGGGTCTCTATGCCGGGTGTCCTACCTGTAGCTTCAGGAGGTATTCACATTTGGCATATGCCTGCTCTGACCGAGATCTTTGGGGATGATTCTGTATTACAGTTTGGTGGAGGAACTTTGGGACATCCTTGGGGAAATGCACCTGGTGCAGTAGCTAATCGGGTCGCATTAGAATCTTGTGTACAAGCTCGTAATGAAGGACGTGATCTCACTCGTGAAGGTAATGAAGTGATCCGCGAAGCTACTAAATGGAGTCCTGAATTAGCTGCCGTTTGTGAAGTATGGAAAGAGATCAAATTTGAATTTGATATGATTGATACGTTGTAATCAAGTAAGTAATCAATGGACTTTCGTCTGTTTGGTCCCTTAATCAAACCAAACTCGGCCCAATCTTTTAAGATTGAGCCGAATACTGAATGGATGGGAATAGATACCTAGGTATAAATATTTACCTCTATCTAGAAATAACTTCTAGATATAAATCATGGATCATTCAGTGAGGGGTTGGTTCGGAAGGGATACAATTTCTTATAGTCCCTAACCATGGTGTCCGAAATGTTGTTTTGGACAAAATAAATTAAATCTTCATGATTTAACAGATTTATCTAATTTATTCTAATCTATCTAGATGATAGCTAATTCGTAAATCAGCTTTGTCCACGAAGAAGGTAAATGAGATAATACATTAGAATGGACTTCCAATCCAACAATTCAAAGTATCTATTTCAATATTTAATTATGCTATTGTGTAAAATTTAAAAGTTGTACATTAACAATGAAATAAAGGAGACAAGTAAAATGGGTGAAGAAAACAAGGATCGTGACTATATTGAAGAAAAAGTTGAAATTGAAGAAAAATTTGAAAAAGACATATTCGATCAAAAAAAATATAAGCATTTGTGGGTTTTATGCGAAAATTGTGAGAACGTTACATATACTAAATCGTTAGTAGAAGAATTCAAAGGTGTTTGTCCACACTCCCATAATCTCTTTTCTCCATCTGAGATGAGTATCTACTTAAATTCTTTGTATTTTATTAGATAAAGTATTTTATTAGATAAAGAATACTTAAGATAAAGTAAAAATCCGATAAACATGGTTTCTTATTTCCATCTTCCCAATTATATGGAAGAATAAATATTCGCGACAATTATATATCATTACTGTTACTAAAAAGAATAGGTTTTGAATACTAATTCAAAATGTAGATGTCCTTTCTATAAAGGACCTGAAATACCCTGCTCGCAGATCATTAGAAAGTGCATTGACATAAATATAGCAGTAAGAAGGGGTAATATGAAAGTGTGTAAACTATAAAAACGAGTCAAGGTAGATTGACTCACACTAACACTTCCACGTAATAATTCTACCAAAGGAGATCCTATTAAGGGAATAGCCTCAGGCACACCAGTTACAATTTTTACTGCCCAATAACCAATTTGATTCCAGGGCAAAGAATAACCAGTTACACTGACAGATACGGTTAGTACAGCTAGAATTACACCCGTAACCCAAGTGAGTTCGCGAGGTTTTTTGAATCCACATGTTAGATAGAAATGGAATACATGCAAGATCATCATAAGAACCATCATACTTGCCGACCATCGATGGACTGATCGGATTAGCCAACCGAAGTTTACTTCAGTCATTATGTATTGAATAGAAGCGAAAGCTTCTAGAACGGTGGGACGATAGTAAAAAGTCATAGCAAAACTAGTAGCTACTTGTACCAAAAAACAAGTAAGTGTGATTCCTCCTAAACAATAAAATATATTAACATGAGGAGGAACATATTTACTAGTGATATCATCCGCAATCGCCTGAATTTCGAGACGCTCTTCGAACCAATCGTATACTTTATTGAGATAGGTAAACTCAAATTCCCCCTCTGAAAACCATACATGAGAATTTCCTTTCATACGGCTTAAACAAGAACACCCAAATACCTTTACAAACAAAGGTATATCCTTTGTAAAATATAAAGATGCTTCATACTTCATTCCTTGGGAATATGAAGAATAGGATTCATAATAATCCATGATTTCCTACAAAAATAAATAATAAATTTAATTGTATAGTGCTCAAATTTCAAGTTGGCTCATTCTTAAATACATCGCTATAGGCCTTTTGAACAATCTTTTATCCTATTCGTGATCACCTAGATAACAACTAGTATGGACGATCAATAGGAATTATCTTGTCGGGATCTCAATAAATGAATAAATCTAAACCTCAGATTTAAATTTTTACCCCGATGATTTTTTCATACCCAAAAGGTATCATGGGTTATAACCTTTAAATTTCATTACTAGTCACTCATCATACTAACTAAGAGAGATGAGATACTCTCTCATTCTTCAGTAAGAGTAAACATAAAAAGGAGGAGATATCCTCGATTTCTAATCGTACTACTTCCAAATTATTAAATTATTGGAAGCCTAGTCACGAGGTATAAATAACAGGTATAAACCAGCAGGTAGAAACCATAGTTCATATTTTATTGAATATATTTATTCATATACCTCGTGCTCTGAATATTAACTATTAGATCAATATCCAACGAGGTAGGAGGACCATCTTTATGAAGACAACAGACTAGTTTTCTGTACTAGAATAGAGATCAATTTTAACAAGTCACACACCCATATTCCAAAAATCCTTAGATAAAATTAAAATTAATTACACGATCAAACTACCAGAACGTTATAATATATAAACTCAAGTTATTAATAAAAAGCTTTCCTTTTTTTTCTTCTTTTGGATGAGTTCGGGATCCAGGCGGATCTTCTAGTTTATCTAGACCCAACTAACTGGAATTCCGTTCAATAAAACAGAAGAATTATAAATTTCCGAGATAATAGATAAGAATACTACAAATAAAACCATTGCAGTGCCCATGAGAGGAGCAGTTCCCCATCCGGGAGCTACTTTACCAGATTCTGTATTAAGTGGTTTTAAATAATTTCCTACACTAGTTCGTATTGGCCCGGTTCTAGATATATATAATTAATAATAACTTTAATATCAGTGTTATTACCCCTTATAAATTCATGTAATTTCTAAGAGGGTTTCTTAAATGATTTTTCTTTATAAATAGAATTTGCATTCTAGTAATAAAAAAAAATATAAATATACAATTTGTATTACTCCTTATTAAAATATAAGTAATGTAAATATAAATATTACACATCAAAAATCAAAAAATAATCTTTGTATTCTTATTCTTAAAAATAAATTATAAATTCAATGATGCAGATATTAGTTTAACATATCAACATAGAATTTGATCCTATCAACATAGAATAAAGAATAATAACACACATCGTACATTGCATAAGGAGTATTACTATGGTAAATACAAACTATATTACGGAAAAGGGTGTCGTTACTGAAGCATTGGGTAACGGTATATTTACGGTCCATTTGGATAGTGATCGTGACATTTTGACGTATGTTTCAGGAAAGATTCGATATAGGCATATCCGAATCGATGTAGGGGATAGAGTCAAGGTCGAATACTCTCCTTACGATAAGAATAGAGGTCGTATCATTTATAGAAATCGCAGGATCGGAATAGATATCGATGAATGATGTTACTTACTTATTGATTGAATGAATATTAGATTAGGCTTAGATAAAAAGAAAACTCTGTTTTTCGTAAAAATAATTGAATATGATCCTAGCCATTACAACTTCAAAGACCACAAATATGAAAATCCGTGCTTCTGTTCGTAAATTTTGTGATAAGTGCCACCTAATTCATAGGGGAAAACACCTTCTGGTCATTTGTTACAATCCGAGACATAAACAAAGACAGGGATAATACTTTTTTATATCTAAGAAATCCATGTATAATAAATAATAAAAAAATATATATAGAAGTATACTTCTATATATATATTTTTTTCCACTATTTTAATATAATAAATATGACAAAAACTATAAAAAGATTTGTTTCAAAAAATACAAAAAGATTTGTGTCACGTAGAACTACAAGAAGATTTGTTCCACGTAGAACTAAACATAGAATAATTAAAGGAGTTATTTACGTTCGAGCAAGTTTTCGAAATACCATTTTTACTGTTACAGATACACAAGGACAAGCGGTTTCTTGGTCTTTTGCCGGTGCTTGTGGATTCAAAGGCACAAAGTTATACATTCCCGAATGGTGGTCGATTCTCCTTTTTGATCGAGAATTATTACAATATCGGGCAATTTTGTCATGTATTTAATCCCACCTAGATATTCCTGCAATTTGTTCAATTCTCTCTTTAATAGTGCTGCTTCTTTCTTTGTAAATCGATCGAATCCTCCCGTATTTTTTTTTCATCAAATTTTTTAATTTTTCAAGTCTTGCTTTTGTAGTAAACCAATTAGTTAACATGCCCCCTAGCCATTTTTTATTGACATAATGACATCGAGCTGCTAAAGCAGCGAATTTAGTAGCATCAACTCCTGGATTTTTTGTGCCAACTATCATAAATTGTTTTCCTCTCCTTGCTCCATCAAAAACAAAGTCACAGGCTTCTGATAAAAAACGAGCAGTTTTAGTCAGATTTATAATATGCATATCTTTACGATCTTTAAAAATGTAAGGTGCCATTTTAGGATTACATTTTCTAGTCTGATGACCCAGATGAACTCCTACTCCTATCATTTCCTTCAAATTGATGTTCCAATTTTTTCTTTGCGTCATTTTGTTTTTATTCTTTCTTTTTACTATTAACTGTAATATCTACATTCCGATGGAATGGATTAAAAAAGATTGCTTGCCCCGTATCGTACGGGATAGAAAATATCCATTTCATTTTCTATCTTTATTCAGAGATGCCTTTGTTATTCCCAATAAAATTGTTCGATAATTGATTGCATTTTCTAGAGCACGATCCATTCTTTGTGCTTGTGATAATCCAACTAGTTCCCTAGGTAAAAAAACATTACCCAATCCATTTTCCAAATTTCCATTTTTCGAATTGTCCACATCTACAATTAAAACTTTTGATGTCATTTGGCGTACAATAATTTCTATATGTTTATCAGAAATTTGTACTCCCTGGGATCGATAAACCCTTTGAATTTTATTGACCAACTGAATCTGACTATGCCCCATAGTTATCCTAACACTGATGAATGACCCCCAAAAGTTTCCAAGAGATCTTACCAGGTTCTTGTTCATTTTTTTAAAACTTTTTTTGCGATTTTTCGATATTGAAGTAGTCGAACGGGCTTCTGACAATTGTTCAACTTTAGGAAGACCTTGAATTATATCATCGGATTTTAATCTTTCGTATAACAGAGTTATCAATGTATTTCCTTCGTAAATAATTTTTCCATAATCACCATGAAGAGTTGCTCCTCGAGTACCCAAGTAGGGTTTAGCTAATCTAATGACTAAAGACTCCTCATGAACGGCTATAATTTGACCAGATGCGTGGAGTGGTTCATCTTCGGATATTCATACACTTTCACAAAGAAATTGTCCAGGACTAACTACTGAAATTTTTTTTTTACAAAAATAGGATAAGGAGGAGTACAAATTAAATTTGACTAAATCGGAAATAATATTCCTGCATGAATCCAATTTATAAATTCCCGCCTTTTCATCCATAAAATAGCATTTAGCTACTTGCAGAATATTTGAGTAATTTCCAGAAATTGAACGGTTATTTAGTAAGAATTTATTATAAGTTATGAAATGGGAGTATGGGAAATGATTAGCAATACTATGTAAATGACCCAATAGACCTGACAATTCAATGATTTGTATAATTGGATCCTTCCTAATTAATTTTTTTACTGTATTTAAACCTTTTGAATCGTTAACTAGAACGATTTGTAAAAAATCGAAAGGGGAAAGAACCATAAAAGATTAACCTTTTTTATTCTCATTAGGTAATGAACGAATAGTTCCCTTACTAAGTAACTGACTTTTATCATTGGAATAAAAAAGATTATTATAGTCTAATTTGTTATGAAACATAAATTTGGAACTTGCTTTATTTTCCCTATTAATATCCACTTGATCTTGATCTTTAAGAAATGTATAAAAAGGTACTACAACAGATTTGTACATACTTCCCGATAATACCCATAAATGAGTTGTCTTCAATATAAAATTGGACATAGGGATACTCCGGTGCATTTCTCCTGTTAGGTCAGATTATATATGTTTCTCCACTTTCTCTTTGAAGGGAGATGTTTTAGCACGAACTTCGGCAATAACTTGTTTTGATTCCACGAGTTGATGATTCTGAATGAAGAGAAAAATTTCTGGTGGAATGGTTAAGTTTTGTACTTTATCTTTACTATCAATAGTCACGCATAAACTATTATGACATATATAAGCAGGATGCCCATGACGTGTACGTGTAGGATAAACCAAATTTTCATTGAATTCAATTTTTCCAGTAAAAGGGGCTCGTATATGTTCTGCAATATCACCTGTAAATACCCCCACCAGTATGAAAAGTCCTTAATGTTAGTTGAGTTCCTGGTTCTCCAATTGATTGGCCTACAATAATACCGACTGCTTCTCCTAATTCGATTAAGTTAATATGAGTTGTACTCCGACCATAACACAATTGACAAATCCACGATATACTTTTGCAAGTAAAAGGGGTTCGTATATATATTGGTTGTGTTTGGAGGTTTTGTAATTGATTGGCAAGTTTAATCCCAATATCTTGATTACGCATGGCAATACATCTCCACAGTATTTCTCTATCCGTGGGCTATGAGTTTTGATATTTTGGGTATATATACATTTATAGAAGCTTTTATTTTTGTAATATTTATTAAAAGATAAACCCCAGTTTTGAGAACTTATATGTTCTACTGGGACATTCACGGAACAAGCAGAAACTCTTTTAAAAGAAGCTATTCAAGAAAATACCGAACGTTTTCTACTTCGAGAACAAAAATAATACTTTCTTTATTTTTGAAAAATCGTTCGGAACAGGGTAGAAGATCCTATACTAATTGAAAATAACTTTGCTACATTTCAATATTAAATCTTGAACAATTGAATTAATATTATTACGATTACGTCCAATAGGATTTGAACCTATACCTAAGGTTTAGAAGACCTATGTCCTATCCATTAGACGATGGACGCTATCTTTTTTTTTATTAATTTATTGAAATACTTTATCACTTTATCGAAAAACAAATTCGACTTTTTATCCATCCACGATTATGTTCGGGAAATAAGTAAAGGGCCAGAGAAAGCAACTAGTTACGAATCAGGTATAGAACCAATGGGAGATACCTGGATCCAATTTAGGATTCGTTATTATATGTTTGCTCTAGTTTTCGTTGTTTTTGATGTGGAAACAGTATTTCTCTATCCGTGGGCTATGAGTTTTGATATTTTGGGTATATATACATTTATAGAAGCTTTTATTTTCGTAATATTTATTAAAAGATAAACCCCAGTTTGGAGAACTTATACGTTCTACTGGGACATTCACGGAACAAGCAGAAACTCTTTTAAAAGAAGCTATTCAAGAAAATACCGAACATTTTCTACTTTGAGAAAAAAAATAATACTTTCTTTATCTTTGAAAAATCATTCGGAACAGGGTAGAAGATCCTATCCTAATTGAAAATAACTTTGCTACATTTCAATATTAAATCTTGAACAATTGAATTAATATTATTACGATTACGTCCAATAGGATTTGAACCTATACCTAAGGTTTAGAAGACCTCTGTCCTATCCATTAGACGATGGACGCTATCTTTTTTTTTATTAATTTATTGAAATACTTTATCTCTTTATCGAAAAACAAATTCGACTTTTTATCCATCCACGATTATGTTCGGAAAATAAGTAAAGGGCCGGAGAAAGCAACTAGTTACGAATCAGGTATAGAACCAATGGGAGATACCTGGATCCAATTTAGGATTTGTTATTATATGTTTTCTCTAGTTTTCATTGTTTTTGATGTGGAAACAGTATTTCTCTATCCGTGGGCTATGAGTTTTGATATTTTGGGTATATATACATTTATAGAAGCTTTTATTTTCGTAATATTTATTAAAAGATAAACCCCAGTTTGGAGAACTTATACGTTCTACTGGGACATTCACGGAACAAGCAGAAACTCTTTTAAAAGAAGCTATTCAAGAAAATACCGAATGTTTTCTACTTCGAGAACAAAAATAATACTTTCTTTTTTTTTGAAAAATCATTCGGAATAGGGTAGACGATCCTATCCTAATTGAAAATAACTTTGCTACATTTCAATATTAAATCTTGAACAATTGAATTAATATTATTACAATTACGTCCAATAGGATTTGAACCTATACCTAAGGTTTAGAAGACCTCTGTCCTATCCATTAGACGATGGACGCTATCTTTTTTTTTAATTAATTTATTGAAATACTTTATCGCTTTATCGAAAAACAAATTCGACTTTTTATCCATCCACGATTATGTTCGGGAAATAAGTAAAGGGCCAGAGAAAGCAACTAGTTATGAATCAGGTATAGAACCAATGGGAGATACCTGGATCCAATTTAGGATTCGTTATTATATGTTTGCTCTAGTTTTCATTGTTTTTGATGTGGAAACAGTATTTCTCTATCCGTGGGCTATGAGTTTTGATATTTTGGGTATATATACATTTATAGAAGCTTTTATTTTCGTAATATTTATTAAAAGATAAACCCCAGTTTGGAGAACTTATACATTCTACTGGGACATTCACGGAACAAGCAGAAACTCTTTTAAAAGAAGCTATTCAAGAAAATACCGAACGTTTTCTACTTCGAGAACAAAAATAATACTTTCTTTATTTTTGAAAAATCGTTCGGAACAGGGTAGAAGATCCTATCCTAATTGAAAATAACTTTGCTACATTTCAATATTAAATCTTGAACAATTGAATTAATATTATTACGATTATGTCCAATAGGATTTGAACCTATACCTAAGGTTTAGAAGACCTCTGTCCTATCCATTAGACGATGGACGCTATCTTTTTTTTATTAATTTATTGAAATACTTTATCGCTTTATCGAAAAACAAATTCGACTTTTATCCATCCACGATTATGTTCGGGAAATAAGTAAAGGGCCGGAGAAAGCAACTAGTTACGAATCAGGTATAGAACCAATGGGAGATACCTGGATCCAATTTAGGATTCGTTATTATATGTTTGCTCTAGTTTTCATTGTTTTTGATGTGGAAACAGTATTTCTCTATCCGTGGGCTATGAGTTTTGATATTTTGGGTATATATACATTTATAGAAGCTTTTATTTTCGTAATATTTATTAAAAGATAAACCCCAGTTTGGAGAACTTATACGTTCTACTGGGACATTCACGGAACAAGCAGAAACTCTTTTAAAAGAAGCTATTCAAGAAAATACCGAACGTTTTCTACTTCGAGAACAAAAATAATACTTTCTTTATTTTTGAAAAATCGTTCGGAACATGGTAGAAGATCCTATCCTAATTGAAAATAACTTTGCTACATTTCAATATTAAATCTTGAACAATTGAATTAATATTATTACGATTATGTCCAATAGGATTTGAACCTATACCTAAGGTTTAGAAGACCTCTGTCCTATCCATTAGACGATGGACGCTGTCTTTTTTTTATTAATTTATTGAAATACTTTATCGCTTTATCGAAAAACAAATTCGACTTTTTATCCATCCACGATTATGTTCGGGAAATAAGTAAAGGGCCGGAGAAAGCAACTAGTTACGAATCAGGTATAGAACCAATGGGAGATACCTGGATCCAATTTAGGATTCGTTATTATATGTTTGCTCTAGTTTTCGTTGTTTTTGATGTGGAAACAGTATTTCTCTATCCGTGGGCTATGAGTTTTGAGTTTTGATATTTACTTCCATGATTTATTTTCCCTTCGTTTTACAATAACTCGAGATTTGATCTCATAGAGTAGAGATTATTCTACTTTTTACCAAAACCCAAAAAGAGGAATCAGAATCCCTAGAGTATTACTTGGTATTTTTTATTCAATAAAAATTAAATAGTATAACATACTATGTTCTCTTATTCATACCGAATCTAGTAATTCGATTCCTAATTAATCCCACCGGAACTATTCATATAGTTCCATAAGTTTTACTTATACAAGTAAATTTTATCGCTAAGTATTGGATATGCAAATATATAAAGATTTTTGTTTGATCAAATCTTTGTCTCGATCAAATATTGCGAAGTTGATATTTGATCTGAATTACCCCGGGGCAGAGAAATATTATAAATACTTCTCTGATGAAGTATATAGCTTCATCACTAGGAATTCCCTGGTAGTACGTCCTAATAGGGATATACTGTTGGTAATCGATCTTACCACATTTCTTTCACTTTATTTACCCTAACAAGGCGACACCCGGATTTGAACTGGGGATGGGGGATTTGCAGTCCCCTGCCTTACCACTTGGCTATGTCACCATCCCCAGATCAATTAGATCTTGATTTGGGGAATTTTGAGTCCCCTGCTTTATCACTCGATTATTTCGTAGGGGGATTTGAAGTCCCCCTTTCAAAAAGGTAAGGTATTGGAAAATAAGGGATTTAAAGTCCCTTATTAAGGTAAGGGATTTGCAGTCCCCTTTAAGGTAAGGGATTTAAAGTCCCCTTTAAAACAGATTTAATAAGGGATTTAAAGTCCCTATTTGGACTTATAGGGAAAGAAGGTAAAATGCTTAGTTTTCGGATGTATAACTGAGCATCATACAACTTGTTTGTTTTAAGATGCCAAACATAATGCGTAGAAAGATCCAATTTTCATTTCATGTTTCACTTCTCATTATAGCATAGTGAATGCACATTTGTCAACCAAAAAGGAAATAATGGCAAAAAATTTATTTTCCCTTCATTTAATCTTATCATTTAATGTGATAATGCATTGAAATTATACCATTCGACGATAAGTAATCCGCCCTGTTTTAACCTTTAAGACAGATTAAAAAAAGGACCTCTCCTTTTTATTATATATATATAATATAGATATATATTATTTGTATATGGGTAGAATTTTACGGGATATAATTAACAAAACTACATGGAAATTTTTGTCGTACAAATAAATGACCAGCAACAAGAAACATTCCAGTAGCAATCAGCTCCAAATGATACTACACTTGTAAACTGGCAGGTAGAGGATTTTTGTGGCATGAATCAAACAGTTTCCCAAAGTGTTGCAGCCAACACAAGGTCAAAAAGGAGGAATTTGGGTGAAGAACAACCATTGGTTCCAAATAATCCACAACCTCTTACTATTCCACAAATTATTGGAAAACAAAATTCAGTTCCAAAAACACAAGGGCTACCTAAAATAGCCCCTAGGCTAGCTCAAATGCCAGTTGTTGCTGCCCATATGTAAGGAATGAATGTGTAGGCCAAGGGACAACAGACGAGATGCTTCATCCCCATTCAACATCATTGATCATATGAAGAAGACAAATGTAAACATATCAATGTGGGAATCACTATCTATCCTAGTCCAGAGAGATTTGTTACAAGATGCCATGAAGGACTGGTCAACTTCAAATCAGCAAATCCAAATGCAAGAGATGGTGCTCACAAATGCCACCCAGCCTGGAGGGAATCATGGAGGACAACAAGGTAAAATGTTGATGCCCCCTCCATTCTATGTTTCATTAATCATGTAGAAACCATTTAGTACACAACTACATGATTGATTCTGGGAGAACGTAGTTCAGTAATGCCCAAGCAAATAGCTGATCAGTTGGGAATTAAATATGAAATCATATCCAAAGGGGTAGTGCAATTGGATGGGACAAAACTAACAATAGTTGGAGTGATAAATGACTTGAGTCTTACTTTACATGCATGCCCCAACGTTATTGTTTTTTAAGATGTCTCAGTAATAGATCTTCCACCACTCTTTACCCTATTTTTGTCAAGGGATTTCACAGTCAAGATTGGAGGCTACTTATCTATTGATTGGTCACACATGTTGTTCAGAACAAGATATGGATGAGTTTAAGTGACACAATTAGATCTGAAGCCTATTGCAAACTTTCACATTGAGCCTTACACTCTAAGTCAGATCAATACCAATTGTTCAAGTGTTTGATCAAGAGGATTATCCAAGAACATGATGATAAACTGACACCAAGGTAGGAAGCATCCGAGATCTAACTCTTGATGAATGGGTAAAAAAGGTGCATGATTTTGATCATTTTATCAATAAATAGAAGAATCTGAGCTAGGAGTCTATTGCATGCATGAAGAAAATCAGCCTATTCGTATGCATCACCAAGCCAAACCACAAGGATGAAAATGAGGTATGGCCAGTTGTTTTTTGATGGATCAAGGAGTAGAAAAGATGCAGGAGGTGGAGCTATCGCTGGTTTCACCTCAAGGATTTAAGTATTATTTCTTTTAGATTCCAGTTTGCGTGCTCTAATAACACTGCTGAATACAGAAGCCTTGGTACAAGGATTGCATTGGTCAATCAAGAGAGGAATAAAGAACTTGCAAGTATTTAAGTGACAATGAGTTACATTGTCAACCAGGTTAAGGGGTAGCATATCCTGTAAAGAATGATCTACTCAAGTGGTAAAAGAATAGGGTGTGGGACCTCATTGAAGATTTTGATGGGCTTTGGCATAAAATCCATTCCTAGAAAAGAGAATGCAAGCTACTGATCAGGCTTGCAGCAGTTGGGGCAGCCTTTGACATTGTTGAAAGCATTTAAAAGGATAAGGTATAGCCAAACATCCATGTGATTGTAAGGCCTTCAGTACCAGACAACAATGTAAGTTGCCTAAGTGTTTGAAAATGATCAGACAAATCATCCATTTCTTGCAAGAAGAGGTTGAGTTCTTAGCTAAAAATCAGGAAAAGTTGGAGCATGTGGAGTATGGTGACCAAGTGGTACAGCTGAGAACCAACAAACTACCAAAGGGACTTATTACTTTGGAGTCCATTTTCAATCCTAATGATCAGTTTAAGGAAGAAAGAAAGAAAACATCTCAATATCAAGGGAAAGATTGTAATGTCCATCTCGGTCTGAAGAAGGCAAATCACTCCAAGGTTGGTAAGTTTGACAACTGAACAAGAAAGGTATGAGTTCATACAGCTTTGTCAAGAATTCATCTGATGTGTTTGCTTGGAGCTATGAGGATTTGAAGGGTTTCAATCCCAAGTTAGCTCAACATACCATTGAATTAGATCCAAGTACTAAGCCCATCAGGAAAATGGAAAAGGCCAGTCTGATCCACACATGGAGCCTCTCATGAGAAAGGAATTGAATAAGTTGATAGAATCAAGAATCATATTCCCTATCAAGCATTCTAGTTGGGTAGCCAACTTGGTTCCAGTTAGAAAGAAGAGTGGGGAAATCAGATTGTGTGTTAACTTCAGAGATTTGAATAGAGCATCTCTCAAGGATCATTATCCACTTCCTTCTATGGAGCAGATTTTACAAGTTGTTGCCAACTCTAAGAGGTTTTCAATAGTTGATGGCTATTCAGGGTATAATAAGATTATGGTGAAAGAAGAGGATCAGTTCAAGACAACCTAGTATAACCAAATGGGGAACTTATGCACATACAGGAAAATGCCATTTGGGCTGTCCAATGTTAGAGCTACTTTCCAAAGGAAAATGGACATAGCGTTCAAAGGATTTTATTAACAACATGGTGCTGATATATCTTGATGATATCACTATTTTTTCAAAAAATGCAGCAGACCATCTCTTTCATTTGAGACAAGTGTTCCAAAAGTGCAGAAGATTTGGAGTATCCTTGAATCCTAAAAAGTGTCATTTTTCTAGCCCATGAAGGAAAAATCCTTGGCCACATTGTCTCCAAAGAAGGATTAGGTAATTGATCCAAAAAGATTTGAATCCATAAAATCACTACCATTGCCAAGCCATAAGAAGGCCCTTCAAAATTTCTTGGGGAGATTAAATTTTGTTCTGAGGTTTGTCCCAAATTTTGCAGCCCTTGTCAAGCCTATCACCAAGATGTTAAATAAAAGCATGGCTTTCAAATGGACTTATCAGAAGGAAAGGAAAGCTTTGAAGTAATCAAAGAAGCCATCTCTCAAGCCCCAACTCTCATCAACCCGGATTTCTCCAAGGATTTCATCCTCTATGCATTTGGGGGTGATGATACTATTTCTACAATTTTGGTATAGTAGAACAAAGACAATGATGAGCAGCCAATTTCTTTCTTCAGCCAAAGCCTAGAGGACTATGAGGTGAGATATTATTTCATTGAGAAGCATGTTCTTGTAGTAATCAGAAGCTTGAAGAAATTCAAGCATCTAGTTTCAAACAACAAGGTTCAATTGCTGGTTTCTCATGTGGGAGTTAAAGACTTCCTCCTCAATAAAGACTTGAATGAAAAGAGAGCAGGTTGGATTACTCGTGTCATGGAGTATGACATTGAGATCAAAGTCACCAAGTTGGTCAGAGGAAAAGGATTGTATGAGCAGCTGATTTTGAGAAAACAAAAGGAAGCATGCAATGAGGAGACTGTTTTGGCGTTGCAAGACAACCATGAGCAAGGAAGCACTCAAGAGGAAAATGATGGTGTCCTCACTCCTTGCTGGACCCAAGACATAATGCACTTCCTAAGCACAGGTCTATGCCCTCCAGAGATGAACAAGACCAAAAGAAGACACTTCAGATTGCAGGCTGTCCCATATGCCCTTGTTGATGGTGTTTTGTTCAAAAGGGATGTGAATGGAGTGCTGCTGAGATGCATTGGCACAAATTAGATTCATAGGGTGTTGGAAGAGTTCCATGGTGGATCAGCTGGTGGTCATTTTACACCAAGAGTGATAGCTCTAAAGATCATGAGGGCTGGCTATTATTGGCCCAAGATTTTCAATGATTGTTATGCATGGATCAAGAGGTGCAAGAATTGTGCATTCTTCACAGGTAAAGAGAGGCTAGCTTCCCTTCCATTGCATCCAATTTCAGTTGACCAGCCATTCATGCAATGGGGTTTGGACTTCATTGGAGTCATTAATCCCAATTCAAGCCAAGGGCACAAATGGATTTTAACAGCCACAGATTACTTCACCAAGTGGACTGAAGCAGTAGCACTCAAGGAAGCAAATGAATCTAGCATCCTAGATTTCTATGAGGGAATAGCAACCAGATTTGGCATACCTGCTACAATAATATCAGATAATGCATTGGCATTCATTGGGTCTAAGGTGACTGAATGGGCTATCAAGAATGGGATCTACCTAAGTACTTCATCAAACTATTACCCTCAGGGTAATGGCCAGGTTGAATCTACAAACAAGAACTTGTTGAGGATCATTAGGAGGACTCTTGATGAAAATCAGAGATCTTGGCATACTAAGTTGAAATCAGCCTTATGGGCTGATAGGATAACTCCTAAAAGATCTACAGGTAACTCCCCATTCAAGATTTTTTATGGAAGAGAGACAATTTTGCCCATGTCATTTGAGTTGCCAACATTGGAACTCATGAAACAGTTGGAGTTGTTGGAGTTTGAGCCCATGGAGGTTAGATATGCAGAATTGATGGAGCTCCAAGAAATCAGAAATCAGGCATCCTAAGCAATGGAGAAGGATCAAGCTTTGATAAAGAAGACCTTTGATAGAAAGGCCAAGAATAGATCCTTCCAAGTTGGAGATCTAGTGTTAAAATGGGATGCAGATAGAGCAAAACCGGGAAGGCATTCAAAATTTGATGCCATTTGGAGTGGCCCATACATGGTCACAAAGTGTAAGGAATTAAATGCTTTCCAATTGTCTTCATTGGATGGCGAAGAACTACAGATTCCAGTCAATGGAATCCATCTAAAGCATTGCTACTGAAGGGAATTCTCCACCTTGTACATATTAGCTTAGGTTTTCATTCCTCCAAGTGCTTGTGCACATTGTTTTGTTGTAGATTAGTTTTGCTTTCCCTAAGTGCTTTGGCACAAGCTTGCTATTCCTGGAAATGTGTTTGCAGGCCTTGCTCCATCAGATGATGTTCCACCCTCCATCTTCCTCCTTGCAGTGTTCTAGTCAGTTGGGGTACCAAACAGAGAATTTAATGACTCCATGCCCAATGGATTGCTTCAGGCAACTGGTAACTTCATCCAGCAGGCAGATGACCCCTCTGAGTCGCCAAAATTGTTATCCAAAATGTGCCCCTTACTCATTTTGTGGCTAACTCCTTTCATTCTTCCCTCTCTTGTGCCTCAGTCATAATTTTTTGCTTTTTAGGCACTCAAAAACTTTCTGGAAATGGCACCATTGGATAGATCTCTTTCTCATCTTTCCAGAAAGGTAAAGTTTTCCTCCTAACTCCATGTATTTTTGAAGTTATGGCTCGGCGGAGTTTTTGTGGGAAATTTTCCCCTGAAAGGCCCGCAGCCAATGAGATGCCGCCACGTGTCCAAGGAAGTGGTGGGGGTCGGAGGAAAACTTGGAATTTTCACCAAGTGTTTGGAAAAGTTTTCAAAAGGAATATTTTTTCCCCGCAGGCCCACCGGTGAATCAGATGATGCCACGTGTCCAGGGGAAAAAATTTGAAAATTTGACTAAGTGTTGGTGCATGGAAATTTTCATGAAGAAAGCCCACCGCCCAATCATGTTGTGCCACGTGTCCTATGGCACAGACTGGTGGAGGGTGGAGAAAGATTTAAAATTTTGGGAAGTGTTTTGGTAAAAGGAAAGTTTGGCCCGCTGCCCCGTCCCGAAAGCAATGAAGGCCATGTTTGCCCGGACTAGCGGAGCCGGGGGGAAGATTGGGAAATCCCAAATGCAAAGGTAAAAATGTTTGCCACGTGTCGCCTAAGAGATGCCTGTGTCTCAGCATGGAGGTGGGGAGAAATTGAGAAAATTTTCCCAAGGGAAAACAAAGGAAATTTAAAAGGAAAAAGCTTGCCCCCCAAGCCCGTGACCAATTAGGAATTATGCCACGTGTCCATGTGGCGGTAGAAAAACAGATGACATTTGGGCCCGCAAGGAAAATTGTGAAGAAGGGAAAATCCAAAGGCCCACATCCAATGGGTTTATGCCATGTGTCCAAGTCGAAAAATGGTCAAAACGGCGACTGTGGAAAATTTAGGAAGGAAAGGTCCGCGACCAATTAGCACATGCCACGTGCCCTCAACTCATCGACCCGGCAGAGTTTTTGGGAAATTTTTCCAAAGGGTAAAGCAATGGAAAATGGAGCAGGCCCACAGAGGCCTGAAAAAGTCCAATCAAAACATGCCACGTGTCACAATCAGAATGGTGGAGCATGGGATTTTTTGGAAATTTTTCCCAAATGCAAAAAAGGTGAAAAAATTCAAAAAATTTTGCCCGCCAATCCGATTTGGCCCTGTTTTGCCCTAAAATTTCAAACGGCCATATCTTTCGATCCAGAGCTTGGTTTTTCACGTTCTTTATATCAATGGAAAGATGGTGAAATTCTCTACAAGATTCCAGGGTCATTTTTGTATTTTGATGGAGTTTGGAGAGAGAAAATTTAAAAATTCCTCTGGCACGTGGTCATGGATAGAAATGACATTTCAACCACCATTTTTAATGAAGAATGGCTCGCATTCTCTCCCAGCATGGCTAAAAATGTCAGGGGATGGGCCTGTAAGGATGCCCATGCTATTTTGATTGTGTTTTGGTCAATGGTTGAATCTCTCCCCACGTTTTCCCACATTTCTCTCTCCTGGGGTCATGGCTTGCACTAAAAAAGCCAGAGTGGGTTCATTTTGAGTGAGAGAGACACTTTTTCAGCTCTGCAACTTTCCTTTTTCTTCCTCTTTGGCAGAATTTGTGAAAATTTTTACCTTTCCATGTAATACAACACCCCTTTTTGCCTCTTGATCACTGTAATGCATTGTATTGGATCTGAAATGTTAATATATGTTCTGTGATTAAAATCCCTCAATCCTTTCATATATCTACCATTGTTTTCCTGATCTTTCATTACATTTTGAGCAATTTGTGCATGCTTTGTGTTGTTTTCTCTTGTGGATTGTGTATGTATTACAGTATCAGGTGTCTGTAACTCCTTTGGTGCATCAATTCATTAGCATTAGCTTCATTTTCTTGCATTCCCTATCTTTGTCCCCTTGGAATTTAGAGTAGGAACTAGGAATTCAAACCTATGCAACTTGTAAGTGACATATCTGATCAGAGGAGTTTGAGGAACCAACCTCTAATCTGGAGATTCCTCTCCCATTTTACAAGTCCCACACTTGGGAGAGGATTCAATGTTGTGCAATCACACTGGATGTCCAAGATGTCAAACTAGAAGTCTAATCAACATCCAGGGGTGCTGCTAATTTGCAACAACAGGAACCAGATATCTGTATCAAGAGAAAAAATAGAAATGCATGAAAAACCAAACAACCCGCAAGAAGTCCACTTGCATGGTTTCTAAGGTGGTGCACTCACTAGATCTGATGAGAATAAATGCCATTAAACTCCACTTTCCCGCCTCTATCTCCACGTCACCACCATCTAAAGTTGGTGATTCCAATTTCAACAATAGCATGCATTACTTAACTCTAATGATTATGCCAGCTAGGACCCTGTCTACTTTCCATTCCTCTACCAAAACTTACAGTACCACAATTTTTAAATTCAAAATCAAATCACATAAATGAATTAGAAAATGACGCCACTGCCGTATACTTTCCATGTGACCCCTTAGGTCCCCTTCCATCCTTATATTAGTTTAGGTTAAATAAACATTAGTTTAGGATCCAACCTTAGGTTAGATAGAAATTATTCACCTTAGGTCATTTTAATATTGCCTTAGGTAACAAGCCATCATAGATTAAGCCATATCCCATAATAGTTCAATATTAGGTAATAGGTTAGGGATAAACCTCTTTTTACCTTAAATGATATTCACACCCCACACCCGTATAGTATATAACTTAGATTAGGGTTCAACACGCATAGTTAGGAATAGATATAAGGTAGGTCTAGCTTAACTTAGATTAGAATTTAAGTTAAGGAAGATCTTAAATATCTAGGAATTAGGTTTTACCTTTTATAGTCCTTTAGTAGACCTCTATCCTCCTTACGCCATCAAGTGTCCTTAAGAAATTATCAATAAGATCCAAGCACACTATTTACAAAAATGTAGAGAAAGGACCTCCAAGAAAGATCAATAAAATTATTTACATTTAAGGACTCAGTCCCTTACTTATTTCTGAATTTCTATTTTTCATACAGAGAAGATAAGAAGAATTAAAGCATACCTTGGATCAATGGAATTGATCTAGGTTTTTTCTCTTAGAGATAGAAAAATTTGCAAACAACATTACCGGTTTACAACCTTACCTATCTCAAGCAGAATGGATTCCCTACAAGAAACAACATTTCAACAAAATGAATCCAATAATAGAATAATTTATCCATTGCAAGCATGATTTCCAACAGTCAAAAGAATAAAACATCTTAGGAAAAATCACATCTCAACGTTTGCAATGCAAAGAGGATAATTTAACAGTTTGTCAAAGATGTTACATACTTCCCTATTAAAAGAATCATCGTCCTGATGATTAACTTAGTTACACAATTTACATTAGGGACAAATCAAATTATTTTATTACATTTCATATGTTCAAAACAAAAACTAGATTTCAAAATTCCAAAATAATCATTTACGTAGCAATTTATTTTAAATATGAATTGTCTACCCAAAACTGGTAGATTTATTGACATAAAAAGAATAAAAACTTAAACTTATCAGTCAATAGAATCAATCTTGTTCAAAAAAATATGGGAAAGTAGTTTTCATATCTTCCAATTTTTCCTAGGTTGCACTTTCTTCATTAAACTGATCCCACTGGACCTTAGATTGTCTTATTTCATAATTTCTTAAGTGCAACTAGTGAGTTTACAACACTCATATAGGTTTAACCATGATTATTCCTGGGTATTGGACCTGCAAGGAATTCCAATTTAACACATGTGATAAATCTGAAATATATTTCTTAAGCAAAGAAATATGGAAAACATCATACATTCATGACAAAGAAGGAGGTAATGCTAAATGATAAGCTACATGGTTTATTACTTCAACAATTTCAAAGGGTCCCACATAATGTTGTGATAACTTGGAAGCCTTGCCAAAATTTATAGAACTCTTTTTTGGTTTAACCCAAAGAAAGACCTTCTCACCAAGTTTAAATTTCCTATCAACCCGTTTCAATTCAGCATAACTCTTCTTCCTATCTGATGCTTCTTTCAAGCCTTCACGAATCATTTTAACTTGTTGTTCCATTTCCATAAGGATTTCAGGTCTAACCACCTCTCTATCTTCAATGTTGTCCCAACTAACAGGGGTTCTACATGTCCTTATGTATAATGCTTAGAAAGGTGCCATCTTTAGAGAGGTGTTATATGTGTTAGTTTATACAAACTCAACTAATGGAAGGTACTCTTCCCATTTATAATGCTGATCCATGCAATACATTTGTAACATATCCTCTAAAAGTTGATTAACTCTTTCAGTCTGTCCATCCGTTTCTGGATGATACACAGAACTGAAATTTAGTGTAGTTCGTAGAGATGCGTTAAGTGTTTGCCAAAATCTTGAATTCATTCTTGGATCTCTATCAGATATGATTAATTCAGGTACTCCATGTAATCTGAAAATCTCATGTAAAAACCTTTTTTCTAAAACAGGTGAATTATCCTAGTGATTACCAATAATAAAATGTTCTACCTTTGTTAGTTTATCAATGACAACTAAAATCACATCATGTTTATTTCTTGACATAGGTAACCCTTGTACAAAATCCATGTTTATCACTTGCCATTTGTAATGTGGTATACTGTGAGGATACAATAAACCAACTGGATGCATATGCTCAAATTTAACTCATTGACATTCTAAGTAGTGTGTCACAAACTCAATCACGTCCTCTTTCATCCCTTTCAAGAAATATGGTTGTTTTATATTAGCAAGCATCTTTGTAATACTAGGGTGTCCAGAAAAAGGTGAATTTTGAAATTGAACTAATAATTTCTTTCTCAAATCATTTAGCAAACGTATGTATACCTTGTTTTCAAACTGCAAGATTCCTTCATTATCAAAGTGAAAACCCTTATATCTCACATCATTTGAATCTACAACAAGTGTTGTTTTTACTTGCTAAAAATAAGAATCAGATTCCATAACACTTTTTACTTCATCCTTAAACTGAGTTCTCAATGTTATAATAGAAGAAATGTGCTTCCTACGATTTAGAGCATCGACTACCCTATTTTCCTTGCCTTTAATGTAAATTATGTCAAAATCATATTGAGATAGAAACTCTAACCATATTCACTGTCTTGCATTCAAATTTGGCTAAGTAAAAATATACTTCAGCCCAAGATGATCAATTTTTCATTCAAAAGGTTTACCTAGCAGATAGTTCCTCCAAACTTGAAGTGCATGAACAATGGTAGCAAACTCTAGATCATGTGTAGCATAATTCAGCTCATATAACTTGAGTTTTCTACTTTCGTAAGCTATGACATGATCATTTTGTAATAAAATACCTCCAAGACCTTCCCCAAATGCATTTGTTACAACAAAAAATTCTCCATTAGGGTCAGGTACATCCAAAATAGGTACTGATGTTAACTGATCCTTCAAATTTTTAAATGTAGATTAACATTTCTCATTCCACACAAATTTCTATTCCTTTTTCTGAAATGAAGTTATTGGTGCAGTAACTTTGGAAACATATTTAACAAATTTCCTATAGTAACCAGCAAGACCCATGAAGCTTCTAAAATCATGTACATTCTTTGGTGCAGGCTAATCAGTTATAGCTACAATTTTAGAGGGGTCTACAGCTATTCCATATTTTCTTATAACATGACCCAAATAGTGTACTTCCATGTCATAGAAATAACATTTAGACAACTTACCAAATAATTGTCTCTTCCTCAAGATTTCTAAGACTATCTTCAAATGCTCATGATGTTATTCAATAATTTTAGAGTATATGAGAATATCATCCAAGAATACAAGCACACATTTGTCCAAGTATTCTTGAAAAATATTATTCGTTAAATTCATAAAAGTTGTAGGTGCATTTATTAATCCAAATGGTGAAACTGTGAATTCATAATGTCCATATCTCATTCTAAAAGTTGTTTTATGAATGTCCTCATCCTTAATTTGTAACTAATGACATCCAGATCAAAGATCTATCTTAGAATATACTGATGCACCACACATCTGATCAAACAGATCATCAATTCAAGGAAGTGGGTATCTATTCTTAATCGTTGCCTTATTTAACATTCTGTAATAAAAATACATAATCTAAGTGTACCATATTTCTTTTTCACAAAAATTACCGGTGCTCCCCAGGGTGAGACACTCGGTCTAATCAAAACCTTTGAAAAAATTTCATGTAACTGAGCCTTAAGCTCTACTAATTCAATAGTAGTCATTCTATAAGGTGCCTTAGAAATAGTCTCAATTCCAGGTTTGATTTCAATTATGAAGTAAAATTCCCATTTGGGTGGAAGACATGGTAATTCTTCCAGAAACACATCACTGAATTTTTGAAACAGTGGATAATGTTATAAGAAATCACTATTTTCCTCAGTAGATTCAAAAAAAATTACTGCATATAAGGTACAACCCTTATTTTTGGCCTTTTTAAGTTGCATAGCTGACAAATTCCTAACAAAAATTTCATGTTTTACCCCCTGAATGTCTGTTATTTTCTATAGATCATCTAAACAACTAATATGTTTTTCAAAATAGTCGACTTTTGCTTTATGTTCATCTAACCAATTAACACCTATGATTACTTCATAAGACCTCAAAGGAACAACATAAAGATCAACTTCCATGGAAACACTAGGTAAATCAAGGACTTCCCTAAAGAGACACATACTAAATGTATGAAAAACATTATTTCCATAATTTACAACCCATGTTTTATCCATTTTTTCTGCTTTTCTTGTTGATTTTGATGTTAATTTACTAGAAATAAAACATTAAGTAGCTCCAGTATAAAAAATAATAGTTACAGATATGCCAAATAAGTTACACGGAACCTCTATAGGTGTGACTTGATTTTCATCCTGTTTGTCAGCCACTGCAGCGTGTATCTTGTGTTGCTGATTATGGTCATCCTTTTTCAAAGGAAATTGGTTTGCATAATGTCCTTGCCAAAATTGTAATAGCCTCCTACAGGTCCCTTTTTAGGCTAAAATTTATTTCCAGCCTTAAAGATATCATTTTGACCTCCATAGGACTTTTGTCCATTATTATTGTTCTTGGAAAAGTTATTTCGTACATTAGCAGCAGGCTTATTTTTTGTTGTTCTCTTATTATTATCTATTGTAAAATTATTTTTTGTAGATAAATTCTTCCATGGTCCTTTCTTAGGTGCAAGATATGATGAAGAGGAGTTTGGAACTTTCTTTCTAAATTCCTCCTTATGAGCAGAAATTTCCTTTAATTTCTATTCCTTTCTTATGGATTTTTCAACAACCCCTTCCATAGTGGTTGGGCTGTGAACATCCACCTACCATCCTATGATGGGATTCAGTCCCATGATAAATTTCTATATCCTGAACTTCTCATCAGTTTGATACTGAGGTACATACTTAAGGAGTTTGGTAAACCATTCCCAGTACTCTGTTACAGTTAATTTTCCTTGGGCTAAGTTCTGAAATTCAGTCATTTTCATATCATAGTAAATTTTTGGTGGCCAGCGTTGCCTAAAATAAATTTTAAATTGATCCTAAGTAATATTTGTTTCAATTTAGCCTTATGGATGCCCTACCATGAAGATGCTTAATGGGAAATCTCGTATGCTCCCCATTATGCCTTTGTTTCCTATGAGAAATTCCTTATCGCAAAGTACTTCTCCATTTCACTGAGCCAATTTTCAGCTCCATATCCTAATGTGGTGCCATCAAACTTAGGTGGAATTATCCTTTTGATATCATTACTGATTTCAACTGCCAGCCTTGCGTTTTTATTTTCTATATGATCAAGTATGTTTACATTATTGTTATCAACACCTAAATTACAAAAATTGGTGTTGTCCACAAGAGGTGGTTGATTGTTATTACCAGCATCTTCTTTCTCCTTTTTGTTCAAGTATAACCAAATGATCTCTTGTGTCCAATAGGGCAGCAAGGATCTCATCAAGTTTTTAGGTAGTTGCTGCTTCTCCACCAGGTGATGGGTTATTTGCAGTATTTCCTCTTGTTCTAACCATTTTTAGTTAACAAGAAAATTTAAGTTTTATCAGATTGTGGACAAAATAGTTCTAAGAGCTATAACCTTCATCTCAGATACCAAGATGTAACATTCCCACTTTAAGACTTTAGAAACAAGGGAGATTTTTTTATACATAATGTTCTTTGTTCTAAATAATCATAATTTAGAACACACATTCCATGCTAATCAATCTCATAATAGATAATCATATACATCTATAAATGACTCAGTGAACTAGTGATCTCTCATTTCATGACTCAGTTTTTCAACCGATCTCTCATGTTAACTTAAAGTATTGAATAAAATGTGTATACTAAGTATACTTGGTTCTCTTAGCCTGTTCTGGGTATTGAGTGTTCTATTTAAGAAACCTATCTGAATGTTTGTTACCTTTATTCATCTGAAATCTCATTTCTTAAACTAGGTGATATAGGACAATGCAAAAAGTAGTTTGCGATACTTTGGACAAATATTTCCAACATACAGTCCATATTACTATTCCTAGATGACATACTCGTCCAACAAAATAAGTCCTTCACCCCACTCATCTGTTATCTAGAATGGTCTTCACTGACTTCTGTTAGTTCAGTTGTTCAAGGTTTGACCCTAGATCTGGTTAGGGACATGATTTAGTATAGGAACTCATTTGTGATGACTAAGGGTATATAGATATACTCATTCGACCTAATCAATTCGGTGTGTCTAGTTATCCTAAGTCATCGTGAATCACTTTCTATGCTAAATCACATTCCTAATCTAACCTAGAGAGAAACTAAGATCAAGTCTAAGTTTGAGTAGATCTAGATGAACCCATGTTGATGGGTTTTACAACATGTCAATTGCAACACTATATCCTCATGAAGACCCTAGCCTTCACGAAGGTACATTCCTGCAGTTGGCATGTGCCAACATCCGACAAAACTGACCATCTTGATGTACATACCTCGAGAAGAGGTCATTTTCACCCTTTTATATCTTAATTAAGATTCAAATTAAAGCAACCCTGCTTAACGCTGATTCCAACAACCCTTAAGTTTGTCATCCATATTTGAGTTGTTAATGTTAATACGGAACTTCATAAACTTAGGATTACTTTTATGTTCATTAAATTTTTTCTTATCATTAAATTAATTGAAACAGAAAGAACATCCATCATATGATTTACTTATTACAACCCAACCATTCATGGTGTGTTTAAGATCCAAAATAGGTTTCATTATAGTAGACTTCATAGAGATGAAGTCATATTTATTAACGATCTTATGTACCATACATTTGTTTAAAACCTATGGAGGTATTTCTCAATAGGTGAATAACCTTCCTCTTTCTTGTTTAAGTGTTGGGGTTTATTATACCCTTTTTCATTTCACATTTCATGATAGTTAAGTTATACTTTCATTAACATCATTTAGTGAACCATACAAATTAGATAAAAGAACTTCCATGCATGCCAACTTAACAAGTTTCATTCAATTTAAGGGATATTGTAATTAAATCCCATCCTTCAAAATCATTTAATTTTAACCAATAATAAGGATCCTATCAGGTAAGAATGGAAACCACAATAATAAGATTACAAATTTCCTTCATATAATGTATAAGAGAAATGACATAATAAGTTTAAGTAACTCCAAATCTTTTTCAATTCATCATGGTAAAATACATATTTTGCAAGACTGAGAATTTCAAACATATTTCATGTCAACCAACATCAAGATCGTTAATGAATACAACTTTTATTCCTACAGTACATTTCAATAATGAATTAGATTTCTTTATAAAAGATACAGACTTTAAGAAATTAATACATCATATAATTTATTTCCTTCCTTTATCACTTACGAAGTCCATCTACAAAAATTTCTAGCATGGGTTAGTTCATTGAACTGAGCATGATAAGCACTACGCATTAAAACAATGTGTGTTCAACTAGCTATTTCATAAAACCAACTCTGCTTTTATGAAATAGTAAAGCCAAACAAACAAAATAATCAAAATTAATAACTTATAGAAGAAGAACAATTGATCAACCTAAAATAAAATTAATAAAATATCATGATATAATCAAAACTTTACAACATTATATTAGATAAGTAATATTTCAACCAAATTAGTTATTTACATCAAATAAAATTACTTACTACTTATTTCTTACATAATTCAATCTGAATTAGTAATACAGAAATAACTCAACTATTTTCCAAACATGGAGTTACTTTAAAAAGAAGGAACAACAAACTCAACAATGCCAAATTCCATAAAAAGACATCTATAGCCAAGAAAATTCTAGCTTCTTGAAAGGTATAGGGTGAATCATCTACAACATAAAATAAGATATTCTCATTTCAAATATTATACCCAAATTCATAGTCCACAATATAACCTAAGCTCTCAAGTTAGGTCATGCCTTAGAATTAGGAAAGTATTCACTCAATAAAAGGCATATAACATTAATGATCCAAAACAATGTTAAAATCAAGTGAATAAGAGAGAAGTATCAACAACTACTTGATGCATTCTAAAGATTAATACAATAGGACAATCTAATTATATATACTAGATTAAATAGAGGGAAGGATGAACTGAGATAACAAATAAGAACTTCCCTTCTAATTTTGTTAATCTGAATATCATTTCACAACTCAGAAAAGATAATACAACACAAATCTCTTCCTATTTCCAAAGGAGACAATGATGACTCTTTTCCTCAGAGAATAAAAGAGAAAGGATTCAATAGACATGATTAGAGGAGGATTCCAACATTCCTTCACAAGCTAAGACGGTCGTAAAATGATTGGTACACAACCAAGCATAATATCCTCAAACTCTATTAAATGTATAAATCATGCATAAAAAAATGTTAGACTGAATCATGCGACCACAAAATACAAGTCGGGTTCAAAATAAGGTTTTCACATACATGAATTGAAAGTAGTAACAATATTACTAACCTCATCAAGAAAGAGATGTTAAAACAAGAATTGCTAAAATTTCAGGGAATTTAATAACCTTCAATAGTCATTTAAAATTTTCAAAGTTTCAGTCAAAGGAACCATAGTCTTTCCATTCCTTCAAGACAATAGTGCAACAATTGGTGAGAAATACTCTCATTTGAATCCTCATAGAGGTGAGGGAAATACATCTTATGAATGGACGAAGAAAGATCCATCATGATTCTATCTCAAGAAGGTGCAACACAAGATCGACATGGCTTAGCTATAGGTGCACAAGCTATCAACAAAGATGATAAAATACTTTTCATTACATTTCGATGGAGAGGTTCAACTTCACACCTCTACTAAGTCGATAAGGTATATTATTCCTTCTAATATTACTCAGATATCAAAGAAATTGAAGATTCTATAAATCCCCTTATTCAGAACCGATTTGGTTAGTTACAGATCACAAAACGTCAACCAAACATCTGAATAAACATTCCTTAAAGATTCAAGGTACCAAAATAGGAAGTATTTAACAAGTTTACCCTAGTGAGTTACTTAAGAGGTTAACCTAGATTGGAAATAGGTATGCTAATCAACAACATCTAACTCAAAAGTAAAGTAGACAACAAGATCATCCTCAAGCAAGTTCAATCAGAGCTACGTGAATAACCCAAATATCAACTCAGAAAATTCTGAATCTCAAAATGTCCTCAACCAAACATGACTTCATATATTTACCTTAATTTTAGTCCTCCAAAAACTTAAAGAAGACACTATATTTATAAGATCATAAGATAAGACTTCACACATAAATATTCTCAACCAGGTAACTTCAAAATCTAAGTGTCCAAGAAAAAATTATCACATAGTTTCCATAAAGAACTTAATTCTAGAAACTCAGTTTTTAACTAAAAAGATAAGATGAATAATAAATCATTCATTCTTGTTTCCATACAAGATGAATCCACAAAACAGAAATTCCAAACACCCATTATCATCCCTAGTTCCATCGAATACCGAATTTGAAGAAATGATAGTTTATACAATAATTTCAAGAATAATTCACTTATTTACTATTTTCTATAAAAATTCAAGTTCACACAACTCTGAATCAAAGTATTCATATAAATACAGTTCCAATAGGAGTAACAAAACTTCAACAAAACAAAGATGCGATAGAGAAGGATATTCTTTTACCTTCTAACAACAAAAATAACAAACCCAGTTCGAAACTTGAAGCAACATTAAATTTCCATAAACCCCCTTTCAAATAGACAAAAAGGGTTCACACATGTACAACATTACTCAAAACAAAATTAGATTTAAGGTGTGATTCAGCATTAAATAAATAGGAAAACAACCCATTTCCTACTTTATCAAGTAGAGATTATTCAAAATAAATACAAAGACTTTTCAAGAAAGATTACATGGTAACCATAACAAAATAAAAAATCATTTATTTCATGAGATCAGAGTTGTTTTAATGAATAAGTAGAACAACTTAATGGATAGAGCCTATAATGCCTGATAGTGCTTCTGTCAATTCGAAGAATATTTCTAGCCAAGCCTCCTTAATTCCTTCTTTTCCAAATGAAGTCAACAACAAAAAATTTCTTTCTCATATTCCTCTTATACCTCCATTGGATTGAAAATAGTCCAAAGGAGCTAAAAATAGAAACAAATTGATAATAGAACTGCTGGTTTGAAGAACTAGATATCTCTATGTAGAGAAAAAATAGAAATGCATGAAAAACCAAACAACCCCCAAGAATTCCACTCGCATGGTTTCCAAGGCGGTTCGCTTGCCATAACCGATGACCATAAATGTCATTAAACTCCACTTTCCCGCCTCTATCTCCATGCCATCAGCATCTAAAATTGGCGAGTCCAATTTCACCAATAGTATGCATCACTTAACTCTAGTGATGATGCCAACTAGGATTCCCTCTACTTTCCATGCCTCTGCCAAAACTGATAGTACCACAATTTTTAAATTCAAAATCAAATCACATAAATGAATTAGAAACCATCGCCACCACATTACACTTTCCATGTGACCCCTTGGGTCCCCTTCCATCCTTATATTAGTTTAGGTTAAATAAACATTAGTTTAGGATCTGACCTTAGGTTAGATAGAAAGTATTCACCTTAGGTCATTTTAATATTGCCTTAGGTAATAAGCCATCATAGATTAAGACATATCCCATAATAGTTCAATATTAGGTAATAGGTTAGAGATAAACCTCTCTTTACATTAGATGATCTTCACACCCCACACCCATAGAGTATACAACTTAGATTAGGGTATAACAAGGATAGTTAGGAATAGATATAAGGTAGGTCTAGCTTAACTTAGATAAGAATTTTAGTTAAGGTGGATCTTAAATATCTAGGACTTAGATTTTACCTTTTATAGTCGTGTAGTAGACCTTTGTCCTTCTTACGCCATTTAGCATCATTAAGAAATTATCAAGCAGATCTGAGCACACTATTTACAAAAAAATGCAGAGCAAGGACCTCCAAGAAAGATCAATAAAATTGTGCACATTTAAGGACTCTGTCCCTTACTTCCTTTAATTTTTGGATGAAAATTTATCATACAGATTAGATAAGAAGAATTAAAGGATACCTTGGATCAATGGAATTGATCTATAGTTTTACTATTAGAGAGAGATAAATTTGTAAAAAACATTTCCAGTTTACAACCTTACCTATCTCAAGCAGAATGTATTCCTTGCAAGCAACAACATTTCAACAAAATGAATCTAAGAACAAAATTATTTATCCATTGCAAGCATGATTTCCATTATTCAAAATAATACACCTTCTTAGGAAAAATCACATGTCAATGATTGCAATGCAAAGAGGAAAAATTAATAGTTTTTCAAATATCTAACAAAAAAAGAATACTAGTGATTATAACTTATAGCTTACATCTTATTCTCTGCACTGAAAAACACATAAAAATCTATCTAGTTGTACCCAATTCTACATATTTCCACCTCTCACATATGATACCATTTTTGGATATATAAAACATATACACACAAATAGAAAAGATTACCTAGTGCATTATCCATTTCACATAAGAAAAAATCAATTGAGTTTAAGTATAAAAAACATATATATATATATATATATACAATAAATATGAATTAATCAAAACTGAAATACAAATCATCTATATCATATACTAGTAAATCGGTCAATTGATAATTAATGTGTTACTCCCAAAACATGTCATAATGATCATCAATTTAAATAAGAGTATAATATAATATGTAATCAATGTGGCAGCATCCACCTAATCATCTAAATGTCTCCAAAATAATAAATGTATGAGTACATGATGTGACAACACTCTATTATTATATCATCATTTTAAATGTTAGTGTATCTATGTGTGTCATGTCATCAATAGTCAAAAGTCAATTTTCTAGTGTCACTATCAAAATTCATCACTATCTTATTTTTTGTCATTAAAAAATGTCAAAAAAATAATAAAAATTACCTCAGAGAAGAATTTTCAATTGAACCCTATGTACAAAATTATAGAGAGGATTTCCAAGAGTATAAATAAGTAGCCACAAAAATTAAGGATGAAGGAAACTAAGGTTTCAGGACAATCACCATCCTCTCATCAGTTGTTAAATATGATGTCACATATTTGATATAGTAGCATTTTTTGAGTGTTTTAATGTGCTGTATGGTGTGAAAAATAAACCCCTATTGTGAATAGATGAATATAATAGAAAATGGATATAGAGATCTTCTATTTTTTATACTTATATAATGGCTAGTGGAACTGTGTTTGGCTAGTGAAAATATCAAGCATTCACTATAATTGAAAGTGATAACTATTGAGTTATTTTATGTAGGTTATCATGTACAATAAATATCTAAAATAGTAGATTTGTATACCTAAATATTCCATCTATAGGACATATTTTTATATATTTGATTCTTATAGTGTATTTCTTCCCATATTCACACTATGGGGGAATTTCATAAATATATTTTTTATTGTTAATGTGTTTGTGTATTTGTGTGAGGCATTATAATAATATCTCATATTATTGTTACGTGTTGTAATAATTAGTTGGGGTAATAATGAGATGTGAGAGAGATTCTTGAGTAAGTTATATTCTATAGTTAGAATTTAACTACATATGATATCATTATGATTGGTTTAGTTGATAAGTGTCGACTCCTACATTTTAGGACATCATTACATTATATATATGAGACCTCTCTCTCTCTTTGTAAATATTTAATCAACATTTAAAGATTAATATTATGTATACAATCTAATTATTTTTGTATTTTTATTTTGGAATATCTACCAAATTATTCATCACACATGTGGGAATATATCTACCTATTCTACAAAATCCCATAGTCAAAGTTATAAAAAATATCAAAGGACAAAACTATACATGTTATATGGTAGCTTCACTTGCTAGTGTCTGAACTTTCCGCTCATGTCCCTAAGGGTTTTAACTATCTATTTTTAGAAGAAAGAATTATAAAAATTGTCACAGCTCATTCTACCCATATTCATATCTAATTAGTCTATGAAACATTAAACAAGCTACGTGGATCTCTCCTTTAGCGTTTTAATATATTTAGGATGTTATTGATTGATCAAATAATTATCAATAATTTATTTTATGTTCGTATCCATATGTGAATTTTTAATTTATTAATTTGAATATACATCATTTCTAGATCCCACTATCGAATTAGGGGTTATAATACATGTTATTTAAAATACACCCCACTCGGGTTATTTTGATAAACTTAAACTTCTAGTTGGACTTAAGAAACTATACATTTATCAAAAGGGGGAAAAACAAGTACTGGGACATTATATTTTCCTTTCTTGGCCCCTCTTTCCCATACTTAGCCAAAAATATCAAAATTGGGAAAAAATAGGCCTCTGTCGGCCAAATTGGGATTTTTAGGAACACAAGGAAATGTTCCTTTATTCCTTGTGTTCACCGCATAAGTGACTCAAATGAGGTGAGGTAGAGGGTGATCAGTGTTGTAGTCAGATCATCTATGTTGGGAATGGGTGAAATAATTCTCATGGGCCTTGTGTTCCCTGACGAGATGATACAGGTGACAAGATGGATGAGGCAATGATGAATTTGGTTAAGGTGGGCCTCGATGGAACATGTGGAACCATTCCATGGTTCCACCAAACATATGATTTCTCACCCAGGTAATGAAATGTGGAAAATTTGGGCACATATGACACTAGAGGAATAGTTCTACCCTTCCTCTAATTCCCAAACCATGCGCTTTATCTTCCCTAAAACCAAATAACAGTTAAAGTGGCATGTAACATCCTGTAGGGTGCCCTATCATGTTCCTTCCATGCATTATAAAGCTACATGGCCATAAATTTTTCCATGTTGCTAAAAATATTGTAAAATTGGTCTTTTTGGATAGGTCTCATCATGAAATTCAGTTTGGCATCATGAATTTTAGAAGTTGGTGGAGTTAGGTGGGATAATAGGAGTAAAAATTGTCCTAAGAATTAAGATGTTGTTCCAAGTGGTTCATCCACCCAAATTTATGAAGTATGGTGCCCATTTCTTCTCCTACGAGAAAAATGAAATGGGGGAATAGTCTTATAGGGGTTCCCATCATGCTTTTTAGATATTTAATGCATGTTTTTGGTGGTTGGAGCTTGAAATTTGAGTTTCCCTATATTTTCCCTCCTCTTTCTTTCTCTCTTTCTCTCTCTCCCATTTCTATACATTTTAAGGTGATACTCATTTATAAAGGTTGGACCCTCTTATAATGCAAAGGATTATTTTAGAGGGTTTCCTAAGTGTATCCTAAGTTACAAGCCTCATATCTATAATATTGAAATGTGTTTATGCATCCTTCCTTGAATGTAATGGAATGTGCATCCTTATAAAGCAATAAAATCCATGTTTTATGGCTATTCTCTTCCCTAGCTCATGTTCTATTGCATTTTATTTCCTTTCATTCATTTGCAGGTATGTTGTGCATGTTTTATCTCTTTTATAGGGTTTTAATTGTTGTGATCCATAAAAAATTAAAGTTTAAACGTTATCCTAGACAGTGGTACTTGTGTCTACCCATTCATTGTTCATTTTCTCCCATTTCCCCTCATTTAAGAGTTTCCTTCCCCCTCTTCTTGGTGTTATCACCTCTTCCTAGCTTAGGATTTCCCCTTTCATACATATCTCTCTTACCAAGGTACCTTAGAATATTAGATTAGGATTAGTTAGCTATTTTTCCTTCTTAGGAGTAGTTTTAACATTAGAAACAGGTAGAAGATTTAGCCTTTAATGGAGGTTGATCTCAACTTGCAAAACCCACATTACAAATATCATTTTATGTTTCCTCAAAGCCCTAGATCATTATGATTTAGGTGTGGGTGAAAATTTGAGATCTAACAATACCCTTTTAAATTTAAGGTTCAAATCACTAGGAAGAAATGCATACTTCCAAATATTCAAAGCCACTGATGCAAGAAAAATACAATAAAACTATTTCTCACAAAAATAAGTAGTTTTATTGTCACATGTACATAAGCTCCACAAGTGGATGTTACCAAAATTGTTCTAGGAAATATCCACATGGGGTGGTCATAATGGATAGGACACATCCAAAGTTTTTTCACCCAAAAGGCCGAGTAAAATATTGTTAAGTTTCAATTATCCATATATATTGAAAAAGTGCCACACATGTATTATCCCACAAGAGGGTCTTACATGTTCCCTAAACTAACATGACATTTACCAAATGTTTTACGAAGGTCAATACATTTGGTTGATAGTAATCCTAGCATCAAATTTTTGGGTACCCAAAATGGGATGAGACAGAAATAAAGTATACATATATAAGCAAACTTGCATAGTTTATAGTGAAAAACTTCAAATTTTTGGAGGATAGTTTTATAACCCTCTAGAATAGTTTTATTAATGGTACCATATAGTACCCTAAAAACCCATCTAGAATAGACTTCCATGTCCTATAATTCACTTATCATATTTACAATAGTTTTATTAGTTTTGCATATTTTGATGAGTTTGTTCCATAACTTAATCCTATTTCTCCTTTGTCAAATTGTAAACAATGTAACATTGAATATTTGATCTTTACAATAATTCTTAATTATTTTAATGCTTCTTTCATTGGTATTGAAATATTGTTCTTGTTAGTTCGATTAAACAAAAAAATTTATTCCCTTATCAAAATTTATTATGAATCTCATATTCTATGTAGTGTTATATTTAAATAAGTGTTTTTATCCATAAGTTTCCTAGGTTTACTGTATCTAGACATGTTAGGTTCTTACTTGTAGATTTTCTCTACAAGTTGCCTCTTGTGATGTTCTAGCTATTATTACTACATTGAGGCCAATGTATTTTGTAAAATTATGTGTTTACCAATACTATGATATATGGTATTAGAATATAATCATTTCATTTTAAATATTATGTTTACCCTCTATGCACTCAACCTATTTTTATATAAATACAATCTTATGTGTTTATTACATTTTAGCTGGAGAATTATTCCACCATTAAATTTTTTTATTTTCATGTCATCATGCCTCTTGTGTTTCCAGGTATGCCATAATGCATTTTTTGTTGTAATCTCCACATTCTATGATACCATGTTAGAATAGAGAATGCACATAAAACTCTTCAATATGATCTCAAACCAACCATGAATGAATCTTTAAGAATGGAAAAATAAAGATTAACATTATTTATCTCCAAAATTTTAATAAGTAGTATTTGATCACAATATATAAGTAGAGGTGGTCAATATATAGAAAATGCAAGAGTTTAGTTCTAACTTTGTTTTTGACCAAGAAAAAGTAAGATTTATTGAGCAACTATAATTTTGACCATTTGATGAATGCATGTTTAGAGTGATGAACACATAATTGACATATATGGGATGTGATGTCAAGTTATTAACAATACCTCTCATCCTATTTTAATCATGTGAGGTGTGCAATATGTAAAATTAGCTTAGTTAATCTATTAAATTCAACTTAATATTATTACAAATAGTTCAAATTTTATTGAAACCCATTAATTGTAACCTATGAATATACAAAAAAAGAAGGGTAAGATTCCTCTAAAATGGTTCTTGACAACAAGGCATGATTAATTACCCATGTACAATAACTACAAGCTAAAAAAAATGAACTATAAAAATATCATCTCCAAAACGTAGACTAAGTACTATCAATATTGCATTTTAAATAGGATGAAATCCATCAATAAAGATGTACTATATGGGATGAAATCCATCATTGAAGAAGTTAAAAGAAGTGTAAGTTAAAATATTGGTGAAGAAATCAATTCTACATAATTTTCCTAAATTCACTACATGATCACTAAAGAACAAGTAAATTTTTGGGATGATAGATAATAACATTATCGAGTGAAGTTTCAAAAATACAAAAGAGTACACTTATAGACACTAAATCACACCCTTTGGGTATCTATATAGTCCTGATAAAATACTACTATTCATATGATTCCTACGTAAGAAAAGTACTAATTGACTCATGTCTTTAGCCATATTTATTTTCTTAGATTGCCTTTGTTCATATTACACTCCTAACCCAGTCTTTATTTTTATAATTTGGAAATTATCACTCTAGACACCAGTGCCCAGCCAGTAAGCCAACATTAGGATCCCCCATTCCCTCTAGGTGCCACCGACCTCTTTGTACTTTGATCACATATTTTGGGTCCTTTTTAGCCATTTGGGCATCTTACCTTTTTGGTAGTCAGCATTTTTTAGGTTAATTACAAAATTTAAGAAAGGGAATCATATAAATATAAAGCTATGTGGCCATAATAAAGGACCAATTACTAAGCATTAGCTATCACCACCTAAGGTTATATCTAATGGAATTATCAAGAGTATTCAAGCATCCATCTAACATCTACACAAGGGCAAGGGACTACATTTTTCTACATACACTTCATAGGAGCAAAATTTCATTCTTTCATGCGCACATCTATTTACATTTTCTATGTCTAGTTATTTGCTTGATATCAAGTGCGACATACAAAAGAGCCACCTAGGGAATGATTTATACACACACACATAGACCTACATTGGTTATGAGATGTAGTACAATGATAATTCATAATTTCACTTGTTTAACAGCTAACGATAGTTTGAACCCTAATTTGTATTATTTTCTTATTGGGATTTGATGTTATTTTGGTGTTTTGCAAGTCATTTATTCATTGCAGGTTATAGGTAACATCTGAAAACTTGATGCGACATATTAGTGACATGTAGTGAAGGAAAAAATACCTTGTGACTATCCAAAGTTGGTTTTTTGAGGTTATGAGTAGTCATAACAACCCAGAGTAGGTCTGCAATGCCTGTAGGTATCCTTGATCCAGTTCAGGTTCCCTAGTCTAGGAAGATCTTATGGCCACATAACTTTCTGAGACTCGGTGTGACACTTCTCTCCTTATATTTATCAGTTCGTCACTTTTACACAACCCAAGATTATTTTTGAATCACATAAGTATTCTATCCCTTCATTTGCAACTAGGGTTTCATACCTTTTAGCTTAAGTTGTTTGGGTCAATTTCTATACTTCATTACATATATTTAGCAATATTACATAATTAGTATTAGGCATCTATTTATATAATATATACTTAATCATTTTGGTGAACCCATCTCTCGAATCCACCTTATTTCCATGGATTTTATAATCTTATCACTATGGCTCAATATTATGACGATTTTACTGAAGCCCACCTTAAAGAGATTAGTGATCATATTATTTAGCATCATCAGGATATAAAATTACATTTATTTTTTGGTCGTGAAGAGGCCACCAATCTTGCGGAGCTTAATGTCACTACATCCATTCCTGCCTCCATTGCTACTCAACCATTTGCTTCCACTCTTCCACCTATTTCTACCATTCCTATTTCTATTCATACTCCCACAAACCATTTTAATCCACCTATTGTTTCTCACACAATGAAACTATCTTCTCATGGAACTCCCGACTTAACCTCCCTTTAGTAATATCTTCAAGTTCAAATCTGATAATTGTAGCAGGATACTTCTCGTGCATCTCCATATCTAGATTCCACTTTATTACCTCATAATCCATTCAAATATTCCATTTCTTCTTACCTACTTCCTGATAATTTCATCACCCCAAGCTTCCCATTTTCAATGGGCATGGTGACCCTCAAGAGAATCTCCAAGCATTTCATTTGTCATGTCTAGATTTTGCAGATGATCATATTCTCCTAGCTAAGCTCTTTCCTTGTAATATTCACAATTATGTGATGCGTTGGTTCTATGCCCTATCTGTCCAGTCAGTAACATATTTCACACATCTAATTGATTATTTTCTATCTCTTTCCTCCATCAATATAGGCTCTAAGATCTCATATGATTAACTTTCTCAACTTAAACAAGGATCTAACGAACATCTAGTGGATTGTGTTTTACGGTACAAGAAAAACTTAGCTAAGATATCTAATGTACTTGTGGACTTTGAAATTCAAGATTTATTTGTCCAAATTCTACTACAACCTCTTCAGGAGAGCATTATCTTTAAAACCTATTAGTTATTTGATCATTTATGTCACACTCTTAACCTACACGAAACAAAACTCTTATCTATAGGAAAGCTTAAGTATCAAGACCATGATTCATATTCTACATACTTTCAAAGTAAATCAGCTTTTAAGACAATTGTAAAACCTACTGAAGCTAAAACAACTGTCAACTATGTCTCTAATACTAAAGAGTTGCAGTGGTAACCACCTAAGTGTATAGATACAAAATCGACTATTGCTCCACATCTTCTCTTGCCACACCTTATCAAGAGAAATATTATTATGATTCTGTTGGTCCGAAAATCTGTCGCCTGGACAGATCTATGGATAGACGAGCCAACAGTGTGCAGGGCTTAGCCCCTCTTTGAGTCAGCAAAGCAAAACTGGTTTATTGCTATTCTACCAGCAGGAATCTATGCAAGTCTCACAGATTCTGCCTTCGGGGGTTTGGGATCTCATCCCAGTAGAGTGTTTCAGGCTGCGAAAAGAAAGGAATGAAAGAGGGAAAAGAGAAAGAACAGATCCGAAGGAAGAAAAGAAATGAATTCCAAAGCAGAAAGGTCAGAAGATTTATGTTTTTGGGTTGGTAGTAAACAGAGCCAAACCTACTTGCATAAATAAACAAAGCAATACTGATGAGCAAATGAGAGAAAAGTAGATATGAATCCAACAGATTAAACACATACAGATCTAACGTAAGGAAGATCTAATACATAACACAACTATTGAGCACAAAGTCTTAATATTTGTATTACTGTTTTCTTCTGTTACAAGAAAGCTCAAAGTCTTTCTCTCCTCACTTCTATTTTCATCTAAAAAATGTTCACCCCGAATACAACAAGTATTCCAGTATTTATAGAAGAGAGGAGAAGGAAAGCAAAAAAGGAGCCAACAAATATTTACAAAGATATCATTTACAAAATATCTAAAAGTCATGTTGACTTTTGACAACTTGATGGATGACATCATCCCATGATGCGGCCGAAACATGGATGATGTCATGATATTTGTGCCAACATCATGGGCCCAAATTGATTTAGACATTTCAACAAGAAAGCTTTTCGGAGAATAATCTTTCTCCGCCTCGATGAGAACCCAATGAAGTCCCTATAGAAGAAGAAGTCAAAGAAGAAGCGAGAAGCTACTCTGATCTCATCGTCATCCTGCGCTGCCGAAAGGGAGGTTGCCTGCTTGGCGAATTGATGCTGCTCGGAGATGGTGCTGCTTATTATTTCTCCCCAGCAAAAGCGCTGCTCAGGCACATTCTTATTCATTGTTTCCAAGTACCTCAGCATCCATTTATGGAAGTAGTGGGCGTCAGAAAGCCCGAAGACCCTGCTCAGGAAAGTAATAGTATCGCTGAGCTCTTCTAAGAAGTCACTGCGGTGGATGATTTGGGGCCACCGGGTTACCACCTTCTTGTTTTTCAAGTAGACTTCGTTCATTAGTTGCATGCATTGGTCTTCATTGTCTTCCCAGGCCTTGATGCACTCTTCTTGGCTGACGGCCACAAAGTGCCAGTGGTGAGGGATGCCGAGCATTATCTCAAAATGACGGGCAGTGAGGTTTATGATTACCTCGCCCTTGCTGTTTTCGACACATCTTCTATCTTGTTGTAAGACTGTGCAATCACCATCATGAATTCATTGTTGATGGCACTGACGGGGATGAAATGCAGGGCACTGCCTATTAATTTGTCCATCCACGGACTTCTTGTAACCTTCTGAGTCCTAACCCAGAATTCTTCCATGTCAATGTGACCCAACTCTGAGTCCCTGACATCCATACTGCATTCAGCCTGTGATTCGGGCATCCTGACCCTTTGATATTTGTACTTCATCTCTTCCTCTGTAAGCTTAGCCTTTCCTCTTGGTTTGGTGGGTCTCTTGCTGGATGTAGACATATGTTCTTTTGAACTCAGTTGCTGATCTGCATGAAGAAGAAGCGAGACCCAATCCAAAAAGGTTGAATTAGCCATTTGATCTTCCATCGGAATGTTAGCAGAAGAAAGAGTTAGAGATTTTAAGGCTCAGGGCGCGGGGCGCATGAAAACTGCAGCTAACAGGGCTAAATAGATAAGGCGCGCAGAAAAGGAGTGCTGCAGAGGTTAAATTGGTGCCAAAGGCGCATGGCGCATGGATACTGCATATTGCATTTGATATAGGGCTTTGGTGCATGAGAAGCGCGTGTTACATTGGGACAGGATGCGCCCAAGGGAATATGGCGTGGCACAAGAAAAACTCACACAACATGGTGTTATTGCAATCGAGGATGCGCCTGCATCTTATAGCTTTATACTTAGCGCGGAAAAAACTTTTGTTGTATGTGGGTACACCATGGGCGCATGGAAAAAGGATGCAACATGGACGGATGGTGCGCCATTGGGGCGCAGTTTCAGCACTTGTAGCACGCGGAAAAGGCGTGCCTTGAGGGCGCATGAGCTCATGATGCAGCAGGCCGAAAGGGTGCGCCATTGGCACGGATTTTGCTTTTGTAACAGGGCGGGTAGATGCGCCATGGGGGCGCAAATGTTCTTAGTGTTGCAGGGGTGACAGACGCGCCAAGGAGAAAAACAGAAAACCAAACTCTTAAAGGGGGTTATACATGATTCTTAGATTTCTTCTCCTCTTTGTTTTTTTTAACATGCTCAGTGGGCAAACGAAACGGTTAAAACCAAGAGGATTACAACCATGGTTTCAAGAAAATGACCTTCTCCAGCAGATCTGGAAAGAGGAAGGATAGCATGGGGGGCAGACAGCAAACGGAGGAGGCTAGGCCAACACATTTATATATAAACAACCACCCAACAAGCAAGAACCAAACCAGGAACACACCAGGAAATGAAAGCACAAAACACACAAGGGAGAAATAACACCTCTTACCTGGATATATAGCAAAAGTTCGGGAACGGGTCCACAGGACGATGAAACGACGGAGCAGAGGTTGACAAGTTCAGAACGATCACGTGCTCAACAAAAGTGAAAATGACATTTGGGAGCGCACTCACATATATATAGAAAAACTGGACATAAATGCGCCAACCACTTTTTCAAAGGCGCAGGAGATTTGTTGTCGACAGGAGGAAGCGTGTGCCCTTTGGCGCACGAGAGTATTTGACAACAGGAGACGAAGTCTGCCTTGGCGCGCAAAAAGCATTGTCGACATGAAGTTATGTGCACCCTTTGGCGCACCAAATCTATGGTGTTCGCACATGAGTATTATGTGTGCCCTTTGGCGCACCAAAGAGCGGCGCAACACAAGTAGTGTCAACAATAAGGCGCATGTGCCTTGGCGCACGCAAAATAGACTCAACATCCTTTGGCGTACCGAAAGATGTGTTAACATGGAAAACCATGCGCCAAAGGCTTTTAAGGGGGCGCATAAAAAGCTAGTGTTACAAGGATATTTAATGCGCCCAGCCAAAAAAGGCTCAGAAAGACTAAGTTCAAAAACTAGATTTCCCGGGAAGGGATTTTACAACATTTCGAACGCGAGGGATCCCTAACGAGGGATCGAAACAAAATTTTCCGTATGGTTATCGGTAAAATTTCCCTTGTCAATTTTACAGGATAACAGCTAGCTCTTTCTGGGGACTATCCCTGAGTGAACTCAGGGGTAGAGAATCCCAGACCACAAATTAGATTTTGCAAAACTATCTATCCATTGGGTAACAGATTCAAAAACAAGGGGGACCGGAGGGAGAACAAAAGAAACACATGACAAACTGAAAGCAAACACACGACGAAAGCAAACACACAACTTAAAGCAAATTGTACAAAGAAGAGAGCAAGCTCTACTTCCTGAAGATCTTCAGATGCTGCCCGCTATAGGGAAGCGGGAGCTTAGTTCCATCCAGATACGAGAGATAGAAACTATTCTCTCCATTGAGTTGCTTGATTTTGAAGGGCCCTCTCCATAGGGAATCAAACTTTCCGTGCATGCCCTTTGGCTCTCTTCGCTTGTCCCACAAAAGGACGAGATCTCCCACTTGAAAATCTCTCTGCTTGGCTTTCTTATCGAAAAGCCTCTTAACTTGATTCTGATGTTCAGTGATCCTATCGACCACCTTCACTCTCTTTTCTTCAAGTTCTGCCAGATACATGATTCTCTTTTCAAGAGAACTTTGGAAAGTTTCATCTTCAATGGCTCGTGCCAAGCGCAGAGCAGGAAGTTCCGCAGAAATGGGAAGCTCGGCATCAATGCCATATAACACTTGAAAAGGTGACATGCCGAGAGATCTCTTGGGAGTAATACGATCCGCCCACAAAGCGTCGTATAAGGACTTGTGCCACATCCGCTGATTTGATTCCACCAGTTTTCGTATGATGGCCACCAAGTTCTTGTTGCTGGATTCTACTTGACCATTTCCTTGAGGGTAATAGTCGGATGCGTGAGCCAAGGTTATCCCATATTCATAGCAAAAACTAATAACTTCTCGTGAGGAGAAGTTAGAAGCATTATCAGCAACGATTTTGTTTGGAACGCCGAACCTGACAATGATATTTTCTTTAATGAAATTGCAAACCACCTCAGAAGTGGCATGCTTGACAGGTATGGCTTCCACCCACTTGGTGAAGTAATCCGTTGTTGTAAGGACATAGCTATGTCCAGCACTCGATTGAGGATTGAGTGCGCCAATAAAATCGATTCCCCATTGTCTGAATGGTTCATTGATAATGATCGGCCTTAGGGGAAGGCAGCCAGCTTGGGCTTGCCAACAAATTGCTGACAGGGTTCACACTTTGCCACCCAGGTGGCTGTATCTTGAAAGAGCGTTGGCCAATAGTACCTGGCCCGAATGATCTTGTGTGCCGTCACAGAGGAAGAGAAATGCCCTCCACAAGCTGAATTTTGAAAACTTTCCAGTAGTTTTACTTGCTGGGGCTTGTCGACACATCGCAGGAAGATGCCATCTATCCCGCGCTTATATAAGCCGTCATCCCAGATGACGTATTTAGCCGCCCTGAGCTTTATAGTGCGCTTCTCCTTTGCAGTTAGGTGCATCGGGCATTCACCGTAGGTAAGGAAGAAAGCGATGTCGGAGTACCACTCATCACTAGTTGCAACAAATAGAACCAGAGGCAGAGAATCAGGCCCTTCTTGCCGGTCCTGCGCTTCTTCGATGTAGTCACCCCTCTCATCAGGATTTTCTGAATCTTTGTTTTCAGCCATTAGCTGACACAGGCCCTTGCCCCTTACTAGCTTGGTTGGTTTAATATCCAGGTCATACTCCTGGACCTTTGCGATCCAATTTCCTCGCAAACTTCCTAACTCCTGCTGAGTTAGAATTGATTTCACCGCCGTGTCAGGGACCAGCACCACCGTATGCGAGTTTAGAATGTAATACCTGAAATTCTTCACTGCTTTGACAATGGCAAAGGCATGCTTTTCCAGTTGAGTCATCTTTAGTTCGTGAGGCTTGAGGGGAGAACTCATGAATGCAATCGGGGATTCAACATCTTCTGAATTCTTTTGCATTAAGATTGCAGACACAGTATGCTCAGATGCATAACTATACATGATGAAGTCCTTGGAGAAGTCTGGACATACCAGGACTGGTGCATGGGCAACAGAAGCTTTTATTTCTTCAAATGACCTTTTCCCCTCTTCACTCCATCTGAAAGTTGGTGACCCCTTCATCATGTTCAATATGTGACGGGTCTTCTCGGCAAAGTCAGGAACAAAACACCTGAGAAAGTTCACCTTTCCAAAGAAAGAATGAACACCAGTCTTGCTTGTAGGCAGAGTAAGGCTTTGAATAGCCTTAACTCTTTCAGTATCTATCTTTGTTCCTTCTTTGCTGACCACATGGCCTAGCAACTTCCCTTCCGTGACTCCAAAAATAGACTTTTTTGGGTTTAGGGAAATCCCATGTTCTCGGCACCTGGCCAACACTTGCTCCAAGTGATCACAATGATCATTTCGTTGTTTGGAGAACACGGTCAGGTCATCTAAATAAACCACAATGACCTTCCCCATCATACCTTTGAATGCAAAGTCCATGGCCCGCTGAAAAGTGGCACCAGCATTAGTTAGGCCGAAAGGCATCCTGCTGTAGGAAAATGTACCCCAGGGAGTAGTGAATGCTGTTTTGAATTGATCTTCAGGTGAAACCTCAATCTGATTGTAACCTGAAAAACCGTCAAGCATGGACAGCATCTCTGATCCAGTTACTGCTTGCAGAACTTGATCCATTATCGGAAGAGGGTAGTTGTCTTTCAGCGAAGCTTGATTCAAGTTTCGAAAGTCTACGCAGATGCGTATTTCACCATTTTTCTTGCGCACTGGCACAATATTTGCTACCCAAGTACTGTGATGGATAGGGAAGATGATTCTTACGTCTAGCATCTTCTGAATTTCGGCCTGGATGGTACCTGAAATCTTGGGATTATAGTGCCTCTGCTTCTGGCGGAAGGCTTTGGCATCGTCTTTCAACGGAATATCGTGCTGAACGTCCTTTGGCTTAAAGGACTTTAAATCGGCATAGGACCATGCCAATACATCCATATATTTTTTCAGCAACTTGACAAATTTTCGCTTTTCTTCTGGCGTGCAACATTTCCCGATGTTCACAAATTGCGGATGTGCCTCCGAACCTAAATTGACTGGTTCGGTCTCTGGGGATGAGTCAGGATCATCCCGCCTCTTCTTTTTTACAAAACGGTCATGCCTGTCAAACAGGCGTTCCAGAGAAACTAGGCCCTTTGGAATTTTATTTCCCTTGAGCTGACATATGCCATCGATACCTTCAGATTCATTGCCTTGGTCGGTGACTGACTCACGGCAAGTGGAAGTAGATCCTTCAAAGTGCAATTCTTTAAAATTTTCTGCCTTCTCCAGAAAGGCAATGAGTTGATTATCATCATTGAACACCTGCCAATGCTGAGAATTATCTGGCACGCTCGGGTGGAAAACCACCTCAATGGTGTACTTGTTCATTTTCAAACCTGGATGTGGGAGCATGAGAGATGCTGAAACAGCCAATGAATCAGCCATGTCATTTTGGGCTCTTGGAATTGCCCCTATTGAAAAGGCATCAAATTCTTTGATGCTGTCCCATACTGCGTTACGGTAGTGCCTGAGCCTTTCATTTTTCACTTGGTAAATCCTTTTGACCTGATTTACAACTAGCTCAACATCACCTTGTACTTTTAGATTTTTTATTCCTCTTTCTTTTGCGGCTTGCATACCGAGTAAGAGAGATTCATACTCAGCAGTATTGTTAGTGTTGAAAAACTGCAATTTGAAAGAGAGAGGAATGACTTCTTCCTCAGGAGATATTAACACGACCCCAGCGCCACATCCACTAGTTGCACAGCTCCCATCGAATTGCAATGTCCAGATCTTATTAAGATCTCCTTCCTGAACGAGAACAACCCCTGTTTTATCCGTCTCAGTAGATAAGAAGTAATTCCCCATCCCTGATGATTCAAAAAGGATTTGAGCTTTGGGGTCTTCAGAGTTGGTAACCAAGTATTTCTTTTGTGATTCTGGCTCCAAAGTCTGCATTACACCTTTGACTGGAATTCTAGCTTTGGACCAGTCCATATGAATTTCTCCACCAACTTCGCTGCAAAAACTTCTTCCCAGCAATATTCCATATGCTGCCGGAATGTCAGCAACGAGGACTGTCATTTTTACTCTTTTATCCGGGAAAGCCGCAAATGCAAATTGTGCGTCTTTGATTTGGCCAACCAACGGAACTTGCTTAGTTTCCAAAGAATAACATCTGCCGAAAGGCTTGGTAAGAGTGAGGCCCAAAGCATGGGCGACTTTTAGCCGGCATGACGTTATCAGAAGCCCCGGAATCAATTATGCAGTTACTCAGCTTGTGTCCATTGATCAGAAGAGAGAGATAGAAAGGTTCTATCTTGCCTGATGCAGATGTTGAAGCAACATTTATATGGGATTCAGGGGGAGTGGAAAGGATTCCTTTTGGGGAAGCCTGATTAGGTATAACAGCTTGACTTTGGATATACTTAGTCAATCTTACAAGCTGTTCAGGGTTTGACTGAAGATACTCAGCTTCAGACATTTGGATCTTGGTCTTTTTTGCATGATCTATAATATCAAATGCGGCCAAGGGTTGCGTTGGTAAAGGAATGAGTCCCTCACCTCGCGATGATGGAATAGGATTGGTGGTCTTAGTAGGAATGTGAGAGGACTGATTTGGAGGAGAGATAGGGGGAAAAGATTTCTTTGTAAAAGATTTGCCAGGGAGTTGAGTAGGAAGAGGATTACCTCTTTTAGCAATGATCGGAGGCGCGTTTGACACGGCCTTCTCCTGCTGGACATGGGCAGCAACTTCCGCTTCTTTTCCTTGCGAACGAGTAAAAACAGCATATGACTGCCCGCTTGCGTACCCCTGGGTACCCTCTTCTTCATCAGATTCTTCCTCATCAAATTCCATATACCCGATAGTAGAGTCGCCAGTCGGTTCACCGACATCTTGATCATCTTCGCCTTGAGACGAAGGTTCTTCATAATACTGCTCTTCTTCTTCAATCTCGGCCAGAGCATTGACCGGAGGGGCCTCAAGTGCCAACCGCGGAGCAGCTGTAGGTAGACGCGGCCTTTGTGAGACATTGTTAGGAACGAAATTCCTCCGCGGAATATCCCGGTATGAGGAACTGGGAGAGGCCTGGGCCAACTGCTTCTTTAATGCAAGCAAATCGTTCGCCATCTTTTGGAATGCTGGATCAGACGAAGTGGTGGGCGAAGGGCCCAAAGATTTAGGCTTGGCTGATTCCTTTTTTAATTCGCCGGATATTATCAGATTATCCTCTATGCGAATGGCAGCGGCTTGGGTGAGAACCAAGGTGGCAACTCGTTCCTGAAGGAGCAAGAAACTAACTTTCGAGCTCATAGCGTTTACGAAGAAACACTTTTGATTTTCTGGCGTTGGAAGCATGGCAACAGGGACACGGTTGATTAGTGCATTGAACCGGGTGACAAAATCGCGCATGGTCTCATTCACCTCCTTTTTCAGGTGAGTGATTCATGATAATAATGCAAATGCATCCTCTGAAGGCTTGTACCTATCTTCAAAAGCATCCCGCAAGGTGGCCCAACTGGTGATAGATCCGGCCGGCAAATGCTGAAACCATTCGGCCGCAGGTCCTTGTAGGGTTTCCAGAAAAAGGTGAACCGACACATCTTCGTGGGTCACATCCAAAATACTGCATGACATAATGAATGCAGATATGTGGGAATCCGTGCTTTGATTTCCGCTCCTGTCAAATTTGGGAAAATTCTTTCGATTTCCGTGAGGGAGAGCGTGAACTGGATGTGGTAAAGCCAAAGGACCCATCGCGTTTCCCCATGGTACCGCCATCTGAAAAGCCGGAAAGAGAACACGAGCTGGAATTGTAGTTCCGCTGAGTAGCAAGGCACTACAAAGGGATGTGGATGCCCCCTGCAAAAGACTTTTTCTTCGTGAAGGTGAGACACTCCTGGATGACCGGCTAGCTGAGCTTAGTGCTGAAAAACGTGCCGGTGTTACGCTGAAATTGTGCCTTTGAAGCAGATCGAAAGTAGGATCAACTTCTCCACGGGCTCTCCTGCTGCGCGTAAAAGGTTCACTCGCCAGTGTTCCTTCCAGATCTGCAATGTTATGGCGCAGATTCAAACTTTCTTTTTGGTTGTACTTGCTGATTTTCTGGTTTTTCTGTCAAAAACCAGCAGCAGGCACTTTTCTAGATATTTAAAAACTATCCTCTTCAGAAAACTGATTGCGGTTAAATGACAAATTACAACGAGGATAAGACGGCAGGGAAGATTAGTAAGCTGATTTTCTGATCTGATTTTAACTTTTTTAGAGGGTTTCAAACTTTTTTTGCAAACAGTCAAAAACTCAGATCTATGGCAAAATACTGATTTTTTCAAAAACTCAGCGAACTAAAGATCTTTAACTGGACCAGATCTATGACTCTCAGAAGAAAATTTTTCAGTTTGAGCACTTTTGCAAATTTTTGGATTTTTAACAAAAAGTTCAGATTTGCAAACAGGCAGCAATCTTTTGATTTTTTCTGATTTTTATATCTTACTACCCTCATAGATCTGACAGATCTATTCGATCCCCAGCGGAGTCGCCAAAAACTGTTGGTCCGAAAATCTGTCGCCTGGACAGATCTATGGATAGACGAGCCAACAGTGTGCAGGGCTTAGCCCCTCTTTGAGTCAGCAAAGTGAAACTGGTTTATTGCTATTCTACCAGCAGGAATCTATGCAAGTCTCACAGATTCTGCCTTCGGGGGTTTGGGATCTCATCCCAGTAGAGTGTTTCAGGCTGCGAAAAGAAAGGAATGAAAGAGGGAAAAGAGAAAGAACAGATCCGAAGGAAGAAAAGAAATGAATTCCAAAGCAGAAAGGTCAGAAGATTTATGTTTTTGGGTTGGTAGTAAACAGAGCCAAACCTACTTGCATAAATAAACAAAGCAATACTGATGAGAAAATGACAGAAAAGTAGATATGAATCCAACAGATTAAACACATACAGATCTAACGTAAGGAAGATCTAATACATAACACAGCTATTGAGCACAAAGTCTTAATATTTGTATTACTGTTTTCTTCTGTTACAAGAAAGCTCAAAGTCTTTCTCTCCTCACTTCTATTTTCATCTAAAAAATGTTCACCCTGAATACAACAAGTATTCCAGTATTTATAGAAGAGAGGAGAAGGAAAGCAAAAAAGGAGCCAACAAATATTTACAAAGATATTTACAAAATATCTAAAAGTCATGTTGACTTTTGACAACTTGATGGATGACATCATCCCATGATGCAACATGGATGATGTCATCATTTGTGCCAACACACTTTAGACATTTCAACAAGAAAGTCGGAGAATAGAGAGAAGAAGAAGAAGAAGAAGAAGAAGAAGAAGAAGCTACTCGTCATCGTCATCCTGCGGCCGAAAGGGGGTTGCCTGCTTCTGATGCTCATCTGTGATGGATCCTTGTGCCGTTCGCTGATTGCTTTGCAAGTCTGCGGCTACAGGAAAGATCTCCTTGAAGATCCAGATAGTTTCAACTGATCTCATGGTAAAGGAAGGATGAGCAGCCCTTAATCCCTCTCTGGAAGTAGTTCCCGTTGTGGTGAAAGCCTCGGAGATGGTGCTGCTTATTATTTCTCCCCAGCAAAAGCGCTGTCAGGCACATTCTTATTCATTGTTTCCAAGTACCTCAGCATGCTGAAAGCTCAGGAAGAGCTCTTCTAAGAAGTCACTGCGGTGGATGATTTGGGGCCACCGGGTTACCACCTTCTTGTTTTTCAAGTAGACTTCGTTCATTAGTTGCATGCATTGGTCTTCATTGTCTTCCCAGGCCTTGATGCACTCTTCTTGGCTGACGGCCACAAAGTGCCGGTGGTGAGGGATGCCGAGCATTATCTCAAAATGACGGGCAGTGAGGTTTATGATTACCTCGCCCTTGCTGTTTTCGACACATCTTGTGTCCTTGTTGTAAGACTGTGCAATCACCATCATGAATTCATTGTTGACGGCACTGACGGGGATTCCTTCGGTGAAATACAAGGCACTGCCTATTAATTTGTCCATCCATGGACTTCTTGTAACCTTTTGAGTCCTAACCCAGAATTCTTCCATGTCAATGTGACCCAACTCTGAGTCCCTGACATCCATACTGCATTCAGCCTGTGATTCGGGCATCCTGACCCTTTGATATTTGTACTTCATCTCCTCCTCTGTAAGCTTAGCCTTTCCTCTTGGTTTGGTGGGTCTCTTGCTGGATGTAGACATATGTTCTTTTGAACTCAGTTGCTGATCTGCATGAAGAAGAAGCGAGACCCAATCCAAAAAGGTTGAATTAGCCATTTGATCTTCCATCGGAATGTTAGCAGAAGAAAGAGTTAGAGATTTTAAGGCTCAGGGCGCGGGGCGCATGAAAACTGCAGCTAACAGGGCTAAATAGATAAGGCGCACAGAAAAGGAGTGCTGCAGAGGTTAAATTGGCACCAAAGGTGCATGGCGCATGGATACTGCATATTGCATTTGATATAGGGTGCATGAGAAGCACGTGTTACATTGGGACAGGATGCGCCCAAGGGAATATGGCGTGGCGCACGAAAAACTCACACAACATGGTGTTATTGCAATCGGGGATGCGCCTGCGCCTTTATAGCTTCATACTTAGCGCGGAAAAAACTTTTGTTGCATGGAAGCTGGGTGCGCCATGGGCGCATGGAAAAGGGATGCAACATGGACGGATGGTGCGCCATTGGGGCGCAGTTTCAGCACTTGTAGCACGCGGAAAAGGCGCGCCTTGAGGGCGCATGAGCTCATGATGCAGCAGGCCGAAAGGGTGCGCCATTGGCGCGGATTTTGCTTTTGTAACAGGGTGGGTAGATGCGCCATGGGGGCGCAACTGTTCTTAGTGTTGCAGGGGTGACAGACGCGCCAAGGAGAAAAACAGAAAACCAAACTCTTAAAGGGGGTTTTTTACATGATTCTTAGATTTCTTCTCCTCTTTCTTTTTTAACATGCTCAGTGGGCAAACGAAACGGTTAAAACCAAGAGGATTACAACCATGGTTTCAAGAAAATGACCTTCTCCAGCAGATCTGGAAAGAGGAAGGATAGCATGGGGGGCAGACAGCAAACGGAGGAGGCTAGGCCAACACATTTATATATAAACAACCACCCAACAAGCAAGAACCAAACCAGGAACACACCAGGAACTGAAAGCACAAAACGCACAAGAGAGAAATAACACCTCTTACCTGGATATATAGCAAAAGTTGCAACGGGTCCACAGGACGATGAAAACGATGAAGCAGAGGCTGACAAGTTCACAATGATCACGTGATCAACAAAAGTGAAAATGACATTTGGGTGCGCAAACCATATATATATAGAAAAACTGGACATAAATGCGCCAACCACTTTTTCAAAGGCGCATGAGATTTGTTGTCGACACGGGAAGGGATGCGCCCTTTGGCGCATCAAAGCATCTGCCAACATGAGATAAAGTGCGCCCTTGGCGCACCAAATCTATGGTGTCAACACGGTATTATGTGCGCCCTTTGGTGCACCAAAGAGCGGCGCAACACAAGTTGTATCAAAACAAGCGCATGCGCCTTGGCGCACGCAAAAGAGACTCAACATCCTTTGGCGCACCGAAAGATGTGTTAACATGGAAAACCATGTGCCAAAGGCTTTTAAGGGGGCGCATCAAAAGCTAGTGTTACAAGGATATTTCATGCGCCCAGCCAAAAAAGGCTCAGAAAGACTAAGTTCGAAAACTAGATTTCCCGGGAAGGGATTTTACAACGTTTCGAATGCGAGGGATCCCTAACAAGGGATCGAAACAAAATTTTCCGTATGGTTATCGGTAAAATTTCCCTTGTCAATTTTACGGGATAACATATTCCTCCTCCACTCAACTTAGACCCATATCATCCAAAAGGTCACAATTAAAATGAAAATTTTAGGTGTGACTATAATCAATGTATCATAGATTATATAGATCAATGCTTTAAACTTCACAATATTATTCAAGATCTTATCGACAGTAATGTAATCAAGATTCCAGAGCCTATAGATTCTACACCAGTCAATGGTAATCAAAAGCTCAAGATCTTAAACAAACCTCTTCTAAAACATGAAAAATCAAGTGGCAAATTCTTCACCTAAAAAAATATGTCGCACAGTGCCTCCTCCTAAATCAAGGGATCTTAACTTTCTATTTTCTCACCCTAAGCCATCTCCATTAATTTTTACTTTCTATGATGATGACTATCATACTACATTATCTTTTGATCGCATGCACATTAGTGCTTCTATTGAATCCATTCATATTAATAAAACTATAGTCCATCCATCATTTCACATTAGTGCATGGTCTATTCCACTTCTTGTCACTATTATATTTTCACTCTTGCAAATCTCATATTTGATACCTAAATCATATGGTTTTGTTAAAATTATGGTCACTATCAGTCCTCTTACCATGCTTATGCCTTTTATTATGTAAAAATTGGTATAAGGGTGTGACATGATCTTAGATTTCTCCTAGATCCATGCAACTCAGGCCATCATTTCCATAAATCACTTGTGTCTAAATATTATTCACAATAATTAAGTTATCACTATCAATTTTGTTTGACCATCCACACCATGGCCTCAAAATTCTCTTGAAGTTTCCATTACACTCACTAGAGTATCTAGGTCCTCAAGGCCTCTCAAATCTAAAGCACAATCCACTCCTTGATCTCTTGTTCACACTTTTCCTACACGATATCATCAGTTTTCTTGTCCATCACATCAATATAGGTCCATCACTTGAACATCTCTTTCACTTCGATGTACATCATTGCCTCACATTACTTCACATAGGTGTCCATCACATCCACATTCTTCTTCACATAGGCGTCCATCACCTCTGTGTTTCACTTCACATAGATGTTCATCACCTCCACATTCTACTTCACATAGGTTTCCATCACCTCCACATTCTTCTTCACATATATTTCCATCTCCTCTAAATTTTCCTCATTGGTCTCATGAACATAAGTTTCATTCACCTATCGAACGTCTATCTCATACACCACCAATATTAGATCATGGTCACACACCTTCATCTCCGTAGGCATCAGGTGGAGAAAATTTATATTTCATTGTCATCAGATAGCGTATTAATTATCATGCATATGGGGGGCATTGTAACTATTATCCCCCTCCTTATAACATTCATAAGTGTCTAACACTTTGTTTCAAGTCCCTCAAATGCATCATACACGTCTTGATACACTCTTGTATAATCATTACCCGATTACAAACTCTTGTGATATGTTTCACACTTAAATGTTGAGGGATTACTTCATTCATGAACCTCACATCACATTACAAATTCATGAAACATATTTATTACATCACATCACATGACACATATCACACTCGGCGCAATCAGGACATGTCTTTATAACAAACATTCACCAAAACACACTTCCCAATTATTTAATCTAGTTCCATGGTTCATACTCAAATGTTGAGGGTCTCAATCTAAAATTAACCTCACTCACTCACTCAATTAATCAGGAACTCTCTACGCTCTATGTTTTGAAAATAATATCTTTATAGTGCACTATTAAAACCATTTCCCAATGACCCATTCTTGTTCTATGGTTCATTCTTGACTATTAAGGGGGGATTTATAAACTAGCCTCATCTCATGCATACTACTTAACAATTGCTCAGGGGGAACGAAACTCCTATCAAAGTCACTCTATATCCCATTCCATCTCACACATCTCGAATATACTACATATCTTGGTTACACATTGTTCTTGCTTACTTATACTTGCATGATAATTATTGCTTACCATGCTAGATATATATATTGTATGTCATTATATTTACATACACACATTCAAGTTCACTTGATTTATAGTTATGGATGTATCATTAATACATATTAATACATGCATCATGGATGCTTTGCACAATACCTATTACCAGTTCCATAGTGGCTCTTGGGGGCATCCACTTTCATACATAACAGGTGCTATTGTTTCATTTTTCATATTACAATACTATATCAGATTATTCATGCTTTGACAAACTTTTTATCTTTCTAACATGCTAATGGGTGCTTCTTTTGCAAAATTTTATTTACAGGTCTATTTTCTTCCATGGTTGTATGATTCTATGCTTACCACTATTTATGTTTGTATGCCATTGTTTATGAGATTTTCTTTATGTCTTGCTTGTTCTATGATTACACATTATATGCCTTCGGTCACTTTGGCTCTGATTTCATTGTGAAATCATGAGTGGTGTCCCATGTTTTAAACCCACTTTTCATGGTCTACATTGTCTTCTTGCATGATAGCTTACACATTTTTGTCTCATGTGATAGCTTATACATTTTCTTTTACATCTGTATTTATTTTTCTTGTACTAACACTTGTTTCCAACCACTTTGTTTATGTGTTCCTTAGTTTCTACTAGGAAAAATTCCTCCCCCTATAGGGTATTAGTTTCAGATCAATGATTGGTCCTCCTTTGGGATGCACACTCCTCAACGATGCCACATGAACCTCAAAGGAGGAGGGGCTCATTGGATAAACAATTCAACCCATATACTAGTCTACATCCACAATTCAACACAATTCAGTGCCGGTACAACACATTATTCAATCTTAACAATGATCTAGAATCTGACTTGGGTCCTCAACATAACACAAACACTAGCACCTTGACATAGACATTAGCACTTGGGTGCCCCTGAACCTTCCTGGATGCCTATGACCAGGGGATAGTTAGAAAACATTTTTTAGTTCAACACAATTTTTTGGCATTTTACACGACGATTTTTATAGGACAGACAATCTAAAGTAATCGACATGCATGCACTATAATTTCTTTTCTACTTTAGTGTTAGATTGAAATTATTTAAAATAGATAAAATTTTTACACACCATCTGTAATGGTGTTCACATTACAGGAAGTAGTTAAAGGTTGGAGGATGACACCAAAATTTTTTCCGTACACTTATTCCATTCTTGGTGTGAGATTGTCTAAAAACATTCGTAGTCAGTGCAATCAGCATGAGATTACCTGAAAAACGTGTTCTTCTACATCATCTTTAGGATCCTTTCTATCTCTTTCACTCATCATGGATCAAGCACACATGTTCCTTTTTCATTTTTTTACATATTTTTACACTCTTTTTACATGTTTTGATCATATATACATGTATTTGACTACTATGTGTAGTTCTTACTACTTTTTTAGGTCCATCTCTTATGGGAAGCGATAGTCACATCAATCACACATCATCACACATAATCACACATCAAGTGACATAAAAAACATGTATAATCACGACATATACATATACGATTTCACCCTAGGTCATCATCATCACTTATTTTTCACTTCCTCATCTCTAGCTTCCATGCTTCACTTTTTATTACTCCACACTTTTCCTTATTTCTAGGCACACTTTTCTCCATCAATCTACATGGTTATCAAGTATGCATCTATTCTCTACTTTATGTTATCAAGCATTCTATTAAAAACATAAAGTGGGTCAAAATGAAGAAACTAAATCAAACATTTTGGGTATCTATTTAGTCTTGATCACATATTACTATTCATATGATTCATACATAAGAAATGTACTACTTGACCCATGTCTTTGGTCTAATTTGATTTATTTCTATTGCCTCTATTTATCTTACACTCCTAGCCATGTCTATCTTTTCATACTTCAAAATTTCTCACTTTGGACACCAATGCCCAGCCAGGACATTAGCGTCAAACACCCACAACATCTTTGTACTTTGATCACATCTTTTTGGTCCTTTCTAGTAGTTTGGGAATCTTATCTTGTTAGTAGTCAGCATTTTCGAGGTTACTTAATAAATTCAAGCAAGTGAATCATATAAATATAAAGTTATGTGACCGTAATAAAGGACCAACCACTAAATATTAGCTATCACCACCTAAGGTTGCATCCAAAGGAATTATCAAGAGCATAAAAATATCCATATAACATCCACACAAGGGAAATGGACTACATGTTTCTACATACACTTCATAGGAAGGGAATTTGAATATTTCATGCACAAATCCATTTACATTTTCTACATCTAGCTATTTTCTCTCTATGATGTTGATCGTGCCTAGCCTTGTACTTGGCTTGAGACTTATCCAATTATTATTTTACCTTGAGATGGATTTTCTAGATCCTCTCAACAAAATTCACTGATCTAGTCACTTATGAATCATTTATCTCTCATTCTTCATATTTTTTAACCATGGTGTCCAGTGGGTTGGTAGGTAAATACCTGAAGCATGTTTCAAAAGGTGACTGCATAGGGGATGTATGTATCACCCTATTGTAGGAATGCTAAATGTATGCTAAGGAATCATCCTAAGTCCATGGATATTTTCTATTATAACTTCTAATAAGCTATATCAAAGTCTTGTTAACAAACTTTGTTTGTCCATCCATTTGGGGATGGAAGGTCATGCTTCTTTATAGTTGAGTGTCCATCTTGTCCCATAAAGTATTCTGAAACTTCCCCAATAACCTAAAATATTTTTTAGAAACAATAGACTTTGGAAAATGAAAATCCACCCATACATGAGCAAAAAAAGTTGTGTTACCTCACATACTTTTATCATATTTTTACATTCCATAAGAACACACATTTTTGTAAATATATCTATAACAACATATAAATAATCATGGCCATGTTTATACATAGGTAGTCCTCCTACAAAATCCATAGAGATATCCTCCCATGGTCGAGTAGGGACTGGTAAACGAATATACAAACCTTCCTTCCTGATTTTAGGTTTTCTTGTTCAAAACAAATTACATGCTATTATGAATTTAGATACTTCATCTTGCATATTGTTCCAGTATACATATCTTTATAAGTGGGATGTAGTCTTACCAACACTGAAATATCTCAATACTTTTGAGGCATGTGCTTCCCACATCAATAAAATCCTTTATTCTTTTGGAATGCAAAGCTTCCCCCATCGGTAGACAAACCCATATTTGAGATAAGAATCATCAATACCCATCCTTTAAATCACTTTAGACTATAACTACTTATAAGTAACCCCATAATCTATCTTGAGCATATGCCTCTTCATAAGATTCCTTTGTGAAGGGCTCAAAATGAGAGATAGTAACCAAAATGGATATTTTCTCCTATGTAGGTGGCCTAGAAAACATGTATGCAACAAAATTTGTGTTACCTTTCTTGTACTTAATCACCAAATGGAACTACTAAAGTAACCCCATTGAATTATAGTGCCTTTCCTATTGTAATTTAGATTGTGATTATAAATGATTAACTAAAATAGAACTATACTATTAGGAAATAATAACCCTAGTTAATCTAATATAGGAGGACCAAAACGTTGTAGAAATGCAATATACAATGTGAAATACTACTAAGTAATTATATTAAGTGAAATGAAACCCTAAATATGTGAGGAATTAAAGAGAAATGACTTAGCTGATTACTGGAGATTATCGCAGAGTGTCACAAGTCTAACAGTTCACTTAATTTCACTTTTCACATGCATCTATGAGCCAAATTGTCTAAATTTAGCTTTGGTTGCTTGGTTATCCTTCCTCCTATTTTTAAATAGATTTAATTAGTTAGAACTGATCCTTCTTGCCTTAAAATTGAAGGAACCTCTCATCCTCCATTCCTATATATTTCATGATTGTATTCAAGAAAAAGGGCCTGAGAATTTTGTGTATCTTGCATTGTATTGTTGTTACGATCTTGCTAGGAATTGTATAGCCAAGCTCTAATATCTTGTGCTATCTCTCTTCTACTTTCATTACATCCAGACTGCCATCAAGTTTCCATTTCTCAAGTGTCATCCTCCTCTTATTGTTCTTGCATTCCTGATCCCTTGGACTCAGATGAACACTCAAAGAAAGAAAGGAACATACTAAGGGGAAAGATAAAGATCCAACTGAATTTTCTAAAGATCTTTCTTTTCTAGGTTTGAATTGTGTGTTTGTTTCTTTTGTTTGTTGAATTATCAAATTCAAAACACTAGTTTCAATAACATATCAAATAGAGTAGAGAGTAATTCATATCAAATACAGTAGAAAATTGTTCATTTCAATAGATTAGTCAATCATAAGTAGATCAAATCATTAGTAAGTTTACCTCTTTAACATTACTAGAGAAGTTGTGGGGAAAAATAGCCCCTTTCAAGTTCGTGATTTGTTCTTCACCTCTGAGGTGGGGTTTGAAGGGATTTGATTAGATTCGGTTATATGTTTTAAATTATATTCACATAGTTGCACAAGTAACCAACTACATCCAGTTGATTACTTGTCTTTAATTTATGTATTAGGTTAGAATACATTGCTTAAAAGTTAGAAAAGAACAAAAAGATTTCACTTGATAGTTTAGTTTTCTTTTATTACTTTGATCCAATATATTATGAAAACTCCAAAAAAATAGATTAGATTTCCTTTAGTAATTATTTTTCTTATAAAAAATCATTTTATTTCATTATGTATGACCATCAATGGTCCACAATAGGAAAAGAATGGTCCCATAACCCAATGGGCCGGAATTGATAACTGACATTGATACCAATTTATGTTTAATAGTATTACACACACCCGTAACTTTTGCTAAAAAAATAGAACAACTCAATATGGTAAACATCACTGTTAATCAAGCCTACAAATATTGGAATACTCTTAGAAATAGTGTTTGATTACATGCATGTGGTTGTGATCCTCAGGTCCCATAACCCAACAGGCCTACTAATCAGCTAGACATTGACACTAGTTTGTGTACATTAGTATTCAAATATTCACCACTTCTACCAGATATTATTTCACAACTCTCCTTACTGAACATAGAATTTGATCAGGCTAAGACTTTCTGGACTAGACCAGAAAATAACCCATAGATCCTTGTGGCTCCACCATGCCTCTCACTCTTACTTCCATGAACTTGTTTGGAAATCCATACGAGGCACCCGCAAGTCATTTTCCGCATGTTCAACAACCAAAAAACAAAATCTCAATAGAGGTCAACATTGATTGGACTCTCCGAGTGGCTATTATCCCATATTGAGCCATCACACCACTTCAAGTTAGGAGATCATTATTTTCCTTAGACTCGTAGATATTGACATTGCATGTTGAAGATATAAGATTTCCTTATTATCTTAATCCCTGTAATTACACTCGTATTCAAATTCATTCTATACTAGTTGTCTTGACGTGACCTCGAGAGGTCGGGTGTGAAGAAGGTCACGTGTTGATTTTCTGTTGTAGAAATTGGTGAACTTGACATGAAGAGCTAGTCTCTAAACATTTCCACTTTCTTCATCCATCCTTTATTCTACGAGTATTATTATACCCCCCGAATATGTCAGGATATGAAGAGTACAATCAGCCCATCCTAGGTTTTGACATGTATAGCTACCAATCAAGTATACCACAACAATCACCTTCACTGTCAACGTGGGTGGACAACCACTAAGTTGCTCAAAACCCTTTGCTTCAAGGAACCAATTTTGGTTCCTCTATATATATTGAGGAACTTTACCAAGTCATGCAGACCTATCCTTGTGAGCAATAAAGTTAAAACAACATGACCTTCACTAGTGAAGCAAGTTCATCTCCTCAGTTATTTTTTCAGCATCCCATTAGTATGCAATGGGATCAACTCCCGCATCTAGGTGAGGAATATTTAGCACGATATGCTAGGAGTGAAAAAATATTCCAGAACATGAACCAAGATTTCAATAGGTTGCAAGGAAAAGGTGATTTTCTACTCCAAAACAATAATGCTACCCCTCCACAAACCAAAAATACTACTAATGAGGGGTGGCAACATATTGAACATTTCATAGCAAGATACCATACTCCTCAACAACCTCTGAGGTTTAAAAAAAATCACCTAAGAAAATAACCACCCTGTTAACGAGTGATGTCATCTCATCTTCAGTTAAAAAAGTGAAGGAGATAGGGATTTCCTAAATTACTCAAAATTCATACACATGGCAAACACAAACTTCTCCCTACCCACATAATTATAGAAAAATACACACTGCATAGAATCCTCCAGTTTATATGAATAATCAAAACCTTGGAGATCTGGTTACGGGGATGGGTACCTTGGCTATGCCCCATCATGCCACGTATGGATAAATATAAAATGCACTAGCTGGAAATATATTCTAAAACACCATACCAGCCAGAAATACAACGTTCCCTGCTTTGTGCCTTTGATTCCATATCAAGGTAATCAACCCCCCTATGTACACATCTATTCTAAATCTCTGTAGGGGGACATGTACACCTACCTAGGTTCATAAGGACAATTGCAGGGTATGCCATACACCCCAAAAAATGTCTATGTTGTCCCATTTCAACCAAAAATGCAACCTCCACCTCCCCAACAAGGATCTTAAATGGTGGAAACCTATGCAATGGGGACCTATTCTGAATATCTTAAGGAGATCCTAGACTTCTAGATTCGTACATTCATGCTCCCAAGACCCTTTCCTGATCTACCAAAATTCAAAGGGGAGGGTGATCCTAATGACCACATGAAGGCTTACACAACGTCCATTTGAGAGCTGATCCTACGAGACACAATCATTGTTAAAATTTTCCCTAAGTCGCTAGAAGGTATTTCTCTTGACTAATACTATAAGATACCAGAGGCTTCAATACACTTTTTCAAGCAACTCGTATCATAATTTATTAAAGATTTTGATATGAACATGATTTTGAGAACATGAATCCAAGAATTCCTTTATATCAAGCAAGAGGACAACGAGTTTGCAACCCACTTCTTTCAAAGTTGGTGAAAAGTTCTCTACTCCTCTGCGAGTGCTCCAAATATGGATTAAACGGAACTTTGTGATATGTTCCTCCACTCTCTCAACAGGGAGACAAAGGAAGAGGTTAAAATTTTCCCACTAAGGAGCTATGAAGAGGTGTTAGAGGGTGCTCTTTGAATTGATCAAGTGGCCATTGAAAATGGTCGTAAGAATTATGGAACTAATGGAAGGTTAGTCACCCCTAATCAAAATAACCCCAGTTACTCCAACAACACAAATAGAAATCAAGGACAAAAAATCCTTAATAAGAATTAGGGAGTCACGACGGATGGAGTGACGGACCAACCTAATAATCCTAACATTGTTAATAAACCCAATACTTCCTATTCTAACAATCACAATAACAATTACAAGAATTAAATAAACAACAAATTATTGCCCTCAGTCAATGTTGTAGATTTTAACCAATAACAACAACAACAACCTCAGTAGGAAAGATAAACAAAAACCTAAGGACTTAACCAATACCTAGGTGGGTATCTAAACCAATTTCAAAATCAAGAGCAAGGGTTCCCTAATTTTAACAATAACAATCAAAAACTGGACAATAACCATAATTTTGGGCCATAAGTGGGTGAAACCAAAGGCCTCAAGATTACAATCCTGATTTATACTGTAGTTTCCATAGGCTTCATGGGCATTCCCAAGAACATGACGTGATTGTAACAAGTTTTTATAGTGTTTTCTAGAGTATCAGAGACAGTTATTTGTTGACATGTTTCTAGCAAACCCAACAACTCCCACTCAAAACACCTACATGGGACCAATATCTCCATAGAACACACCACTAGGAATCTTTAACAATCCTCTCCCCACACATCCAAAATATGGTAGATTAAATCCCAATGGTTTGAGTAAAGAGATTGTAATATGGACCCATGATCATGAAGCCTCAACTTCATCAAACCCATAAATGACACCTCCTTTGGATGGTCACTAGCGAACTAAAATTGTGGGATTGGTAGAGTTGGACACTAAACCACAAATCAATGCTGCCACTAGGACTAGGGACTATTCTTTGTAGTGTATCCTGATATAATTGACTACATTAGAGGACATTTGAGATACCCTAAGAAAGCTAGTAGGAGCTTACAATTTGATTAGTGACTTAACTAAGACATTCTCACACATTTCCTTCTTAGATATGCTAAAGAACTCCCCTACTCATAGGGCCTCTCTATTAGAAGTGTTGGGTCTTAGTCATTTGGCTAACATCACCCCTCCTCTAGAAGAAAAAGTAAACCATGTGGACTTAGATGTCTATCCTCCAGGGCAGCCTGAAAGAGATGTTGGATTTTTTTTTGACATCAGCAAGATGCCCACAGACGCTGAAATAGTTCATGGGGGTGATCTGACATTGTTTTTATTAGTCTATATTTACAAATAACTATGTAAATTATGGAATGATTGATGATGGGGTAGTAGTTAACATAGTCCCCTTCTCTTTCCTTCAAAAACTAGGGTATGGAGAGACCAATTTCTCTTCGACATGAAATACGTTGAGGGCTTATGACAACCTCAAACAAATGTCAATTGGAACTATAGTATTTTCAGTCACCCTTGGACCTAAGATGATAATAACCGAGTTTTTTATTATAGATTTGGAAACCAACTATAATATTCATTTCATGAAGGTGATTCCCTCCACTTTGTTTCAAGAAGTTAGGTTCCTACATTTAGGGAAGGTTTTATTAGAACAGGGTAATCCAGAACCCTTTGACATACACCTAGATAATTTGAAAAAGAGGCCAAGGTTCCACTTTAAGTTTGAGCTTCCTACAAATCATTTAACTAAACCTATAAGCTCAGTACCAAAGAAAAATCCAATTCCTACAATGGAATTAGAAGTCACGGGTTTGATCAAAGGAATTTTGGTAATCAAAGATGAAAATTTCATCATAGAGACGGTATCGTTAGGGACTACGTCAAATATTGTTGAGATATTGGAAAATATTTACCCATTCTCCTTCCTTTCGATTCCATGGGCATGGGACATGCCCTAGGACTCGGTTACCTACTAGTAAATGAGGTTTGTATGGTTGAGGTAACTGAAGTAAAAGAGAAATATTCAAAAGATGATCCAACATCTATTTTTCCAAGTTACTGTTGAACTCTTTGATGGAGCCAAGTGCCATTTTACTACTAGGGTAGTTGTGATTCTTACCTCTCTAGAGGGAAGGATTCTACCCTTTTCCTTCAAATTAAACTTCGAGTGCATAAATAATGGATTTTAATACGAAGCCCTTCTACTTTCTTTCATCATAGCTAAAAGAATGGGTACTCTTAATATCAAGGTGTTGGGTGATTCATAACTAGTTTTAAATCAGGTATCTGAAATATATGAGACTAGAGCTAAGATTTTTCAACTTTACAAAACATCAGTGCTAAATTTAATGAAGAGGTTTGACTTGATATCAATTAAGGAAATTCCACGAGACCAAAATATCCTTGGAGACTCAATCACAACATCCACTTATCACTTTACTCGAAGCAGTGAGTTGAAAGATTCAAACTTCACGGTCTCAGTTCATGTAGAACCTTTGGTTTGTAAGATACTGGTAACTCCAATATTGACATACGTGGAGACTTGGAGAAAGTATGTAATTGCAGATCACATTGACATTGACAAAGTAACCCTAGAATATCTAAATGCTCTCACAGAGATACATCATCACGAGGTTAATATTTCTCTAATTCCAAACTCTTCTTCCTATTTTGGAAATCCCATGATGGAATCCTCCTCTAGATGGAATTCAACATTTGTGAGGTAGGATAAGAGGGGCATTTAGAGATTCCTCTAGCCCTACCTAAGTTTGAGGAAGGAAACACCTCCTTAATTGAGGGTATAATCGATATAAATATCGGGACTAAGGAAGAACCAAATATCTTGAAGCTAGGGTCCTCTTTGACTCCTAAGGAGGTTGAAGTACATACCAGCATTCTCAAGGAGCATAAAAAATCATTCACATTTAATTATAAAGAAATGATAGGGATTTCATCACACATTGTGGTACACAATCTCATCACCAAACCAGATGTGAATTTAACTAAGAAAAATTTAAGGCCCGTGAAGCCAAAGGTGGCCCTCATGGTGAAGGAAGAAGTGATGAAGCTCCTTTAGGTGGGGTTCATCAAGCTAGTTGACTACTCTTAATGGGTATCTAATATATTCCCCGTTCTCAAGAAAAAATGGAAAGATATGCATCTACATAGATTTTTGGGATATAAATAAGGCTTGTCCCAAGGATGATTTCCCATTACCATCCATCGATGTTATCGTTGACACAACAACTGGTTTCAAGTTGTTGTATATTATGGATGGATTCTCTGGGTATAATTAGTTCAGAATATTTGAAGAGGATCATGCCAAAACTATGTTCATAACTCCTTAAGGAACCTATTGTTATGCGGTCATGTCATTTGGGATTAAGAATGCTGGTGCTATGTACCAACAAGAAATGAATTATATATTCCATGATCTTATACACAAGATTGTGCAATCCTATGTGGATGACCTGTTGGCTAAGGCTAGAAGGTTTTGTAATCACCCAAAGGTGATTTGTATCATCCTTTCATGCTTAATCGAATACGATGTCATATTGAATCTGGAAAAGTGTGTATTCAGTGTAATAGGAGGAAATATTTTGGGGTACATCATATCTTCATGAGGAATTTATATAGACCTAGCCAAAATCCAAGCTATATTGAAAATGATTCCACTAATGGATGAGCTTGGCATCAGATATTTTCTTGGAAAACTCGAGGAAATCCAAAGATTTATCCCTAACTTGACCTTTTTTTTTCACCCAATCAACAATTTACTGAAAAAGGATTATAACATTGATTGGATAGATGAATACAACAAGGGCTTTAAGGTAGTTTAACGATTTTTATTATCCCCTCCCATGCTAATGCCACCTAGATTATATTGCCCTTTGATCTTATATTCACGAGGTACAGATGTTTCGCTAGCTTACATGTTGGCTCAAGAAGATGATGAAAAACAAGATAGTTTCATCTATTTTATTAGTCAAACATTTCTTGATTATGAGACACATTACACCCAAGAAGAGAAAGAATGCCTTTCCATAGTCTTTATGAAAAAACACTTAAGACATCATATGTTGAATCAAGAAACAAGGGTTATTGTTAAGTCACATCACTTACGCACATTCCTCACGTAAGGATCCTTAGCTAAGAAGGTCAGGTGCTTCATAAATATTTGAGTTAACATTTTTTAATCAGAAATACATCAAAGGAAAAATCATTGCAGATTGCTTAGCTAATAATCTGTTAGATGGAGGTGATCTGGTAGATCTAGACTTCCTTGATGAGTGTGCATACTTTGTCGAGAATAGGCCCCCCATTTCTACATTTCTATGGTATACTAACATCATTAATTTTATGGTGGATGATACGTACCCAGAAGGTGTCGATGCATCATTTCTGCTAAGTACGTTATTTTGGAGCAAGTTCTCTATCGTAGATCCTTCAACGGAATGTTGTTAAGATGTGTTGACACTGAAGAATCCAAAAATATACTTTATGAATCACATAGTACAGTATGTGGTGGTAACTTTGGCGGCCATGCCACAGATCATAAAATACATTAGATGGGATATTTCTGGCCCACTCTAGAGCATGACACACTAGATTTTGTGCACAGATGCCAAAAATTCCAAGAGTTCTCCCATGAGATCTGCATACCGGCATAATCCTTGCAATCAATTGCAACCCCGTGTCCCTTTTCTATGCAGGGCATGGATTTAATAGGGAAATTATCTCCCTCATCAACAGATGGCCATAACTTCATAATCATGGCCACAAAGTACCTTACCAAGTGGGTAGAAGCCATGCCTCTTACCACTATACCTGGGTTTGTGATCGCTAAGTTCATCTTAAACTAGATCATTTGTAGGTACGACATCCCATAAGTCATTATCTCGGATAATGGAATGTCTTTAAAAAATGAAGAGGTGTGTGAATTGTGTGTAGAGTTCAAGATAAGTCATCACACGACTTCTCTTTATTATCCTTAGGCCAATGGACAAGCTGAGGCTATGAACAAAAAAATAAATTCCATCCTCCTTAAAATTGTTAAGGAGAACAAAAAGATTGGAATTTAAAGCTTTTCTTGGCGTTGTGGGCCTATCGGATGCTAGTTAGGACACCAATAGGGGAAACCCCTTTTATTTGATATTCGGTATGGAAGACATGTTACTGCTCAAGGTTGAAATACTGAGTCTTCGTATTTCACTTCATGGAATCTTGGGAGAAGAAGGCTATCGAGAAGCATGAATCTCTCAGTTAGAAATTCTTGATGAGGTTAGACTCAATGATGAACAATGACACATCGTTTAAGCTGACTGGATAGCTTAGCAATACAACAATAAGGTTTACAAGCATGAAATATATGAGGTAGATTTTGTCTTAATACTTGATAGCCAGATAGACAAAAAGACCGGCGAGGGAAGAAACTTAATATCTAAGTGGTTGGGTCCATATCGAGTAGTAGAAGACTACAAAATTCTAGCATTTCACCTATGTACACTAGAGGGTGAGGAGTTTAATGAATCTGTGAACCCCCTTCACCAAAAGAGGTATTACACATTATCCATTAACATTTTCATATGTAAATTATTGCATCTACATTGCACTTTCATTTTCCAACTCATTTTGTAATACTTGTGATCAAGGGATTTATTCTTATAAAAACCCCTTAAAACTTCTGAAAATCATTATAAAAACATTCAAATCATGTCTCTTTAAAATTTCATAGTATCATCAATTGTTTGCAAAACATTTCATTAGTTCAAACAGGATAAGACAAAGTTTTGACATTGATCATATCAAGGCCTGCATACTTGGTTCTTCTTATAGTCTCTTTCTAGATTAGGTGTCTTTACCTATAGTCTGTTCTAGAAGCTTCATGGTGTCACATGTATCCCTTAAAAATATTTTTGGAAATAAGAACATACTAAACATTTTTCCTAGATGAGTAAGTCAAATGAAAATCCATAGAAATTTTTTGTTTTACACATTCCTTTACCCTACCAACCTTCAATGTTGAGCCTACATCTCTTACTGGTGATGTAGGGTTGAGAAAGGAGATAAATTCCCTTACTCACCTATTCCTTATCCATGGTGATGAGCCCATGCTTCTATTAGTGGAAAGAGGCAAGGTGTAGGGGGCCTCTTTGATAAAATTGAAAGTTACAAATAATTCATTAAAATGTTGTGAAATCATAAGTCAAAAACAAAGGGAGTTACATGTCTGAAATTCCAGAAGAATTTTCTTAACCAAGTATCCATCTATGGATCTAAGTCTAGATAAACTAGAAAGTAAATCACATTCTAAACTATGAGGTAGCTTGAGTAGGGAGAGGTTGTAGTGTCTCAATTTTTTCCTATCAAACCATTTTCTTTCCCTCATCATTACCATTTAATAAGATTTCTTAACTTGTGCCCCTTTTGAATATTGGTGTTGAGCCCTCTCATCCTACTGGTTGCATGGGGTTGGGAGTGGGGAAATCACTTTCACTTATCATATCATTGTATCGCCACATTTTTCCAAGACAATATGAAGTGTCAAAGATTGCTTAAAGAATCTAAAGTTCAACATCAAATTATGTTCGCATTATCATATATCAACATTATAAAATATGAAAAAAGAAGAGAACTCATTCTGTCATCATTTCACATCCACTACATACATTCTAAAAAGCATAGAAAAATGGAAATTCTAAACATCTAGAGTACACATGAGAAATAAACCACAAGAGATTCAACTCAGATACAATGGATTATATCATATAGGGTCATGTTTCTAGACAATTCCATCATGCGTTAAGGCATGGTCAAAATGATCGCAATGAGCCTGAAATATACAAAAAAATATAATGCTAGACAAAATCACAAAAAAGCAATAAATGGCCCAATGGAATGTCAATCCCTGTGGGATCCCTCAGATGGTGCACAACCATGTCTAGGGTTCCTTCTCTGGCTACGACGATGTTGGGAATGAACCGAATGGTGCGAATGCTCATGGTGGTAGCTATTGGTTGTGGTATCACTACAGGAATGGATCCACCTCATCAAATGCTTGACAGCCTCATATCCAGCCACCATGGTATGAAGGGAGGTCACCACCTCCTCTATCTTCCAAACATGAGAAAACATGTCAGTGTATTTTCCAGTAGCTAAGGGATGACCTGAATCATCAGTCAGCTTGGCTCATGTCTTCCCTAAAGGGATCAATAGGGTGTCCACACACACTCATCAGATGATCTCTCTCTCCTCCTATGTAGTCATTGCAAGCAGGGAAAAGAGAAGAAACAAATAAGTTAGAAAAACACAAAACACGAATCAAAAGAGAATATCAAAAATAAGGTTTCAAATTAAAAAAGGTGAGAGAAGAGTTTCAAACATACTCAGATCTCCAGGAATCCATGTAGGGTCATTGACTACTACTTCCGATGTTATTGGAGGCTATGGGGCATCCTCAAAGCTAGAGGAATTTTTTTTTCCAAACATAGACTCCTCATTCCCTTCCCCATACAAAGGAAATGGCTCCTCTAAGACCAAGGTCTCTCTCTCTCTACTCAAACTCTCCTCATCTCTTCATGATTGTAACTAGTGTAAGCTCTCAACATCTCTTGAGTGTCATGCCACTCAAGATCACTCTCCTCCTCTACCATATGGGCTTCATTTTTAGTCTTAGCATCCACCCCTCATCATCCTCAGTATCCTCTTTGACTGAATCCTCATCTGTCTCATCCATTGTGTTCTCCTCAGAATCAGAGTCTACAATAATGGGCTCATCCTCATTTCTATTGTGAGCAAGATCTACTAAAATCTGGAGTAAAGGTGCTATAGGGGCACCAACATCCCATTGAGCACAAACCACATGCCTAACTACAATAGGCACACCTTGAGTGACTACTGTCTAGTCAGGATATCCTCTAGGGCCCCTCTGGGCCTCCTGAATGTTCCTATAGAACGGTACCACAAGGGGAGGCACGTCATCGTAAGGTAGGCCAAACTACTAAGGAACCGAATCAAATAGGTGAATTTTGACTCTCTTGGCCTTGTCAACTAGCTAGCTTGTAGTAGAACAAGCTACCAATATGGTCACCTCTTGTCCCCATAACCCTATCATGTCCTCGTAGAGAGTAGCAACCATGTATACTATAGTTAGAGAAGCCACCGGATGATGAGGTGTCCTAAGATCCACCTTGATACCCAAATAGCCCCTGGGTATAATACCTCTACTCCCCTTCCATAAGGGATGATATGCTTATATACTCAGTCATGACAAGAGTGGGGTGGCTCAGTGACTTCCCCTGCAATCAGACTACCATGTATAGGTCATGGTAGGTAGTCCCTAGGATGTATAATCCCCATGAATACCTACATCCATTTCCCTCAATTTGTGCAATAATGGGATCCCAATAGTAGAGAGGAGTGTTGCCTCCCTTGTCCCTAATTAATCATGAGGACATGATACCAATGATGGCTCTCTGAATGATCAGAATAGGAGTAGTAGCAATTGACCAAACCTTCATCCCCTTCTTTGTACCATATGAGATAAAAAAGTCTCCCATATATGTGGCCCACTATGTCATCATATCCATAGACCCTGTTGTATCTAAAGTCATTCTCCTCCCAAGAATTTAGAGTCCAAGGATACGATATAAATCCTCCAGAGTAATGGTCCACTCACCCCTAGTAGTTGGAAATCAGGTGTTTCGATTTTCATCCTAGTAGGAGAACAAGTCACACAATATGTGACTAGAAGGACTAATGTGGGGTACCCGTGCAATCCTCTAGATACCTACCCATTGTAGAGTGTCCCTCTCAGTCAAGGTCAGATGATCCAAAATCCTAGGGAGGTAATCACAAATTCTCTCTCTACTCCAACAGATGTATTCCTCCTTCTTCTGTATTCACCAAAAATATGAGCAAAGAGAAAGTTAGTAACATATACAAGAAGCCAAGCTCACCAAAAACATGATAAAATGTGTAAAATAAAAAAACATCCAAGTTAGTGAACGTTTTGGTCCTTCTGTTCAAAACCACCACCCAAGTAGGGCGGCGGTCCTGTGACCTCCGCCATGCTTTGGGCAGCATTCCTGAGCCAATTTCCCAAACGTTCCCTTAACCCTAAAAAATGCTCAAAAGTGCAAGAAAATACCATTTTTGACAAAATATAAGGATGCTGTATGGCCCCCCTAGAGACTCATTTAAGACAAAAAATTAAAAATAACCCCTACTAGGTGAACTTTTCAATGTTTTTACATTTTAGGTATAAAAAGATAAAAGTGAAAATAACCAACCTTTGACCACATAGGTTGATCTCCCACATGTGGAGGCACGATCATTATTCTGCAACGATTGTTTTCGCTATACTCTCATTAGAAATGGTCACCATGAATGCAGAGATCTGATTTCACCAAATCAAGAATGCACAAATGAATTGGAAAGTGAATTTGTTTTGATATATATATATATATATATATATATATGTTGTTTTTAACCTCATTTTGAGTGTATGTTTTCAAAGGGCTTAAGTTTTGGCACAGGTATACCTCTATATCCCCAAAAAAATGGTAAGTCCTCTTGTAGTTTTGACTTAGTGTTTATTTTTCAATTTTTTATCTATCTACACTTGAGTCTTCTTTTCTCTTGCAGGTAGTAGGAGTTTGGGCGGAAAAATTTTGACACATGGGTGTGTCAGGTATAACTTATAACTCCCCTTTTCGAGAATGCCATACTTGAACTCTATGGTTTACACCTTTTCATGGCTAAGATGTTTCTCTGAGGGGGAAATATGTACACACCCAAAATCACATCTGCTACATTGTCGAAAAATGGTTATAAAAGTCCCCAATAATGATTAGGTCCTTTCAAGAAGGTTTTCGAGCTCTAAAGTCCATTCACAATGTATATTTGTTTCCTGGACATATTTAATTAGCCTTCCCACACTTTTTACATCTTCCTACCTCTTTCTGCTCATGTTTTGGCCTTTAGTGCCAAGACTACCGACCTGTCTGGGTGGTGGTTCTAAAATTGCCACCCAAAACAGGGTAGCGATCATGAAACTACCACCCTACACAGGTTGGAGGTCCTTCCTGCTTTTTCCATATTCATTCACACTTTTTTTAACATGCGATGGTTCACTTAATTTCACTTTTTACATGCATCCGTGAGCCAAATTATCTAAAATTATCTTTGGTTTCTTGGTTCTCCTTCCTCTTATTTCTTAATTGATTTGATTAGTTAGAATTTTTCCTTCTTGTCTTAAGCTTGAAGGCACCTCCCATCCTCCATTCCTATATATTCCATGCTTGTATTCAATAAAAAGGGCCTAAGAATTTTGTGTATCTTGCATTGTATTGCTGCTATGATCTTGCTATGAATTACATATCTAAGTTCTAATCTTTTGTGTTAACTCTCTTCTACTTGCATTACATCCAAACTTCCATAAAGATGTCATTGCTCAAGCACTATCCTCATACTATTGTTGTTACATTCCTAATCCCTTAGACTCACATGAACACTCATAGAAAGAAAGGAACATACTGAGGGGACATATATAGATACAACAATATTTTCTAAAGCTCTTGCTTGTCCAGGTTGGAATTATGTGTTTATTTTCTTTGTTTCTTGAATTATCAATTTCAAATAACTAGTTTCAATCACATATCAAATAGAGTAGAAAATCATTTATATTAAATAGAGTATAAAATTTTAATTTCAATAGATTATTCAATCACAAGTAGATCAAATCATTTATAAGTTTTCCTATTTAACATTACTAGGGAAGTTATGGGGAACAATAGCCCCTTTTAGGGTCAAGATTTTTTCTTCACCTCTAAGGTGGGATTTGATTAAATTAGGTTATTTGTTTTAGATTAGATTCACATAGTTGCACAAATAACTAGCAACATCCAAATGATTACTTGTCTTTAGTTTATTTATTAGGTTAGAACGCATTGCTTAAAAGTTAGAAAAAGACAAAAAATAATAATTTGATAGATTAGTTTTCTTTTATTTCTGTGATCCAATATATTGTGAAAACTACAAAAACATAGATTAGATTTTCTTTAGTAATTAGTTTTCTTATCAAAAATCATTTTATTTCATTTTGTATAACCATTAACAATCCATAGCAGGAAAATACATACAGTTGTGATCCCCTAGTCCCACAACCCAACAGGTCAGAATTAATAATTGACATTGATACTAGTTTAAGTTTGATAGTCTTACGCACACCCACAACTTTTTCTGAGAAAATAGAACAACTCAATACACTAAACGTAGTTGTTAATCAGGCCTATGACTATTAGACCACTCCTGACAATAGGGTTTTATTACGTGCATGACCATACAAGGGCCATAACCTCTACGAGTCTTTGGTTGTGATCCTCAGGTCCCACAACCCAACGAGCCTACTAATCTGCTAGACATTGACACTAGTTTGCATACATTAGTATTCTGATCTTCACCACTTCCACCAGATATTATTGCACAACTTTCCTTATTGAACATAAAAGCTGATCAGTATAAGACTTTCTAGACTAGACCAGAAAATTACCCATAGATCCATGTGGTTCCACCATGCCTCTTGGTCTTACTTCCATGACCTTATCTGGAAATCCATAAGAGGTGCACGTAAGTCATTTTCCACGTGTTCAACAACCAGAAAACAAAATCTCGATAAAGCTCGACATTGATTAGAGTCTCTGAGTGGCTATTATCTTAGACTGAGCCATCACACCACTTCAAGTTAGGAGAGCATTCTTTGCCTTAGATTCGCAAATCCTAACATTACATGTTGAAGATAAAATATTACCCAATTAGCTTGATCCCCAACATTACACTCATATTCACATCCATTCTACACCAATTGTCTTAGCATGAACTTGAGAGGTCAAGTTTGAATAAGGTCACGTGTTGATTTTTTACCATACAATAACTCCATAATCTATCTTGAGCATATGCCTCTCCATGAGATTCGTTTATGAAGGGCTCAAACTGAGAGATAGTGACCATACTAGATATTTTCTCCTATGTGGGTGGCCTAGAAAACATGTATGCAACAAAATTTGGGTTACTTTTCTTGTATTTGATCACCAAATCGAACTGTTAAAGTAACCCCATCCACTTGTAGTGCCTTGCATGTTGTAATTTAGATTGTGCTTGTAAATGATTAACTAAAATAAAACTATAATGCTAGGAAATTATAACCCTAGTTAATATAATATAAGAGGACTAAAATGTTGTATAAATGTAATAAATAGTGTGAAATAATAATAAGTAATTATATTCAGTGAAATGAAACCATAAATATGCAAGCAATTAAAGAGAAATGACTTAGTTGATTACTAGAGATTGTCGCAGTGTATCGCAGGTTTGATAATGAATTCTAGAAGAAGGAACTACTAGACAGAGGTCCTGTAAAGGAAAGATCTAGTAGATTAAAAAGGATTAAAGAACCTGAGAAGGGACTAGAGCTCCTTGAGGCACTACTGTCATGATTCTAGGCTTTATAGTCCTCACATATTTTCAATATCTAAATTATTCTATGTCATAAATATTCTCTGTTTGTTTCACCAGATTTTTTGAATGAACTATATGATGCCCTGAAAAATAAGAAGAAGAAGGGGTTAGATTGAACTCAACCACCAAACCGATGGACTTATTGTTGAGTATTGCACTATATTACAGACCCTGATGTAGTTATGGCGAGTGTGTGTATGTCGTTCCCTAGGTGATCTCGTCCTAGTTACACATTGTGAAATAGTGAGCTATGGCAGCTATAGAAGATGTAGATAGTATAATAAAATGAATAGAATCTATTGTCTAAGTATGTGTGAGTGGATATGATGCACAATTTTATAGCTATGATGCATGGAGCTATGTGGATGGAGATGGGGCAATGGATGTAACCCTAGATGAAGTGATATTAGTGATAGGATGCAATGACCTAGGACCCTCATTATGGTCTTATAAAATTTATATTTACAGGGATCTCAAGTTTGATTTCACAATTAATCCTAAAAATTACGACTGAGGAAAAGATAAGGGAGACCAACTACTAGAAGTGACCCAAGGAAGAGTGAAAGATGTTAAACATAGAGAGGGGAGCCCATGGTGCCCCAGGGAGTCCCAATACAAGTTAGGGAACCCATAATCAGGGCTAGAATCTCAGGGAAGTTGTGAAATGGGTGGATATGTATCACGAAATATATGAGAAAGATGAAGTAAAATATAAAACAAATATGGCAAAAAGGTGGGATTAATTGGTACTTTGTACACTTGAGAACCTTCTAAATAGTAGTATAAGACCAGACTAAATATTATCTAATGTGTAATATTTGTGTCTACATTTTCCCCCACTTTATGTTGGTGATTGAACATCTTGGTAACATAAATTAGTCAGAGAAGCATACCTAAAATCTGTGCAGAGTGTAGAATAATGTGCACCAATGGACTAGAATCAAACGTGGAGGAGTGTGTATTCTAAAGATGAAAAATGTAAGTAACAATGATGAGATTTAACCTAGGGTAGAACATGTTTGTAGCTGTTACATGTGTGTGGTGTACTTGCATGGTTAGTATTAAAATTACCATTGTGGTGTATTTTTCGTTTTCATTGTTTTATTTGTTGTTCTTGTCCCCAATTTGACTTCTTGTTTCTCATACGACATACCTACAAGGAGAATTTTCTCAAGTAATCAAATATGTATGTATGTAAAAATGTTGTGTAAAGTACGCAAATGTAAAGTACGCTAGAATAGAAAGTGTAAATGGAAAAATGGAACATGTGCACTTGACCCATGTTTAGAGAAAGGGTGTAGAAGGATATCTTGTGATGTCGCTAGTTTTTTGGGTGATCTCATGCCACCCTAGCTAAATTAGTGTAGGGAGAAAATGCTCAGTGTCCTCCAACTCTAACCGCTTCTGTTGTAATTTTTTGAAAAGATATATGTACTGCGTTGGTTTTTTGGATGATCCTATGCCACTAGATGGAGAAGTGTTAAGAGGCCACCTACTGTAAGCCCTGATCCTATGAGTTCTCTACAAAATTTCTGAAGGACACCATGTCATGTTGAGGCCATTATGTATGGAGTTTGGTTTGATTTGAACTCACTCACTGTGTATGGAGTTCATTCTGATTTGAACTCACTCATTGTGTACATGAACCAGTGTAAATACATTGTGTTAGTAGAAAACCCATAATGATTTTCCCCCTCTTTGAGGATGTATGCAAAAAACCTGGAAGGAGAATGCAGCCCTAAAAGAGGACCAACTACACTCTAAGCTTGTAACCAACTCAACTGTGCAGGGTGGAAAGGGAAAACGATTAGTAGATTACAATACATGCACAAAAGGGGGTGACTAGCCAATAAAAGTGTTAGTCTGAACACATGCATGCAAATAAGTGTATGAAGACATATATAATGTAGATAAAATTCTAAGTACGGTAGTGTAAAAATGTAAGAAAATAAGGAGACCGCAAAAAGTGGGTTTCAAACATGGGACATCACTCACAATGTTGCAAGACACACAAAGGCCATCATGGACGCAAAAAATAGACAAGTGTGTACATAGACAAAGGGAAAAGCCCACATAAAATTAAAAACAAAGCATATAAGTAGAAATACAAGTAGTCATGGTAATATGTAGTCCTGCAAAAAAAGTTTTTCACATGAGACAACTGTTAGGATGTTTGGATAACCAATATGTCAAAAATGTGTATAAGAAAGTATTATAAGATGCTAAGTATAAAATAAAACAATAACACCTGTATAAGTTGAATTTGGATGTCCCTAATGACCGATATAGTAAGGGTAGAAGGCAAACATCCATGCCACGTGTAGAGTTATGTATCTATGATTACACTTCACAAAGGCATGAACGTGCATGTGTTTATAATAATGACATATAAGAAAGAAATCTAACATGTGTAATATAATGAGCATGCAAAACACTAGTAACAAAAATTAAATGCTACCAAGACAATGAAATATGTTGTGTATGAATGGAATGGAAATGCAAGATGGAATGATAGGAGCAACATGCCCCCCGAGTGTATGGAAGTTTATGTAGTGAGATTCATCTTGTTTTCCCCCTCATTAGTTAGGAATGAACCATAAATGAGATTGCACTATCGAGAAATGGTTGAGTAGTGTTGATTGTGTCGAGTGCCCTGTGATGAGTGTGTATGTGTAGTGGTGATGTAATGTGACATGAGGAGAAATGATGTGCGTTAACCCTATAGGTGAAGTGTATATCACGAATTTTTTGATCAGAGGAGTGATGATTTATCCCTAAGTGTATATCACTATAGAATATGAGAGGATGGTGATAAGATGTATATAAATATGTGCATGGACCCTATAGCCTAAGCATATACCATGAATTGTTTACTGGAAGAGAGATGATTTATCCCTAAGCATATATCACTGCATGATGGAAGAAGAAGGTGATGATCTAACCTATATCGTATGTCACTACGAGATGGGTGATGAGGGTGTATGAAGCATAGATAAGTAGGCGGTGAATAACAAAAGGTAGTGATGGTACACACGTATGAAGATATACTAGGTTGTAAAAACATATCAAAAACCCATAAAATTTATAACTTATAGCAAGTAAACATCCCAAAAATCATGAAAATAAAGAAAAGTAAAACATTATATACACTTTAATAGCTAAAAAAAGGAGTGAATATTGAAGTCTAGGCCAATATAAATCATGGTGTTTCTCCATAAAAAGAGATAAATTCCAAATAAAATTTCTCCAAAATTAGGAAGAATTTCTATAAATAATTATCAATATATAGAAAATGAAGCTAAAAAATGGAGTTACTATGTGGGTAGAACCCATGCAGATAACACCAATTATACCACCATGAAATATTTGAGATCCATCCCAAGTGATCATTAATGGTGTACAATTATTCCTGCATGTGATTTGGTGTCATGTGTATGAATGGTGAATGTGAGGAATCATCCATACATGTTTCTTAAATCTTATTGTAATTAAATAAAAACCTTAAAATAATGATTATACCCACTTATATGTTTCTCAATGTATCATGAGAAGCAAAACAAAAAAAAATGTGGCTATGTACAATGTAGATTTAACGAAGTAATATTCTTTCTATATCCAATGTTGTGGCAAGAAACCTAGCGAACACGTTAGATAGGGGAAAAAATTCCCTTAAGAGATTTTTCAATGTTTTTTTTCTAGAATTACCCATACATATAAGTATTTGGGAACCATTATCAATTGCGTGCTGCTCAAATTATCCAAAAAATAGTAGTGGGTGAATATGAATCATGGGTTACAAAATGTGCAGCAGGTGCAGATGATATAATAAAAAACTCATGATTGGACATATAGTGAAGTGTGAAAGAGTATTAATAGTATTAGAACCAATAACACAAGATAAATTAGGCTCACTAAAAGGAGTATTTATGGTGTTAATATGATATTTCAAGCATACAATTTTGTCATGCAATAAATAAAGGAGGGTGTCTTTTCTTGAATTAGTGAGAGAAATAAAGAGATGTAATTTTTTATCTTCTTGTTCTCACCAACATATACAACCATGTCTTATTAAAGTGAACATAATTTACAAAGATATATTTTTTTAATAAGGATATTATTTTCGTGCATGAGTGTGTGGAGATATTCACATTATTCTATTACAAAAGCAAGGGAAAATTTCTTTTAAAACCTAAAAAGGTAAGCATGCCCAAGAAACCCCACAAAATTTTCTTAGAATGATGTATTTTTTACCAAAAAGTGTGATGTAAAATTAAAAATGCAATCCATGAAATATAGGAGTCTTACCCAGAAATTCATTTTTAGGAAAAAAGATCCCCTTGCTAAAAGTAGGTGGTATTGTTAGACATTATGTCAAGTGTATTTTTCATTGATGTCAAGTGGAATTTATGGAAAGGGGTTTCTAGGTAGCATATGTGTGTCATTATGAGGTTTCATTCACCAAGAAGAGTGAAGGCTGATTGGTAGTGTGGTGAAGTAGCATGGTATCTTGGTGTAATATACATGTTATTGGTGCATGGTTATACAAGTAGGTGTTGTATGTGATATCTAGAGAGAGTATGAGGTTTCTATGAGATCTAATAGATGAAGAGTGATGTGTCAAAGGTTTTAATCAATTTTTAATGTGGAGAATAGGCTAGTTCATGAGAAGCATGTGTTGAGTCAAGCCATTCTAGGCCTAATCCTAAACCTAGTGCATAGTAAATAACATGGTAGCTTGAATTATGAGGCAAAAGGTATTAGCATAAGCATGTAAGGAGTGTTTTGAGGTTGCAGTAAATGTGTGGAAGATGTATAGAGTCATGTTTTAGGTTTATAGTGCATGTTTAAGGTATTTTAAAACAAGACATAGTAGGCAAAGAAAGTAGAGCATGGGAAAACCATGGTGTATGTAGAGTTATAGAGGTGTGTAGACATAAATGATAATTGGGATAGCTAAAGGAGGTCATGATTGAGGTGTGGGCCAAGTTTGAGGTCAAAGCATTTAAGATAAATCATGAATAGTATTATTTAACCCTATCGAGCTCTTAAAAATGCTATTATGAGTTCGAAGGTCATGTTTGGATGCTCATCCACACATGTGAGATGTGCATGGTGACATGATACTTTTGTGGGTGTCAGAGCATGGAGATAAGAATAATTTTCAAGAAGAATGGGTTCATTTAGTTTTCAGATGTATATGAACCATTGTTAAGAAGTTAAGTAGTTATAATCCCTCCCTAAAACCACAGGTTCAAAGAGATGGAGAAAATATGAAGTGTTAAGCCATGTTTTGACTTGGAATGACTAATATGATGACTCAATATTGTAGAGAATTATTTTGAGCTCATTTTTGTGGCATTCTCATGTTCCATGTGTGTTGGTATTTTGAAGAAACCCCTATTTTGTGGAGATTTGTTAGTATAGGTGTGTGTTATAGGTGTCATGATGCAAAACCAATTATTTCAAAAATATTGGGATTTTTTCTAAATTTCCATAAAATATTTAGATAGGTTTAGTGGAGAAAATGAGAGAAACTTTACTCACAAGTTGACCTACCTATTTTGACATAGAAGGCTAAATCTAGCCATGGTGGTTTGAGTCGAGTTTAATAGATTTGCATGGTGTAGTAGTGTTTGATGAGAATGGTTATATTGTTATGGAAAAAAATTATTTTTTAGAGCTCCTTGTTTGATCTGATGAAGTTTTTTTATGATAAAGTCGTAATGGTCTAATCCAACCAGTTAGCTTTTTCTAGAAGGTATGACAAAACAAGTATGCAAAGGTGGTTTTCTTAATGTGACTCATGCTTGTGATTTATTGAAGAGGTGTATCAGATTTCTAGTGAAATTTAATAAGTTATTGTAGTTCTTGGACGTCGTGTTTGAGGTGTTGGTGCATGTTGAGATCAATATTGACTCTTGAAGGCTAAAACATAGTTATAGTAGTCTTCATTGATGCATGCATTTTGAGGTGTTATATCTTGATTTGGGTGTTGCTATGAGTTGCATGAGGATGGCATATTTATGTTGATATACCATATGTGCCTTAGTGAAGAGTTTTGAGTAGTGAATTTTCTTGTTTCTGGATATTGGTTATTAGGTGTTTACTACCTAATTGGAGGTGCTTTCATTTTGGAGTATTCCATGGTGAAGATAGATGTTGTAGAGATTATTGTGTTTATAGATGAAGTTGAGAGGATGTTTATGATTTTTTTAGATCTTGAGAAGTCATGGTTAAGCTCCCTATTTTTCTTTAAGATCATAATGTGACTGTTGGGAGTGAATATTTTGTTTTAGGCCTTGTGAGCAAGTTTCAATTGTTTAGGCTAATGCTGACCTATAAGGTCCTTCTAAGTGATTTATATGAATGTATAGAGTGTGTTTTAATGTTTTTTAAGACCTACATATATGTTTATGTGGTCCTTTTTCAACCTAAAAGGTATTTAGGCATGAGTCATGTATAAAGGTGAAGGAGTATTTCTTCATTTGTGTTAGGCTAGAGGATCGTGAACTGAGCAAGCTATAGGAGAGCGTGAAGAGTTTTGCGAGGGTTCTAGAGCAGATATGAGAAGAGTTATGAGGAGTTGAGAAGAAAATAGAAGAATAATTTCAATTCCGTTAGACATAATCAACATATGTTGGTGCATGTATGAGCGAAGAAGGAGAGAGAGTTATTTTAGAGTGTTTTGAAAAGAGGAACTGAAAAACTGATCAGGATCAGTTGTTAAGAAATAAGTTTCTTAAGTGATCTTCGTATTCAGGTGGAAAAGTTGGTGCTCTACTAAAATAGTGGTTGATTCTCCTTGTAAGGTTAGTACCTTACTAAAATATGGGTTGGTGCTCCTTGTGGGGTTGGTTCCTCAATAAAAAAATCCTTTGTGTTTTGTAATATATGAAAATGTTCAATGGGTTTTCTTCCCCTTGAGGGTTTCCCATTTTATATTTGGTGTTCTTGTGCTCTCTCTTGTCTTATGCTATTTTGGATGGATGTTTCATACTTAATAATCTCACAATGGTTAATTAATGTTGAATGATGTATGTAAGTTAAACAAAAGTGAAGTGAATTTTTAAAGGACCGATTCACCCCCTTCCCAGTTATTTTTCTCCCAACAAGTTCTTTATAAAATAATTCATCTAGAATTAATTTTTAGTTTAAAATATAGAAAAAATCTAAAAAAACTATAGTTTTGGTGTAGAATAGAGCTTATATAAAGGTATCAATATAAAGAGTGTAAAAAATCTACACTTAAAAAAAGGGAAATAAAATCCACTAGATGAATCAAAAGGTAGAGCCTTCTAAAGGTTAAAAAATAAGAGAGGAAATTTCTTGAAAAAAGATATAAATTTTGGAAATATGTGTCACCAAAGGTCAAAATGATCCTATCACAATGTAGAGATAAAAAAATGTAAAAGGTGAAATAAAATCACCCCTAATCCTCTCGGATAAAAATGTATAGTTCTCTAAAATTTGTAACAAAACGAAAGTTCTCAACCATGAGAGAAGGAAAAAAATTGAGTTAAGGTGCTTATTTTTCTAAGAAAGTGGTCATATTCTCCTTAAATTTTCAACCAATTTCTAAATTATAAGGCATAGTTTTTAGATATTTTAACTCTAGACCTATAGGTATAAACACATTAACTAGTCCCTTTAACCACTTTTTTGTCTAGAATTTCAAACATTACAATGAAAATTGTGTTTATATATAATATTACACAACTAATTTAGAATGATAAGGTTAAGAAAAAATTCAACCACAAAACCAATGGTATCCTCAAATATCTTGATAAGCATTATTAAGCCATTGCATCACATATGCACTCAAACATGATAAAACCTAGAACACCTTGATAACTGATCTATAAACTCTTCAGCTTTGGAATTATCCATAGAATCACAATTAATCATTGATGCTCTATTTTCTATTTGAAAATAATAGAGATAGCTAGTGAATGAATTATACTTGTGCTTAGAATCAACAATTTGCAGAATAAGAAAGAATATAGACTCATACACCAACAATTTTATCCTGGAAAACCTCTAGAGGAGGAAAAAACAATTGGGAAAGGAAATTTCTCTTTCTTCCCACTTTTATTGGCTAATTCAATAATAAGTATAGAAATTACAATAAGTATGAAATAGAAGTAGATAATATCTCACACTTCCTCCCAGTTACTTGCTTGGTCTGTCTTAATTACTCCTTGCTTCTACAAATCAAAATTCCAAAACTAAGAGCTTCTTACTCACTTGCTTCATGCTTCAATGCATTTTTTTTCTTCCATAACATGCATTTATAGCCTTTCTCATGTTATCTTGTGCACTGGAGAATGGAAAGTTAATGCAGAAGAAGAGACATGGATACCCTTTGGAATTCTGAGACTGTTCACGTCATATTTTATTTTCTTTCCACAAGATCCCGGACCGCCATCCAATGCAGACCCGCGGTCCCAAGACCGCCACCCTGGTGGGGTAGCAGTTATGTAATCACCACCCTGCACAGGGTGGCAGTCCTGTCACTAAATAGAAAAAACCTATGTGTATCTTTTTTTCTTCTTTTTGTTGGCTGATTTGATAAAGTATAGTCATTTTGGATTCCTATGGATCACACCTCCCCCTATTAGGAGGATTTTGGTCCCACAAAAGCTTACTGGGGAAGTAGATGAGGAAATAATTCCCTCACTTGCTCCTTCAGGTACCACCAGGCTTGCTTTGGTGTCTTTCCTTTCAGTCCAATCTGCCAAGACTCCTACAAACCTCTCCTAGTCTCTTTGAACTTCTGCTGTAGTGCTACATCCTCCAATTTTCCTTGTGACTCCAAGATACAATCCTCAATGGAAGGTAGTAACTATATTTCCTCATCTTTATCCAGCATGGATGGCTCATATAGGTGTAATTTATTGTAGTTTACTATAGAGTACATCCTCATGAATGACAAAAAATCAAGTTGAAAGGCATTTTCTCCAACCTGCTCCAATATGGTGAAGGGTCCATATCATAATGGCTTGATCTTCCATGCTTGACCTTGTAGTATCTCCTTGCTCAAGTAAATACAAACTCTATCTCCAACATGAAGTTTATGTTCCCTTCTATGTTGATCGTGCCTAGCTTTGTACTTGGCATGAGATTTCTCTAGTTGTTCCTTAACTTTGAGATGGATCTGCTGGATCCTCTCAATGAATTTGTTTTCTCTAGTCACCTCTGTCTCTTGTGTATCCTTCTCGTCTTGTTTTCAAACTGGTATGTCTAGCAGATTTTTAGGTAGATATCCCAAGAATGATTCAAACAGTGACTTCATAGTGGATGTGTTTATTGCCCAGTTATAGGAATGTTAAATGTAGGCTAAGGAATCATCCCAAGTCCTTAGGTATTTGTTGTTATACCCTCTGATCAACTATACCAAAGTCATGTTTGCCACCTCTATTTGTCCATCTATCTTTGGATGGAAATTTGTGCTCCTCTGTAACCTGGTATCCATATTGTCCCACAAAGTAGTCCAAAACTTCCCCAAGAACCTAGAATCCATGTCAAAAACAATAGAATTTGGAAAACCAAAATGCACCCATACATTAGCAAAGAAAATATCTCCCACCTCATGTTCTTTTAATGTCTTTTTACATGCCATAATAATACACATCTTACTAAATCTATAAAAAAAACATAGATATAATCATGGCCATGATTAGACATAGGTAATCCTCCTTAAAAATCCATAGAAAATGTCCTCCCATGGATGAGTAGGTACTGACAAAGGCATATATAAACCTTCCTTCCTAGTCTTAGACTTACCAGTACAACAAAGTTTACATCCCCATATAAATTTTGATACTTCTTCTTGCATATTGGGCCAATACATGTACCTTTGCTAGTGGGTTAGGGTCTTACCAACACTGAAATGTCCCGCTACTTTTGAGGTATGTGCTTCCCTCATCAATAGAATTATCTCTTCTTTTGGCATGCAAATCTTCCCCCATCGGTAGAACAACTCATCTTTGAGATAAAAAATCTTGAATCCCTATCCTTGCAGCCCCTTGGGACAACAACTGCTGATATTTCACCCCAAATTCTTTGTCCTAGGCATATGCCTCTTCGTAAGCTTCCTTCATGAAGGGATTGATTTGAGAGATAATGGCCAAACATGAAAACTTCTCCTGTGTGGGTGGCCTAGACAACATGTCTGCCACCAAGTTTGTACTACCCTTCTTGTATTTAATCACCAGATGGAACTATTGAAGGAACCCCATCCATTTGTAGTTCCTTGCTTGTTGTAATTTAGACTGTGCTTGGAAATACAGGAGAGGTTTGTGGTTAGTTTGCACAATAGTTTCTTTACCCAACAAATAATGCTTCCATTTTTTAATTGCCTGAACTAGTGTATAAATTTCCTTATTATATACTGAATATCCTTTAACTACTGAAGTGAAAGTGTCAAAATGATAACATACAGGTTTACCTCCTTGAAGAAACACTACGCCCGTGGCATAATCAATGGAATATGTATCTACTTCAAAAGGATGCTGTAAATTAGGAAGAGAAAGTACTGGAGCATGAGTAATCTTGTATTTCAATAACTCAAAGTATTTGTCTTGTTCCTTACCCTAGTCAAAACTCTTACTCTTTGTTGCCACTATGTGTAGAGGTTCTGCAATTGCAGAGAATCCCATAATGAACTTCCGCATGTACTATACTGATCCCAAAAAAATCCTAGTTTCCATGGATCCTATTGGTGTTGGCTAATTAGTGATGGCTTCCACCTTCTTTGGATCCACTTGTAGCTCTCCTCCTCCAACTACATGCCCAAGATAGACAAGTGACTGTTTGGAAAGTTCACATTTCTTCGTATTACAAAGTAGTTGTTTCTCCGTGAGAACTTGTAAGACTTGCTACAAATGAGTTAGATGTTCTTCCCATGTGGTACTAAAAATAAATATATTGTCTATATATACAATGAGATATGAATCTATGAAATCCTGCAATACACCATTCATCAATCTCATAAATGTAGCGGGTGCATTGCATAACCCAAAAGGAAGTACTAACCATTCATACAAACATTGTTTTGTCTTGAAGGAAGTCTTCCATATATCCTCCTCCTTGATTCTGACTTGATGATAACCAGACTTGAGATCCAACTTCATAAAAAACTTTGCATATTGAAGTTGGTCCAAGAGATCATCTATGTGGGGAAGTAGATATATGTTCTTTATGGTGATTTTGTTCAAAGTTTGGTAGTCGATGCACATTCTCTAAGAACTATCCTTCTTTGACACCATCACAATAGGTGAACCACATGGTGAGGTGCTCAGATGTATCACCCCTTAATCTATTAGTTCATGAAGTTGTTTCTTTACTTCATTACTCTCAAGCAAGGATTACCTATACAACCTGATGTTTGATAGAGGGGATTCTAGCAATAGTTGAATCTCATGCTCTACTTCCCATTTTGGTGGTAACCCACTAGGATCCTGAAATACTTATTGAAAATATTGAATAATACTATCCAAATCATGATTTCCCTAGTTAGAAATATCCACATTTCTACCCCATCTTATTTATCCTTTAATAAAAGAAAACAAAATTGATTATTATTTTCTTGAATAAGTTGTTTTGCTTGTTAATGTAATGAAATTAATTGATTAATTATGATTATCACCAGTAATAAAACACCAAATAATACAATATTGTAAATAAATTCTCTCAATATGAAAGTATAATAGCTCTGCCACTTCAAGGGGGCAACCTCCAGAACATATAATAAGACTCAAATACTCAACATAATGATCATCCACTACCTATAACCCCTATTTATACTATTTCTATGCTATGGCCATTTGCAAGGCCAACCAACCAATGATAATAGATCATATATAAAATAGATACATCATGATATTAGGTTATGATAGCAATAATTCAGCTATATCCATCCCATGTAAGATATATAATTAAGGGCATAACATGCCCCTCCCCTTCAAAGCAACATTGTCCCTAATGTTGGGAAGCCCTAGATGCTACTGCATGAATGCTTCATCTTCCCATGATGCATCCTCAATATTCATATTCTTCCACTTGATCAGGTACTCGGTAATGACTCTAGTCCTCAGTCTTTTGGTGCGTGTTTGAAGAATGCCTTCAGGTTCCAATATGATCCTTTCTTCCTCATCTAGTTCTGGAAGCACTGACTAGGTGGAAATGTGTTGCCTAATAACTTTCTTTAAGACAGAAACATGGAATACTGGATGTATTCTACTTCCTGGAGGGAGCTCTAGCTTATATGCCACACTACCAATTTTCTGCAAAACTTAGTAAGGACCATAATATTTAGGAGAAATCTTATTATCCTTTTGTTGTTGTTTCAAGGATAATTGCTTAAATGGCTGTAACCTTACAAAAAAAAAGTTTCCCTCTTCAAAGTGTCGCTCACTCCTATGTTGATCAGCCTATTGCTTCATATGGTTTTGTGCCCATGCCAAATTTTCTCTAAGACTAGAGAGTACCTCATGTTGATGCTGAATGTGATCTTTGACTGCTCTCACATTTGGTTTGAACTTCAAGCTAGATATTAGTGATGGAGGATGGTACCCATAAAGTGCCAGAAATGGAGACATTTTGGAGGATGTATGAAATGAAGTATTGTACCACCATTCTGCCAGTGGCAACCATTACACCCAACATTCTTCTTTATCTGAAGTAAAACATCGAAGATATCCCTCTAAACATTTATTTACCACCTTAGTTTTCCCATTTGATTAGGGATGATAAGAGGAACTCTGGGCTAGTTGGGTACCTAGACAAGAGAATAGATCAGTCCAAAAGTTACTTGTAAATATTGGATCATGATCACTTACTATAATTTTTGGCGTGCCATGGAGCTTTTGAACTGTATCCATAAAAGAGATGGAAATGGTACTAGTTGTGAAAGGATGAGCCATGGCAAAAAAATGAGCATATTTGGTAAGTCTTTCTACCACGACCATGATGAAACTTTTCCCTTCTGATTTAGGGAATCCTATGATGAAATCCATTGATACCTCTTCCCATCTCTCACTAGGAATAGACAGAGGTTGGAGAAGACCAGGTGTCTTAATGGTCCTGCCCTTATTTTTTTAGAAAACCAAACATTCTGCCAAAAAAATTTAAACATCTCCTTTCAACCCCTCCTAAAAAAAATCCTTCTTAACTCTATGGTATGTTTTCAGGACCCCAGCATGGCCACCTATTGGAGAAGAATGTAGCTCTGAAATAACATGGTGTTTAAGTGTAGAGTTCTTACATAGATATAACCGATCTTTGTACTACAAAACATCCCCCTTACATATAAATTGATCTGATATGGATAGATATGCCTGGAGATTTTGAATGAGAGTATGTGTGGTTGCATCTTTCTTCCATTATTTTTGTGCTTGATCTACCCAATCTGCATGTAGTATAGAGATGGCACATAACAATGCTTCAGTGGACTCATCCCTCCTAGACAGAGCATCAGTGACCAAATTTTCCTTTCCTTTCTTATAAACAATCTCAAATTCATATCCCAACATCTTAGTGACCCATTTTTGTTGTTCTTCTGAATATAGATGTTGTTCTAAGAAATATTTCAAACTATCATGATCAATTTTTACCTTAAAATGTCTACCCATCAAGTATGGTCTCCATTGTTTGACTACATGTAGTATTGCCATCATTTCCTTTTCATATGTGGGTTTTAAACAAGTATTTCCTTTTAGTTTTCAGCTCTCAAAAGCAATGGGGTTCCCTTCTTGCATTAGTACTACCCTGATTCCATTTCCTGAAGCATCACACTCAACTACGAAAGTTTTGGAGAAATCTGGGGTTGCCAATACTGGAGTGGTGCACATAGCTACCTTAAATTTTTCAAATTCCCTAGATGCTTCCTCATTCCACTGAAAGGAGTCCTTCAATATTTTTTTGAGTTGTGCTTCTATACTACCATATTTTTTGAAAAATCTATGATAATACCCTGTGATACCTAAGAAACCTCGTAATTGTTACAGGGTTCTTGAGGTTTCCCATTCCACCATGGCCTAAATCTTTTGAGGTTCCACCTTAACACCTTCATGAGAAACAATATGGCCCAAGTATTCCACTTCCTATACCCCAAAAGAACACTTTGAAGGCTTGGCATAAATTTGATTTTTTTCTAAGACTTCTAAGACAATATTGACGTGATGTAAGTGTTTCTCCCATGATTTGCTGTCGATGAGTATATCATCAAAAAATACTAAGAAAAAATTTCTTAGGAATGGTCTAAATACTAAATTCATCAAGCTTTGGAATGTGGAGGGAGTATTGGTAAGGCCAAATGGCATCACTAGGAATTCATAATGGCCTTGATGAGTTCTGAAAGCTATCTTATGAATATCTTCTTGCTTGACTCTAATTTGGTGATACCCAGAACACAGATCTAATTTTATAAAATAAATGGCACCATGTAACTCATCTAATAAATCATCAATGAAGAGAATATGAAACTTATCTTTGCAAGTGAGCTTGTTAAGATCTTTGTAATTTGGACACATGCACCATCTTCCATCCTTGCGATGCATCATCACCACAGGAGCATAATAGGCACTTTGACTATGACGAATAATACCCATTTCCAACATTTCCTCCACCATCTTCTCGATCTCACTCTTTTGCACATATGGATATCTATAAGGCCTGATGTTGCGGGGTTGGATTCCTAAAATCAACTAAATAGCATGATCATGCTCTCTTTTAGGTGGCAATCCTCTTGGTTCCTTAAAGACAACTATATGTTGATTAATAACCTTTTGAAGATCAGGATGTAATACCTTCATTTGCGGTTGGAATTCTATAGAGAAAAATCATGCTAAAAAACCTTCAGACCCCTTTTTAAGAATCTTCTACATTTGGTGAAAACTCACCACTAGAGGATCTTTATCTTGTAGACCTCGAAGTTCAAATTTTTTACCCTCAGAATGAAATCACATGAACAATTCCTAGAAATTTATCTCTACGGTGCCCAAGGTAGTGAGCCACTGAACACCTAAGATAATATCATCTCCACCCATGGGAATAGAAAACATCTTAGATTCCAATGTGTAATCACCCATCATGATTTTGAATTTATGTCATTTACCTGAACATTGGACTGTGCCACCATTTGTAATCATTACTTGAAATTCAGGTGCTGGGTAGATGAAATAATTTAGTATTGTTGCCAACTTATGATTGATGAAATTATGTGTGCTCCTTGAATCAATCAATATTGTTACCTTCTGCTTCTTAAGATAGCCCACAACTTGAAGGGTTTTTGGAGTACTAATACCTGATAGAGCATGGCATGAAATAGTGGGCTGAGGATCTCCAGATTCTTCCTATAATTTTTCCACTTCCTCTATTGATGTTGCCTCATATTCTTCCTCATCACCAAATCCTTCAATGTAGAATATTTTTTTCTCAGAACATTTATGATTTGGTCCATATTTGCTATCACAGTTAAAGCATAACCCTTTGGCTCTTTTTTATTCAATTTGTTGAGGTGTCAACTGAATTGGCCGAGGGTAAGAAGTATAAAAGGTGTTATGATATTTTATGCTAGAAAAGGTCTTCCTTCTACTGGAAAGAAATTTTTCCTCTACTCGACGTGCCATGATAATAGAATCAGCAACCTTGAGTGGGTTAAAAATGTGTACCTCATGCTCAATGTGGTCCTTAAGACCCCCAATAAATAGCTCATTCAAATAATCTTCTGTAATATCCTCCACATGCAAGGACAAAGTTTGAAATTGATGGACATACTCCTTAACTAAACTAGGTTGGCATAACTTTGCTAATTGACTGAAGTAATTCTCAGAAACACTAGAACCATAGTGTAATTGAAGCTCTTAAGTGAACACTATCCAGGTGACATTTAGGACATTCTTCTACCTTTGAGCACATAACCAACGATACCAAACAAATTGATCAGGTTCTATGTTATAAGGATGCCATAGTTACCTTTTGTCCTCCTAGGATCTAATGGAGATCAAAGAAATTTTTAATTTGGGTAATCCAATTGAGTGGATCCTTTCCAACAAATTTACGCATTTCAACTTTTGGAATCATGCCCCTTCATTAGTGAGAAGATCCACTTAACCATTTATAGTAGAACCCATATGACTAGCATTGAAAGTTGTATTAGAAATAGCATTCAACAACTCCTGTTGCATTGCATGAAAATACTTCTGAATCTCACTCCTAAGGCTACCTTTCAGTTGATGAAGCTCAACATTAAGGTCATCCTTACTCGCCATATTGTTTACCCTTTCCTGAAGTTGGATGATTACATTAAATACTCCTAAACTAGTAGACTTTAAATCCATATCTTCCTTATTTGGGGTCATTCCTGGAGTTTCTTGTCCTTTTCCTTGGCCTCGGGTAGATCTACCAGCCATGACGAAGGATGTGGGCCTAGGGGTAGACTTAATAGGGTAGAATTTTAGGGTTTAGGGTTTAGTAATTTTTTTTTCGAAAATAGGAATTTATAAAACATAAACCCTAGCTATTTTTTGGAGGGGTTTCTGAAAATATAAGAAATTTGAAAATTTTCTAATAATTATGCCCTAGGGAGCCAAATTATGAATAAATATATAACCATAATAACTTTTGAAAAACAAGTCAAAACTTATTGAAATTTTGAGAGAAGCTTACTTGACTTATTTTTCCTCACCACAAAACAAATTGCAAAAAAAATTTCTACCAATCTTGAGATATAGCTGAACCTTTAGAATTAGGATTTGACGCCGTCCTCACCAAGATCAAGATCTAATACCACTTGTAATGAAATTACTTGATTAATTATTATTATCACCAGTAATAAAACACCAAATAATACAATATTACAGATAAATTCTCTCAAGATGAAAGTATAATAGCTATGCCACTTCGAGGGGGCAACCTCTAGAACATATAATAAGACTCAAATACTCAACATAATGATCATCCACTACATATAACCCCTATTTATACTATTCCTATGCTATGGCCATCAACAAGTCTGACCAACCAATGATAATAGATCATATATAAAAGAGATACATCATGATATTAAGTTATGATAGCAATAATTTGGCTATATCCATCCCAGGTAAGATATATAATTAAGGGCATAACAGTTAACACTTACCATAGTAACATATGTCTTATGTTGGTGTTCCCAGATGTTGTATATGATCCCATCCTTGACCCATATGTACATGTTTTCCCTCCTAATAAATATAACATCCCTAACATACAAGTAAGGACTCCTGAATACAACATCAAAAGCATCAAGTGGAATAACTTCAGCTTTAAAAACATCAATATATTGGGAATTTATCCCAAACTTGACCTTACATCTTCTTGTTACCTAAATTTCAATACCCTTCTTCACCCAACCCAAAGGATAAGGGTATGGATGCTCATAAGTCTCAAGACCAAGATTCTTTACAACTACTTTAGAAATCAAGTTAGACTGAGAACCGGTACCAACCAAAGCATTTACCTTATTTCTCTTGATCTGGATTTTGATCTGGAATAGTCTACTCATATCCTCTTCCTGGCTGTCCATGTTGGTGGCCGTGCATCCAATCCTCTCATCTACATCAAAGTCATCTTTGATTTCCACCTCCCCTTCTATTTTCACAGTTGTCATGGCATTTTTTGAGTCCTTTGTTTGGTTCTTTGGATGTAACTCTGGATGCAACTTCCAACATGTAGCGTCAGTATGACTATTGATATCACAGTTCTTACAAAAATTCTTGGGATCTTTACACGTATTCAAATTAGTGGCATATTGTTTACCTTTCCCTTTCCATTTACCCTTGTTACTTGTTTGCCCAAACTCTCTCTTCTAATGATTTGTTGACTGCTTTACCCCTAGCTCTACCTCTCCTTGCTTCTTTTCATCATCTATGTAGTACACCTGTATGCATGCTTCGTTGAGATCTTTGGGCTTTGTGGAGATGAATTTTCTTCGAAGGTGAGTGTGAAGTCCTCCCAAGTACTTGGTCAGAATATCATTAACCTCCAATTCCATGTTAAGCAACATGGCTTGCCTCCAAAACTCCTTAGTATAGTCCTACACACTTTGACCACTTCCTTGTCTTAAATTCTGCCATTTAATCATTTGGTTAGTCTTATGGCCAATAGGATAGAATTCAGCTCTAAGTAATTATTTAAATTCTTGCGAAGATTTCACAATAAGATGCTTCTTATTTTCACAAGTGGCTAGATGGGTTTCCCACCAAACCATAGCATGTCCCTCCATCTTCAGATGTCCAATGGTGATCCTCTATGCTTCAGTGACATTATGGATGCTAAATTATACTTCTAACTATTTTAATCATTTATCAAGCAACTTTGCATCTACTTTTCCTTCAAATCTTTTAATCTCAACTTTTGTTTCAACTCTTAAAGAAGTATGATCAGATTTTACCTTTTCTCTTGTGCTAGAAGTGTCTTATTCATTCTCTTCCCCATAACTTTCCTCATGGTGGCTCCTTCCTATGCCAAACTTTTCAGGTAATCCCTAAACCACTGATTCCATGGAGTCTTGTTAGATAGAAGCTGTCTTCTATAAATCAGCAAGCTCTTCTTGCCTTCTAAACATCCTACCCATCACGGTCTCGAGCATCTCGATTCTATGGACCAAGTTCTCTTCCTCCATTTGTTCCCATATTCTCTATTTCCACTTCTTTGTAGAAATTTTTGGATCACAAGGTAAAGCCTCTTCTCATTTAGACCTCGTCACTGTCATACAAATCCAAGAACGAATACCACAATCTTGGATAATTGTTAGCTCTGATACCAAATTGATTTGTAAACTCTTCAACTTTTGAATTATCAAAAGAATCATAATTAATTATTTCTGTTCTACTTTATATTATAAAATAATATAGATAGCTAGTGAATGAATTATACTTGTGCTTAGAATCAAAAATTTGTAGAAAAGGAAAGAATATAGACTCATACACCAATAATTTTATCCTGGAAAACCTCCAGAGGAAGAAAAACCAGTTGGGAAGGGAAATTACTCTTTCTTCCCACTTTTATTGGCCAATTCAATAATAAGTATAGAAATTACAATAAGTATGAAAGACAAGTAGATAATATCTAACAATTCCTCCTAGTTACTTTCTTGGTTTGAATCAATTACTCTTTTCTTCTACAAATCACAATTCCAACATTGAGAGCTTCTTACTCACTTGATTCATGCTTTGATGCCTTTGTTTTCTTCCATAACATGCATTTATAGTCTTTCTCATGTTCTACCATGCACTAGAGAATGGAAATTTTCATGCATAAGAAGAGACATGGACACCCTTTGGAATTTTGGGACTGTTTGCGTCATATTTTATTTTCTGTCCACAAGATTCAGGACTACCGCCCAATGCAGATCAGAAGTCCTAGGACCGCCGCTCTGGTGGGGCGGCGGTCCTGTCACTAAACAGATAGAACCTCCATGTATAATTTTTCTCTTCTTCATGTTGGCTGATTTGATAGAGTAGAAGCATTTTGGATCCCTATGGATCAATAAGTGTCGTTAATCCAAAGTACCTTACATGTGCTCAAATACAACACAACTTTGTTTAAAAAGGTAACATTTGGTAATATGTTAAGAAAGAACATTACAAGGTTTTTGAAACCCTTTCCCTTTGAAATATAAATCCTTAGAAGATTCCTCTAATCCACTACACCATGCATGGTTGTAGAAACAAATATGAGATAACTAAATTTTGTTAAATAATTGCTCATGCCCTACATTTTTTATGATCCTTCAATCAACTTTAATAAAAAAAATGTCATATAAGCACCATAAGTCCAAATTTTGAAAGGTTGAACTTTCTTGAGATATTTTGAAAGGAAGAAATTATATACATAGGTGAAAATATAGAAAAATGAAAAAAAAAATAAACAAAATGTTTAACAATTTACTACATATGTGCTTTCTTACATATTAATTACATAAAATTAGAGAACAAAATAAAACCCATTTGTAGAATGTAAATTGTATATTTTTGTGTATAATAAAATAAAAATATTGGTGGCTAGAAAATTCAATTTGTTTCTAGAACTACAAAAAACATTAAAAATAAAATGAAAAAATTAGTTTTTGGCAAAAGGAAAAACCCTAGATAGTTTATTTCAAAGCCCAGATTGTTGATTTTCTCGAACTTATGAAATATTAATATATAAGAATCTAAAATAATAGAAAAATTTGAAAGTCTTAATAAATCTATAATGGTTACTTGATGGAGAAAGGCTTTGTTACCATGTTAGGACCTCTACATGATATGAAACCATGTAAGAAGAGAGAATTCCTAGGAAACTTCTCATCATGGACTCACACTATTCATGAATAAATATAAGAAAATGAAAAAATAAAGAAAAATAATATTTACCTCTAAAATATCAATTAGTATTCTTTAATCACAATCTACAAGTAGAGGTAGTCAATGATAGAAAAATTTAGAGTTTGGGTCTGAATTTACTTTTTTCCAAGGAGAAGCAAGAGTTGTGAACAAATTATACTTTTTACCATTTGACTAAACATATCTAAAGTAATGGAAAAGTAACTGGCACATGTGGGATGTAGTATCAACTAATTAACGATGCTAATTATCCCATTCTTACCCTTCAAGATGTGTAAGATGGAAATATAATATAATTAAACTAACCTAATTTAACTTATTTTTATTACAAATAAATAATTACACCAATATTTTAGTGACCAATGAACTAATATATGACACATTTTAATTGGAAATAACTCCTTCTTTACTCATTTATTTAGTTGTTTTTATTACAATATTTTATTTTTTCCCATTGTTTCAAAATAATTATGTCTATAATATAAGTGAGTGCAAGACTTACTATAACATATAAAAAAATTGGCTAACCTACTTTAGCACATTTATTAATTGCTACACAAATAGACATTATATTGTGGAGTTGGCTTAGTTGAAAATTTGCATTGACAAATCTTAGTATGGGCACAACCATTAGGTAAATCTATACCATTGACACTATTAGTTCATATTTTTTAAAGGAAGGATAGATTTCTTTCATTAGATTTCAAATTAGATAAAATCAAGCCAAATGATGCCCATGTTTCTAAAAGTTTCAAAGCCATTTACAATGATACATCTAGAGGATGTACCTACGAAGGGTAATTTTAGTCCCCAATATTACCCATTTGGATAAAAGTAGATTTTTATCATCTTGAAAATGGATAATTTTGTGAAAACTTTGATTACTCAGTTAGTCCAAATTTTATAAAATTACCTATATTCCTACTTATAATAAACCTATAATATATATTCCAACATATTTTACAACATAGTTTTTACTTACTATTTAAGTGTGGATCTTATTCACCATAAAATTATATGATACATGTATAAGTTATTTTGAATCGTTACACACACATATGCATATGTATACACACATATATGTATATGTATATGTATAGACATGTTTATGATATGTATCTCTCTATGTGTGTGTGTGTGTGTGTGTACATATATAATTGTATGCATATGTTCATGTTATATGTGTGTGTATATGCACACACATATACAAAAAAATACGTATTACCATTTTATAAAAGTAACCTTAAATTATAACCCTTACAAGATATTGTCTATATTCTTTTGATCCTTTGTTTGTGTCAGCTCATGTCCATTCCAAATTTATGAGGATACAAGTTGAATATGAAAGAGAGGAAAATAAAAAGTACTAGGATATATAAAAGATAAAACAAGTTTAATATTTTTATCCTTTTCCTTATAATTATTTCATAATTAGTGTTATTTTTTGTAAAGAAGACATGGAAATTGGTTAACAAAAATGAAACCTAGAATAATTAGGCATGCAATTGATCTAAGATAGATAATTATCGGCAAATATTCTTTATTGTTTTAATTTATCCCTATTTCATCTACCTTTTATTTGAATATAATTATTTCACCATTGTATTGTTCCTTCCAACATGGGTTTCCTCATTTTTTATCTATTGGTATCATTACACTCCTATCATGTAATATGATGGAATGTATATTTTGGAAAAACATACATTCATTTACCCTTATTTCACATAGAAATTAATTTCCAAACTAAATTTGCATTTAAAATCCATCCAGTCATACCTTACAAATCATATGAAATTTCTTCTACTACTCTAAAAAACCTCACTCAATCAAAATATTAATCTTACATTGGTTGCTTGGCTTGGTATAAGGTAATGAATAAACTCCAATTTATCATGATGTCTATTCCAATAAAGTTTATTCCACAATGGAATTATCTCTTTCACTAACATAATAGTTAACTACTTGTAGGATGAGTATGTTTTCTTGCTTGTATTTTACCTCTCTTCCCACATGGCTTTAAATATCCACAGAAAACCATGTAAAATTACCTCTACATACATGCCTTACTACCCAATTTAGATATGCCTCTTCAATACATCTTGGAATTTCTTCTACGACTCTAAATATCCTCATTTATTCAAAACATTAATCCCACATTGGTTTGTTGGCTTGGTATATGGTAACATATAAACCCCAATATATAATGATCCTTATGCCAATAAAGGTCATTCCATAATGGAAGTGGAATTATTACTAATATATAATGGTTTATAGGTTGTGTGACGAGTATGTTTATTTTCTTAATTATTCCCTCTCCTCCCTTTTGGTTAAAAAAAAACAAAACAATCCTCTAAAATTGCATTTAAATACATTCCTTACTACCCAATTGAGATATATCATGTGCATGTATCTTAGGATTACTTATACGACTCTGAAAATCATCATTCAATCAAAAAAATAATTACACATTGGTTTATTGTATTTTCCATAGTAGCATATAAACCCTAATATATCATGATCCTTTTGCCAATGGAGTTGACACTAAATGGAAGTAGACCTCCTACTAACATATTGAGTCATTGGTTATAGGATTAGCATGTTTACTTTCTCTTTCTTCCCCTCTCCTCCCTTTCTGCTTAAAATATTAAAAAAAAACTCTAAAACTACCTCTAAATACATACCTTTCTACCCATGATGGATATACCTCTTCAGTGTATCTAATAATTTCTTTTATGAGTCTAAAGATCCTTACTCAATTAAAAAAGTTGGCTTATCCTGAAATACTATATAATTTAACCCAATATAATATGATCATTATGCCAATAGGGGTGATATCATAATTGATGTGGCCCTCTTACTAAAATTTATTTAAAATATTAGTGATGTATTTTTTGAGTAAAATTCTAGGCTGAGTGATGTGCCAGTGCACCTAGGTTATTACTTGTAAATTCTAGGATGCATCATTGGTTCGATTTCTGGGACCTCTCTTTCAGTTATTTTTCAAAATGGTTCACGATGAAGACATATCGGTTTACCCTAACAAGTGTTTAAGAGTGGATACATGATATACAAGAAGAATACACACAAAGGTTCAACACCAGATCTAAGTTTAACGCACGCGCATGGGTGGAACAAAATATGTATGAGAGCTTATTTGTTATTTTTCTAGTAGAATTATATGAGCGGCTTGTTTCTTATGCATCTAAACAGGATTCGAGATATCATGCACTTGTTTGGATGCAGGAAGAATTTTAGGACCTCTATGATGTTGATCTGATTTGCACATGTGTTGTGCATACTTGGTTTCATGGTCTTCTGAACAACTATATTCTAGAGTACTAAATTTCCACTTATTCTTTCCCAGAGGTAGAAAAGTTCAATTTTTTACGGTATCCCAAGTGAAATTACTTGCAAGGAATTCCACTAGAGATCAAAGTATTGATGGTAACCCTAAACTTGGAAAACAAACCGATGGCTAACTAAACCCCACCACGCATGGGGATAGGAGTAGGTTTGGTGAAAGATGGAAGACCTAGCAGTAAAAAGGTGGAGAGAAGAAAGGTGACTTAAGTATAATGAGGTGTGAGAGAGGGAGATAAAGAAGCAGCGGGATTTTGTAGAGTGAATGGCGTTGAGGAGAGAGATGGCTAGAGCATTAGGAACTCCCCCATTTGGGAAACATGATAGGTAACCCCCCTCAGCCTCACATAGAAGCATGATAGAAGAGATGACCTGGGCCTTGGATGCGCATCTGAATCTATGTAGCAACATTTCCTTTGTGCTTGGTTTTTTAGTTTTAAGTAGTGGGAGAGCAAGAGTAAGTCACATAGAAAGTACATCAATGGTAGGATAGATGTCTTCATTGTTTTTTAGAGGTACCTTCTTAGGTGCATCATCCACATAGAATTCAAGTGCATAAAATTTTGGACTCATATCGAGTGGTAACACTTCATAGACTATAGGGGTATAGTTCAGTACTACTATTGGGACATAGGGAATTACATCTTCTGTTCTGTCTTCGACTACAGGTGGAGTATCAGGAGGTATAGGTGGTTCGAGTTCTAGTGGATCTGGTGGTTCTGTAGGTAGAGGAAACATAGGAGGTTCTGCATTAGGTCAGTAAGGTTCGTACCGACCGTAGAATATTTACATGGAGATGTCTCTTCATGTTCTATAGTATATGGACATAGAATATGCTATTGAAAACATGCACATGTGTGAAATACTATGATGCATAAAGGGAATAACAAATTATGAGTGCATGGAAAGAAAATTTTCTACTATGTTACAAGGGCACACACACAGCTAGTATAGAAAGTTTGACCCTGATTAGTCTTGGGTAGACTATGTAGAATTAAAAGATGCTTTCCTTAAAGAGTTTCACATCCCTAAGTTTGAGCAGAAGAGTATAAGCATGCTCAAGGATATTAATAAAGGAACTACTAAGAGTTTAAAAGAGTATGATGCCCATTTAAAAATGCTTTTATCTAATCTTTTTTATGATATTTATGCAATCCAGCATGCACAATGGTTCGTTGGAAGTCTAATTACACATTTTAGAAGGGAACTATCACATAAGACATACATTGATCTGTGTGAAGCACTTGAAGAAGCTTTACGTGCTGAGGTAGTTAGAAGTATAGAAATTGGGGTGAGCCCATTTTGGAAGCATGGATCATAGCTATGGTGAAGGAGTTGGATAAGCTATCAGAAAATTCAGTGCATGAGACGTGCGTGGGGATTTGGTGTACAGATTGTGAAGTGGAAGGTAACACCAAGGATATTTTTCACCTCATATCATTATGTTCATTGCTGCTAGACTATGAGATATTTCATTTAAACCATGATGCTAGCCACTACCCATTATTACAACACACAATAAGGAAGAACATCTCTTGCTATTGTAAAATTTACAGGTCCATGACTCATGATACAGAATACTACTAACTGATTGGTCAGATCCATGATGTTATAGATATTGTTGTGTAATAGATAGTAGTATCAAATAACTCTAAATGAAAGAGTGAGCATCAAGATTGGGATCAAAATCAAGCGCGCTATGATCAGAATGAAGGCCATTTTGAAGGAATTTGTGGAAGAGGTCAAGGATACCATGGTGGTGGACAAGGTGAGTTTCCTCATGGAACATGTTATACATGCGGATCTCCTAACAACTATAGGCGTGAATGTCCTTAGAATATTACATGTTATTTCTATGGAAAGAATCATAGTTATGAGGAATGCCGAGACTTATATGATCATCTTAGTAAGTAGCATAAACAAAAAAACAAAGCTATAGGGATGGTTAGGATACAACGTGCTATGGAAAATCAGTGGATGCCCAGGTTGGAACAAAAATCTGAGGCATTTCCTGTAAATATCACTACCCACGCTGAAGTAGTGCACACCAAATAAGTGTTACAACAGAAGCCTTCTGTCACTAAGGAGGAGGTTCTACATGCACATTACCTAGATCATGTCCATCAAAAGGATGTTTACCAATAAAATATGGAGGTAATCAGAAATATTTAGGGTGAAATACAATTTTTAAAGGAGAAATCATGGAAGATGGAACAAAATAAATCAACATAGACAATCCAATATGATATCGATGAATTGAAATAAGTGTGCAAGATGTTACGCTAGGAGAATATCATTCCACTATTAGGGCATTAGCTAAAGGAAAACACTCTGCGCACAAATATTGAGACTGGAAAAAAAAATCCTACATGAAAATCTTCTCCGTCATAGCTTAGACTATGACAACAAAATTGTTGGTTTCTCAAACATGCACCCACGTCTCAGATCTTGGAAGGGATGAGGTGTTTGAGACCACAATGGAACTATCTAAAAGTGTTGGGACCTTGTGTGCTAAGGATGGATCTTCGGAGAAGGTTTTTTGTTCTATCTATTTCTACTGCTACTGCTACTCCTAGTGCTAGAAGAGGAAACTAAGCTTATAATGCCAAGGGACTAGGGATAGAAGGATAACATGGAATGAAACTACACTAAAACATGATAACACCAGAAAAGAGGGATGAGCACTATCTGCTCTAAGAGAGAATGAAAGGAAGTGTGTGAAAGGAGGAGGCTAGGAACGAGTAGTACAACTAAACATGTATTCACCATATTTTTCTCATGAAACACAACCAAATAAAGAGTTGCAATGGATGTGAGATGGCACAACCAACATGCAACATAAAATAAAATATAAGAATAAGGAATGCAAACATGTTAGGAAAAATAATAGTCACAAAATTATGCTTCTATTACTTCCAAAAATGCACAGAGCTGTTACAATGATGAAGGACGTCGATATCCACATGCAAGAGCAAGATCTAGAGGTCTACAACTCAAAATATAGAAAGTATGGATTCCTTACAAAAATGTGTAAGGATCCAAAGAGTCCAAAATAACAAATGAGTCTAGCTCTTACATTTATAGATGAATATGTAGAAGGAGAATAGAAGGAGGGAAAAATGAATTTGAAATGCAGCCACTAACAAGAAGCATTCAATACCTATAAATCCACCTAGAGATCTATAAAATATGCTTCCCCAAGTCTGTTTGGTGTGTTAAAGAAGGAAGGAAGGTGGATCATATCAAATTAGGTCATTGGAGAAATCATATCTACTCATCAATGCTGAGAGAGATGTTTTCCCATTTCTCACCCACCAGATCCACAAAAAATTGAATTTAAATTCCTAGCACTGTAGCTGATGTCAACATATTTTTGAAAAGTCTAGGTGCATGCTGATTTGAGCTCTATAGAAAAATATATGGTTATTATAAGATGTCATAGTCGTCAGTGCATGCAAAAAAATGTGGCGCACACGGATTGACTTAAATGGTGGCCAACTATGTAAATATTTCTCATTTCTACCACGTATCACTCACTGACTTGTTGCAAGGATTTGGTTCCGTATTCGTGCATTTGAATGATTACATGCAATAGAATCAAGCATGTCAGAATATGACCTAGAATAGAATGGCACAAAGGAGGGCGCGATGGAATGGCACATGGAGGAAGACACAGAAAGGTGCGTGTGGAACATGTGGGGAAAATAGGAAAAGAGGTGAGAAGAGAATACATGTTGAAGGTGCAACCATTATAAAGTGATGGGTGTAGCGAGCGAGAGGGTCAGGTATTTAGCTAATTAAAGAAAGTATGAGACATGCACAGGGTGAAGAATATTATTGGGAAGAAGATGAAAGTATAAAAGGTGGGAGCGAGGGAGGAGTAGAAAAAAGAGGAAAAGGAAAATGGAAGGAAAGAACAGAAATAACACAAGGGCGCTTGAGAAAAAAAGAAGGGGTGCCAAGGGGAAAATGTAACTAAGGAGTTCTGTTAATTGAAATTGAGTGCGTATAACCTTTAATTGGGAACCGAGAGCCAGATTATTTATACTAGTTACCTAAATAACTAGGAGAGTTATTTAGATAACATTTTTGGCGACGTTCGGGGCCATCTACCTGCTAGATGAAGAAGATCAGTAGCCTAGAGCATCCATTGGGCATGGATTCTACTATGTAATTATGAAACTACTCCTATAGTCGCTTAAAGATCATTTCATGACTCTATTCTGAATATTGCAACTACTGAAATAGTATCTACATTCTATAAGTAATAGAAGAGCACGTGTAGGAGGCGTATTAGAAGAAAGAACTATGTATAACTAAACAATGTTCATGTATCTCACTTGGAGGAATTGAAACTACTATAATATATATAGAATGACACAACAAACTTAATGGAATCATTTTAGATGGATCCCATTTATTGGAATTTACAGCGTGCTTCCATTAAGATGAGTCAAATTGAAATAGTTAGCCTACTTGCAAGAACTGATGATGTAAGGGCCACTCCAATGTGCATTAAACTTTTAATGGTGCCCTGGTTTAGCTCTGTCAACGTCCCATTTTAAAACCAAGTCCCCAAATTTTAAATCTTGAGGCTTAGCCTTCTTGTCAAGCCATTTCTTTGTTGTTTTCTGGTGCTATTCTAGTTGGATCATGATAGAGTTCCTTGATTCTTCAAGATTAACTAGCTCTGCCATTATGGTTTCTCTCTAGTTTGGGCTTTCAAATTCCATTTTTTGGGAAATCACTAATGAATTGAGCTCTATTATCAAAGGAAGGGTAGCATCCTTTCCATAGAAAATCTTGTAAGGCAAAGTTCCTATTTCTTTTGTGAATTTGATTCTATCTTACCAGAGCGGGCATGAGACCTTTGTATGCCACTATCTTTGGTTGATGTTAATTATGTGCTTCATGATTCTGATCAGGTTCTTCTTTTTTGGCTCTAACAAACCATTTCCCTGAGGAAAATAACTAGAACAATTCTTTAGGTAGATGTTCATATTTAGTGTCCAATCAATGATTTTAGTACTAAGGAAGGCCTTTATATTATCAGAGATAATGGTTTGAGGAATGCCAAACCTTGTGACTATCCCTCAAAAAAGTCAAGGATGACTGATGCAGTTGATTCCTTAATTGTGACAACTTCTGTCCATTTGGTGAATTAATCTATAGTTGTCAACACCCATTTATGTCCAGCACTTGAAGGTGGATTGATCATGCCTATGAAGTCGAGACTCCATTGTGAAAAAGACTAATCTACCTAGATTGGTCGGAGGGGAAGCATTGCTAATATTTTCTTTCCTACGAAGAAAGCACATTCATTGTATTTTATAACCCACTTGTGTGCATCTGTAAACAGGGTAGGCAAAAAGATACCTGCCATTGTGATTTTCATCCCTATAGTTTTGGTAGAGAAGTGTCCACTAGAGAATCCATCATCAAATTCTGCTAACACTTTTTTAGCCTGGGTGTCATTGATACATCTTTACATCACGCCATTAAGATTCCTTTTGAATAGAATTCCATCAATCAACAAATAAGGGATAGATTGTAATTTCATATGTCTTCTCTTTGCTTTATTTAAACTAGGAGGGTATGCACCCTAATAAAGGAATGTGATCATGTCCTTTATCAAGTCATGTGCTCTGATGCAACCTAGAATTTACCAAATAACACCCTAGATATGTTGGCACATCACTTAGCCTAGACTGAGTGCTCACCCAAAGTGTGCAAAGGTACCAAGTCCCTCTATAGGGTTGTTGTAGTAGGATTTTAGTGTGATAAAGGAAGAAACATATATATCCATAACTAATCCACCATTCTACAATGCATGTTACATTTAGATCTATTAAAGAACAAGCTTAAATAGTAATCATGATTGAATCAATAACATGCACTACTTAATTACACATAGGAATAATACTTAGGTTCAATCAATATCTTCCATCTATTAATAAATACAAAATATCCTTTCAATAATGTCAATCTATACCAATGTGCACATGAAACTGATACAATAATCCAATCATATGTGCATACCTCTATACCTTCATACATCCATCTCTCTTTGTGTATACATATCCTTTACACATACCTTCTACTATGTAATTTATATCATATATATAGGGTGGGGACTTTCCCTTCACTTATTATCTATTCCAGAAATAGGTTGCATGCTATTAATAGCCATGTGCCATTTACAGGCACAACCACACATGAAAGTGTGCTATCTATAGACATCTTATAGTTAACTAAAGTGACAATCATATTATTAGCTTGTATCCATGCAAAATTCCTCGATGCAATCCTCCAAAGATAGACAATGTGTGGCACGCACGTCTCTACATCATTGGTCTGTTCCACACGCCATATTTTAAAAATAGGTCATCATGCTCAAAATCGGCTAAGTCCAAAAATATGAACTTGCCCTCCACGCGTGGGTCCTTCCTGTCCCTCCACACCCTTGATTTTGGCCTTCTCTACCTCTCATACTTCTGGTGTGTTCTCTGATAAGTATTCTCTGATCAACATTACCCCACACTAATTTCATTTTCGTCCTGATAATGGCCATCTTGAGAAATTGAAGTAAAGAATAGAATAATGGAAAGAATAAGAATGGAAGAATGTAGATAAATAAATATGTTTTATGAGGCTATGAGGCAGCCTCCTCTATATAAGTTTGAAGTATTAACTCTGAATACTCCTCCTTTATTTCGGCCTCTAAAACCTACCATTCAGTGAGTGCTTGTTCTGCTTTCTCTAGAATGTCCATAGTAATGGATTCCAACTCATCCCTAACAATCTCTCCTTTTTAATTTTGTAGAACCAACATAATTCTAGAAATTGATGTCATTCTTACTTCTAGAAGATCCATCTTCTGCGCAATTATCTTCCCAAGCTCTTCCAATTGAGTCCTATGTGGCTTGTGTGCTACTGTCAGGGCCTCACTCTTCTATTTAACCATTAAAAATCTTTCTAAGTGGCCCAATGTCACATCCTTCATTGATTTTTGGACCTCATCATTTTCTTCTAGGGTATTTATGTTGATAAGCACCTCTGTAGCAATGTAGATGTTCAAAGCCTGGTCTACTTTCTTCAATACTTCTTGTAGCACTAGCAACAACCCTTCATAGGATGCAATATTTTGCATCACTAAATATTTCTATCATCTTGCCTCTTGCTATGACTTCCTTGGTGATTTCATGTGCAGAGGTTCATATTCAAGTACCAAGTCCACCAACTTTCCTATATAATGTATCGCTGAGGGAAATGTATGTGGTACCTTGGTCTCCAAGTGTGGCTTAGATCTTATGACATTGTCCCCAATCTCCTCTATGATGTTGATAAATACTTCATTCTTCTTCTACGTGAAGTCCCTCTCTTTTGTTATGGCATGTTATCTCCACATCCTTTATCTTTAGCTCCTCACGCAATGCTCTGATTGTTTCAACTTTATCCATGATTCTTGTAACAACTTCAGCAAGAACCTTCACCAATGCGTTGTTGACCTACTCATCCGACATGATAGTAGGCTTTACTGTCATGTGTCTAGCTTGGGGTGCCTTCTTCAACCATCTCAAAACACATGAATCTTCACATACATAAAATTTAGGCTCTTCCATATGGGTGTGTATTAACCCTGATAGTTTCTTCTGAATGCACACAGTCACCATATCCTCATCCATTAGCTCCCAGCTGAATAAATCCATGTTATCATGCTCTAGAAGTGGACACAAACAATTTTACCTACATCCTCTGCATATCCCATGGCTGGTGGAATGTTCTCTTCACTCATCCTCTTTGATCTAGGACCCTTGGGAATTATAGCTTCAAGGTTAGGATCTTGTCCCATTTCATCTTGAGCAGTTGTATGCGTAGATCCGGAGATTTCCTTTTCTTTTTCTTCTCTATCCTTCATCTCTTCATATTTTTGGTCTTCCTCGTTATGTGGCTTGTCTTATTGATCGAGTAGGGTAGGAGATGCACACTCACTATCTTATGATTCCTCCACTTCTTTATCCAACTTTAAATTTCTTCTCTTCTTTGGTTTAGCGGTCTCCATGTGTGGAGAGAGACAAGGTGATTTCCGTACTGTTTGTGTGGTTCCACCTTGTGTCATTGTGCATCTGAACACTTTCTTAAACCTATACTCCCCTTGCTCAACCTCTATATATTTCTCTTCATCATGTCTTTAATACACCTGCTACATCCAGACTCAGTGGCTTAATATTCAACACCTCCAAAATGATCCTCTCTATGTAGGCACTTCTTCCAGGATACACATACTTCTTCCTCAACATATGGTAGTCACAATCTACCTTATATACATTGAATACCAGTTGGAGTGTGTCTTTGAATCTATTAACAGATGATTGGAAATACCTTGCAGTGAATGCATAAGGCAATTGACACCAAGGGCTTCAGAATCCATCTCTCATTGGGAAGCACATGATGCAAAAATGCTGATATATAGAAAACTAAAATTGTTTCCCTATTACTGATGGTAGGTCCTTTGGGATGCGCCACTCTTCTCCAAATGCTAAATGGAGCCTGTCATACCATTTCAGCACCCTTTTCTTGATGTCATATATCATGGTGCCTTTACATAGGTACTTGCTGAACCTTTCAGCTGGTGACTTAATCTCCATGGGGTATTCCCACACCTTTTCCTTCAGCCCGTCTGGTACTCCATCCATGAATACTAGTGATAGTAGAACATCCCCAAAGTTGATCTTCCCTCCTGTGCACACTTCCTTGACTATTTGTTCTGCAATGTAGCCTATAATATAGCTTGCAATATTATAGATTTCCCCTTTTGACATCTTACGTGAAACATGTAACCACATAGTATTTACCTGTGACCACCGCTCCTAATGATTCAAATTTGTAAATATGTGTGTTGCTTCTTGCACAACCAGATAGTTCTTTAATTTTTCTATATCCATATCGTGTGGAACCTTTAGGTACCCCAAATCCTATTTGGTCTTTAAGATGACAACTTTATTTGTGAGATCATTCTTTATGTCCTCTCTTATGGCCTTCAAACCTGTAACCGATGAGATAAGTGTAGATGAAATTTTAACTCTGCGTCCTGGAAAGTAGAAGAAGTCCTCATGCACTCTACTCATGAGACACTAATACAAGGGCTCATACTTCCTGAAATATGGAAGCTCATATAGTTGGTAGACCCCAATTCTCTTCAAAAGCTTCTTGCCTACATCATTATAAACCAACATGTCATCCTTTGTACGCTTGTTCATCCTAGTAGTGAGCAAGGAATTGAGCACCTTCTTGTTCTCCATGGTCCTATGATTGTATTCGCTTAATTTGATCTTTCTTATAGGTGAATGCATTCCTATCCAACGATGACTCCTTCTGGATATTACATTTCTGAAAAATCACTTTCAGGTGCCATCTCTTCTTCCTCAATGACCACCTTCTTCTTTCCTTTTTCTGCTGCTCCAGATGCCTTCTTGGGTGCCATTTTTACCTTACAAATGTCTCCTCTTTAACTCTGCAATTTTGGGAATCAAACCCTAGCTTAGTTCAATTGTGACCTATATGGAAACTTTATGCCCTAACTTCTCTTTATCTCCTTGCTTTGCTCAAACCCTTCACCGCCGTGGAAATAAGATTCTTTTCACATAGATCTGTTTGTCACATATGGTTTTACACCCTTCACACCTTAACTCGATGACTCAGCTCTTCGCACTTAGCTCTTTCCTCAAATTATCTTAGTTGCAATGGTAAAAATGAATTTACATCCCATCCTTATATAATTATTTCAAATTTTGATGCATTTATTACTCCTTCACCTACCAAATATCCTCTCATTCATTGACCAAATTAGTTTGTTCCATGTGGTACATCTTCGCACCCCAACTATAAGCTTCTAGCACACCTTCCTACCCTCTAGTCACAGGCTTCTCTTCAGCATGCACCCTTGTACTCAAGTACCTCGTCACTGTACCTTCTCCTAGTAGTTATCATGGCCTCCACTTACCTCATGTTATACTGTCCATTCATTCATCTCCATCCTTGGTAACTTTTGAGAAGTAATATTCTTTTGACTTAAAGCAAACCCATAGCAACTTATTCCTTTCACCTCTCAATTCTCACAATCGTTTACTTGGATAAATACACCCACCCCACACTAAAGGTATGTGTAGTCCTCTGCACATAAACATTCTTCACATAGTAATTAGCTTCATGCATGCAAGCACACTTATTACACAAAAACAACAACTAAATTTACAAAGCATAGCGACAATGAAGGAAATACATAATTGAAAACCTAATCTAAATGGAAATATTGCCTTATTACAAACACTAAGAAGACTTATTTATAGTAGGGCTTCAGCCTAGTCCCGTTAAAGTAACCAGGTAGCCGTGTTCCATCAACTGCTTCTAACTGGAAAGCACCTGATTTAAGTATGTAAGTGATGACATACGGCCCCAACCAATGTACTTTGAGCTTTCCTGGATGGCATAAGAACTTAGAGTCATAAAGAAGTACCATTTTTCCAATCTCAAACTTCTTATCCCTTATGTTTCTTTCATGTCATTCCTTTTTCCTGGCCTTTTCCTGCTTCTGACTCCATTATGCTATGGCTCTTTGCTCATCCAGTTGAATCATATTCTTAATACGCTCTTCTACAGCCTTCTCATCAGCTAGACCTCTAGCATGTGTAATGTGCAAATAAGGTAACATAACTTCTATAGGGAGAATGGATTCATCACCAAACACCAACTAAAATAGTGTTACTTTGTTCAATCTCTTGTAAGTTGTTCTATATGCCTTAAGAACAACTGACACTTTGTCATCCCAATCCCTTCTTCCAACATTACAACTTTGTGTCAAAGTCTAGCTCAAAATCTTGTTAAAATCCTCAATAGTTCCATTCACCTAAGGATGGTAGGGTGTAGTTTTATGGTGTGCAACCATAAACTCATCTAATAGGATCTTGGTTGTGTCATGCAAAAAGTGTCTACCCCTATCACTTGATAAGCTTAAAGGACCTCCATATCTTGTAAGAACATTCTCCCATAGAAACCTAGCTGATGTAGTTATTATACAGTCCTTCATAGGTGTTACTTCTACCCATCATGAGAGATAATCTATGCAGGTAAAGATATAGTGTGACCCAGTCCTATGCGCAGTTAGCGAAATAGGTCCTACAAAGTCAATGGCCCATTTCTCAAATGGTTCAGTACTAGTAATTATTCTCAAAGGCATCTCATCTCTTTGCCCTAGTTTTCCTAGGCACTGACAATGATCACATGCCTTACAATATTCTTTACAGTCTTTATACAATGTCTCCCACCATAATCAAGCAAGTAGCATCTTCTGGGAAGTCATATCACCTACATAATGGCCTCCTACAATACCACCATAGGCTTCTTCCATAACATCCTTGAACTCATGCTCTAATACACAATGGCATAATACTTCATCTCTGCCAAACTCTTAGAGGTCATCATTTATTAATATAAATGGTGTCACGTGTATAACAAGTTGTTTCTTTTCTAATGCCTTCATTCCTCCTGGTGTCATACTATTTCATAGAAATACAAAAATGTCTTCTAATTCCATGGGCATGTGTTTTAACCTATATAACTATGCATCTGACATTGTTTTTTCAATTGTCTATGCTTCCTCTCTTGAGTTGATTCTAGACAAGTGGTCTGGTCCAAAATTACTTTTCCCTTGCTTCACCATAACTATGAAGTCAAACTCTTGAAATAGGAGTACCCATCTGCATATGCGCCCCTGTAAGATAGGATTGTTTACCAAGTACTTCAATGCCATGTGATATATATAAAACATAAATGGTGTTACTAACAAGTACTATCGAAGCTTGTGAAATGCATAGATCATTAACAAAGCTTCGCGCTCTATAGTTGTATAATTTTGTTCAACAGGAGTCAACATCCTTCTAGCAAAACAAACTAGATGATCAACAATACCTTGCCTAGGTTGAGCTAACACAACACCAGTGGCCATGATAAATGTGTCCACATGCACATGAAAAGGTTTATCCCATGAGGGAAAACATAGAATGGGCATGGTAGTAATTTTCTCTTTTAATATCTCAAATGTGCGCTGCTATAGGTCTCCCCAATAAACTATACCTTTCCCCTTTAGTAAATTTTCCAAGGGTGCAACAACTTTGGCATACTCTTTGATGAAGTTTCTATAATACCTTGTATGACCTAAAAATCTGTGCACCTCACTTTGACTGGCAGGCACTTCCAGGCCTAAAATGACTGCAACCATAGCTTGATCAACCAACAAACCTTCCTTATAGATTATATGTCCTAACATTATTCCAAATGGTGTAGCAAATATGCACTTCTTAATGTTCAAAGAGATACTAAATTGTCTACATTATTCAAACATTAAGTGCAAATTGTCATAGTGATCTTTCACAAGCCCATATACTATCCAATCATCTAGGTAGACCTGTAAGAAGTTGTGAATAAAATATTTGAATTCCTGAACAACTATTCATGAGAATACAACAAGTGTGTTTTTCATTCCAAATGACATTACAGTATAGGAAAAACTATCCCATTCAGTAGTAAATGTTGTCTTTTCTTGATCCTCCTGATTAATCCTAACCTGATGATACACAAAAAACCCATCTGAGAAAGAATATATTTCGTATCCCTCCAATCCTTCTAGTATTTCCTTAGTAAATGCCGTAGGGAATGGATCTATGACACATTCAACATTAAGCTCCTTGTAGTCCACACATATTGTAATTCATTCATCATTCTTCATACTGATCACCATTGGGCTAACCCATTCCGACTCATCAAGGGGTTTGATAATTCCATATTTCAACATTTTATCAGTTTCTTCTTTTACCCTTTTGCGCAACTTAGGATTCATTCTGTAAGGTCTCTTTCTAACTGGTCATGCATCATCCTTAAGTTTTATCTTCATTTCTCCAAGTGATTCATGCATGTTTTTAAGTTCATGATATCCTCAAGGGAATAATTCCTGATAATCCCTGAGTAACTCAATGATATTTGCTACCTCCAAGTCTAACTAGTAGTCTCCAATGATGGCCTTCTTAGGCTTAGTCTCTAAACCTATATTCATCTTCTTTGTCTTCATGGGTTCATGATAGGCACACATATCCTTGTCTACTTTTTCCAAGACCTCGCACGCCCCTTGTGAATGTTCAATATCCAGGTTCTCAACTTCCTCATCATCCAATGTAAACCATATTTCCTTTTTCTTTCTCATGGCAAGTGCGTTTAAGTAGCATGGATTCCATTTCTTATTCCTTTCCAAAACGTGCTTTATTATCTATCTCGCCAAATAATTCCTAAATATGTTCTTCTTATTTTGCATTATCTCCCATAGTTAAGTGCTTGAAAAATTTTAATACCTATTCTATACGAGGTTGGGAAGAAAAGTAGTCAAAGGTATGGATCATCCCTGCAGTCAAATGTTTCCAATTACCGGTCTCTCAATGTAGTTCTGTATATACATACTAGGCACATGTGAATTTTTTAGTGTAGAATACAATCTATGCACCCAGATTGAAGGTGGTAATGCTTCATTTCATGTTGTCCAAAGTCTCTCACACTACTAAATGTGATTCTAAATAGGTTGATCACCATGATAAGTGTAGATCTACATAGGTGCATTGTTCCTTACAAACCTAATAGATTGGGTGATTCCAATCTCTTCACATTCTATAATATTATCTCTATAGACTACCCACCAGTGCATTTTTGTCCCACGTAAGGTATATACTAACACATCTCCTCTCTTAATTTGATCTATCCACCATGTTTCCATAGCTTTTAAAAATACAGGAATATCTTCTACCCGTATATATCAAGGTACTGTGATACCTATCCATTGAACCAAATGAAGTCCATTCTTGCATGCAACTATACGTTTTACCTCGTGCCCTACTAGTTCATATGTACCATAATCCCAATCATCATAAGAAATATACGTAGTATCCTTAATAGAATGATAATACTCCCACTGTAGGATGCCTTCTTTTGATGGCTCATTGACCTCTAGTTCCTAAATAGTGCATACATAAATTATGTTTAAGTCCTCCTCACTTAGAGGCTCAACATATGGTGTAGACTTCCCATGATTCAAAGGTATCACAACCCTTTCCTCCTTGTTCTCAAAGCTGATATACCCCTTATTGAATCTCAAGTCAGCATTATTCACATAACACCAAGGGCATCTAAGCAAGGTTGGAAAATTGTTTGCTTCTGCAAGTGCTGATACCTAAAAATCCCCAATTAACTTGGTTGCTTATATGGTTATAGATGCATCCTTCAAAACTCTTATGGGAGTGGCCTTAGTTCGGTTTTCCATACACAAAACATTAGATGATTGCTGCAATGGAAGCCTCCCCATTTGTACCCATTCATCTAATGTAAGAAAATTTAATTTGACACATGTATCAATCAATATGTTACTCAGTAGCCACCCATCCACACCAACATTTAGAGTAATTTCCTTATCATATTCAATGCTGTCAGGGGAAAGATTTTCATGTAGAATCTGCCATCCAGTCTTAATACTTGTGTGTGGAGTTTTCCCTTTTAACCAACTTCCTGAAATTGGAATGATGTTCTCCTAGCACAACATTTTGCACACTTCTCTCATATCATTGATATCATTTTGGAATGTCTCTGATGATTTCTTATGCTCCTTGAGGTATTGTATCTCACCCTAAAAATTCCTTAGCACTTCCATGGTATCCTGGTAAACTTCCTTCTGATGAGTAGGATCTAGGTACCTTGCATGCAAAATCTTCTCCTTGGATATCATAGGCTTCTAGTATGATGAGTCTCTTGCACATGCCACTTCATCTCATGTAGTAATATTCACTATCAATTCCTCAGGTCCTTCTACTATCTTGGGCATCCACTAATCTTCTAGCACACACTGGATTCTCACCATCCTAGTGCCTTTGTTTTCTTGCTTATGTTGCTTACTCAGATGCTCATATATGTCTAAGCACTCTTCATAGGTATGGTTCTTTCCGTAGAAAGAACATGCAATATTCCAAGGAAATTCTCTCCTATAGTGTTCAGGAGATCCACACGTATACCATGTTCCACGAGTGAACTCACCTCTTCCTCCACCATGGCCTCGTCCTCCATATCCACAATGATATCCATGTCCCCTTCCATAACCTCCTTCAAAATACCCCTCATTCTTGTCATAGTGTGTTTGATTATGATCCCAATCCTGGTGCTCATGCGTACCCTTAGAATTATTTTTTATGCTTTTCTGTCATACCCCAATGTCTATAGGATCCTGGATGTGACCAATCAACCAAAAATCCTCAGTATTGCGGGTCGTGGACCTACAAATCTTACAAAATAAAGATAAATTCTTCCTTATCATGTTATGTAACAAAGGATAGTGACTAGCATAATGATTTAAATTATAGATCTCATAATCCAGTACTAATAAGCATATAGGTCTGCGAGGACAACTATCTTTGGTGTGACCTTCCACTTCACAATATGTACACCAAATTCTTGAGCGCGTTTCATGGGATGAATTTGTTGATAGATTCTCTAACTGCTTTTCCATATCTAAAATTTTTGCCTCTAAGAATGGACTAACACCAGTGTCAATTCTCTCATCTTCCTCAACATAAAAATCTACTTCTAGTGCTTCGCACCGATTAGTGTATGTCTTTTGTGAAAATTTCCTTCTAAATGGTGTAATCAATCCACCAACAAACCATTGTGCATGTTAGCTTGCATGAATATCATAAGATAACTTAGATAGAAGTGTCTTAAAATAGGAATCATAATCATGTACACTCTTAGTAGTGCCTTACTTGATATCCTTGAGTGCACCTATACTCTTCTACTAAAACTCGGGGATATGGAACTCTTTTAAGAAAGAATCCTTCAATATTGCATAATCCACACAAGTTTGATCAGGTTCAAACTTCCTATACGAGCTGTGTGCATGTCCCTGTAATGCAGTAGCAAATTGACTTTCCTTTTTCTCAGTATCCGTGATCCCTTTAGTGCACCAAAAGATCTCACACATGTGCACATGCTCAGCAGCATCCTCTTTTCCTATATACTCCAGAAGACAAAGAAACATATCCATATAAATATTCTGTGGTTACTGCGGGTCTTGACCACATGATCTAGAACCTCATGTGTTCCCTCTGCCTCCAGAACCTCCAGATCCACCAGAACTAGAACCATCTATACCTCTTGATCCTCCACTTGTAGCTGGAATAGGACTGTAGACACCAAATTTGTGTCTTACGACCCCCTGCACCCCGCATCTCATTTTGCAACCTAACCTCATCACCTAAACCTTACAAAATTATTTATTAATTACCTTATAATTAATAAATCCACATCACCATACCTGCCACCTCATTTCGCCACCTCATCATGACCTAGTCTTAACCCTATACTAACTTAATTAAAACCTATAACTTGGTCTACATCCAGACCAATGACTAATGACTCCTCACCCGCACCTAAAACCAACCTCATAATGACTTGACCAAGCCCGCAACTAATCCCTCGGGAGAAAAGGAGGGAAAGTTGGCTATTTTACTAAAAATAGCCCACTTTGACCTGACCGATACCGGTTCCTACTCGACCACCGTCGGTTACGTAACCGCCATCGGTTCCCTGCACATGACCACTCCCAACCAAAAACAAAAGGTTGGATTTTCATTTGATCTAAAGGGGGAGTCATTGGAAAGATCCGCATTTGAGTTGGCTGAACCGAGACAAGTGAAGGAAAGAGAGAAGTTTGTAGAGAAGGACATCAAGCCCCAGACTGCAACTGAATAACCAGAGCCCAGTGACACTCATCCAAGCATCGGGAGAGGAGATAGCTCATCTTGGATTGTCAGACCATCCTACTTGAACCCTGTCTTCATCATCACAGTCTCAGAACCTGCATTTTCCATCAGGAACTAGTAAGTAAGTCTTATACGTTCTTTTAATAATATTTCTTGGATTTCTGAATCACAGTAATTACAAGTCTACCCCCAGATCTATTACCCGGTAACACTCTCCACCTAACTTACATTCCTCTACCCCTACTTTGCCCCAAGAACAGCCCTCATACTCTTTGAGTCTTCTCCATCACCTCATTACCTATCCCCAGTCATTCTACCAGCCTTATAAACACCATAACTATCATATAGCCATCTTATAGCCAACCTTCACCCAACCCCTTAAATCACTACCCCTACCGATATCGGTTATTATCAACCGGTACCGGTGACACTGACCGGCGTCGGTCACCATGATTCAAAACCAAAACAAGCCTTTCCTCTACTTGTTTCAACGAGGCAATTAAATTGTGATTTTACAATCATTTGTGTTAATTCATATTAGCAGGGGAACTGACCACCTTCGAAAGGAAGTTTTATATTTCCTGGGCCTAAGGCAGCTCCCTCATTTATTGTCTAATTAAAATCTAGTGGTCTTGTATTCTTACTTGCAGGTAGTCCTTCCAAGACAAAAAGGAGTTCTTCGCAGTCGATCTGATCTTTCTCTATGGTACGCGCACACCCTCTCGACATTCAACAGGTATTCCTCCTAGCCCTAACCCTTATCTGTTTCTCAAAGGAATGAAAGGATAGAAGCAACTCTATTCCAAAAGCTGAAACATTCTGTGCGAAACATTTTGGCACGCCCGGTGGGACCCATTTCGGGTTTCTGTTTCTCTTGCTTGCTTTCATATAGGGAGCATACTTGCTGTTTTCTTCTTCTAAAAAATTCAAACGATATTTTGTTATATTTAGTAAAAGAATGTCTTGCTTTTCCCAGATTTCTATTAGTAAAAGTCATCTTCCCTGCTTCATCGAATAACATTTTCAATTTGGGTTTAAAACACGTGCATCCCATTTTTGCGTGTTGTTTTCAATTCTAGTGAACGTAGATTAAGTAACAGGTCGTACACGTGGGGGTGATTTCCACGGTATTGACAAGAAATTAATCTTACTTTCACTGCACAACACATACCGAATCACTTCACAATTAACACAACAGCTCAAAACATCCCCCCTTTTCCGTGGTATTCCTCCGCCCAATTGAGGTAACCTTATAAGCCAAAACAAACTTGACATTTCCCCTAAGTCTTTTGTTTAGGATTGACATCATTCTGCATCTAAAGGCATAAGCCCAAATTGATTAAAATTAACCCTAGGGTTAGTCTGTTAATTTGTTTGTGCATTCTTGCTTGTTTTCAGTTCTGTTTCTCTGTCATACACTATTTTCTGTGATCACTACAGAACAGTTTGGTAGGCATACTAAGCACTGTTAACACCAAATCAAAAACTTCCTACTGCTTCTTACACCAGTTCTATTCTACCGACATCGGTTAGCTTACCGACGCCGGCTAGCAGCCTGACCGACATCGGTTACTTGACCGATATCGGTTACTGTCTTTCACAGTTCCCAAAAACCAGCAACCTACCAATTCCAACATTTTGTTGCTGCTTCTGTTCCTGATAGATTGAAACCCTACTGTGTACTCTTGTCCATGGTTGTTATCACTCGAAAGCAAGCCACCGCCATGGTTTCACATGCTTGCTCTGTGCCTTTTCCTGAATCACCCCCTTCACATTCTATGGGGAACCCTACGGACACCAGTGAGGTTCCTAAAATCCCTGTAGGAGATAAGGAATTTGCAAAATTTTTGGATGCCAATCCTAGCGCTGTACAATACTATTTGTCTCATGCCCCTGACCGTACGCCCGATGGTCAACTCCTTGTTGGCATGCCTATTAGTATAGCTGCTCATTTAGCTCCTTCTCCGCCTGATAACTCCGCTTTGTCTTCTGCATCCTTAGCCCCGTCTCCCAATCCAGCGGCTTCAGGGGTTCATACGGCACAGATTGGCTTTCCTTTGGTTAATCTTGGGCCCAACATATCATTACCGCCGACTGCTCCTACCTCGTCTCTCGTGCAGACTGATCCTTTTATGACTTGCTCTCTGCCACCTATCCACACGAGCTTTCCTTCTCAAGCTCCGCCCACCTTTTCATTTCCACACACGTATCCGGTGACCTCAACATCTTATATAGGACATCCCTATTCGGTTGCCTCAACACATTCATCCTCCATACCTTATCAACATTTAACCCCACCATTGTCTAGTGGTGGCCCTTGGCCCAATCTTCCTCCATTTACCGCAACCGCACCATCATCTCATCCAACTAATGATTTAATCAAACAAATGATGGACAAAATGCAAAATCTAGAGGCTTCTGTTTCAGGAAGTCGTAGCACCCTGACATACGAGCAAGTTTGTCGGGAGCCTATCCACCCTTCTGTCCCCCTTCATTCATATCCTCCTCAATGGGAATTACCAAAATTTACCTGTTTTAATAGTAAGGAGGATCCTCAACAACACTTGCGCTCATTTAGACATGCCTGCTATCTAATTGCTCACGACGATGCCTTACTACTCTGCACCTTTCCCATGTCCTTATCAGGACCTGCCTTGGAGTGGTATAGTGCTTTAACCCAGCACTCAATCTTCTCTTTTAACCAACTAGCCCAATCTTTCTTGGATCATTTCTCCATTAACATTGCCAAGAAAGTATCTATCACCGACCTCTATGCCATCTGACAATTTGAAGACGAATCTATCGCAGATTTCATTGGACGATGGCGGGGCCTTATCAACCAACTTACGTATGCCTTGCCTCAGGCCGAACTTATCAAACTTTTTACGCGGGCCTGCGCTAAGCACATTTCTCCTACCCTCTAAATTCAAACTTTCCGCACATTTGACGAAGCCTTTACTATGGCTCGAAAACTAAATATTCGAGCCTTAGAGGAAGAGAAATTGCGGTTGTGCAACAAAAACCCCAATTTCTGAACCCAAGATTCCACCAACAAACCTAACACAACCAATCCTCACCCATCGACTGCATCAAAATCAAAAGGAGTTGTGCACGCGGTGATGGTCAAATCCCAACCACCGTCTAATACCCCGCCAAAAACCACCTATAGGTATAAAGCTGAGCCCATCAATTATACCCCCTTGGGAGAAACTTATGGTGTGATATTGGAAAAATTGCTTAAAGCAGGAGCCATTACCTTACCTCCTGTTAAACCTCACTCCGGGTTTGATTCCACTCACGCCATACCTTCTTGGTACAAAGAAAATGACTTCTGTAACTTCCACCATGTGAAGGGACACAGTCATGAAAACTACAAGATGTTGAAAAACATAGTGCAGGAAATGGTTGATGCAGGTGATATAGCCCTCGATAATCCTAACGCCCCTGCTAACCAAAATTTAAAAATTTTCAACAAACCATTCCCGAATCACTCTCCTAACAGTAACATAAACCAAGATATCTTAGCCGAGGAGAGTGTTCATGAGATCCATGCAGTCTTCGACTCCCAGCCAAAAGCCTCTATCGAAAAAATTCTGAATCAAGCCTCTTCACTAACGCAGGAACCCGAACCCCCTTCATCACCATCAAGACAAGACGAAATCCTTGCCGTTCCTTTACCCATCAAGGAATTAACCACCCAGAGTTCTCTTCTCACAAATGAGCCCTCTTACACCACATCCTTGCAAGACTGTGAGCGGATGTTATCTAACTTATCTATTTCCCAAACGTCTCCTTCTACCATTCTTGTTGTACAAGAGGAAGGTTCACCACTTCTTTTTTCATCCTTAGACGAGAGACCTCTTGCACCGACATCACCACATTCTTTAAACATGACGGATCCTGTCAAACACGCCCTCCTACCTATTAGTTCTTCATCGCCTAAATCTTTTCAGCGATCGGTTGACCTCTTAACACCCATTGATACAGTGCCTCATCTACCCCCTGTATCACACCCACAGTGGACCGGAATCACAACCCACCTTTCTTCCATACAAAAGTTCCTATTCACATGTGAGGACTGTCATTCCCCAGAATATAGACAGGTCCTATGGGAACATTTGAGTACCCCATATTCTACTCAAATGTAGATGACCGATCCAGACGCCTCTACCATATACCTGAAGTGTTTACAGAAGCTTAAAATGCCTATGTCCTCATCTTCACCCCCCTCATCTCTACCAAATACCTCATCCACCTCTATTAGCCTAACCAAATCTTCCCCTATGCTTGGGACCTCACCAATACCCAGTCTAACACACCCACCTAAGCGGCTAGATTTATCTAAAAATAAAGCCGTCCATCCACTTAGGAGACAGACCCAATCTCCTCAACCTAGGTCTCTATCACAACTAAAACCATCGTCGTCACACCTACCTTCCATATTGGGACCTCATCCCTCCACCTTGCATCAATATATCATACCTCCTGCGTTTTCTTTAAAAAGACCTACGCCTTCTGCACCCATACAGAGATCCAAGGGCATATCAACACCGTCACCCCATGTATCATGTCCACCTATCAACTCTAAACAAATTCCATCATCAAAAGATTTGTTTGCTGTCACTCCTATTTCTCCGTGGTTGTTTTCTTATACCACATCATCTGTGGCCTCATCATCTAACCAGCTAAACATAGCTTTTGCGCCAAAGAAGCCACGTTTAGTTAAAACCCATTATCAAAACCCCTTGGCTAAACCACCACCCATACAAATCAACCATACCCCATCATTACCAGAATCTACCCAGTCAATAGCCTCATCTTCCTCTGACTTTGACCCACTCAAAGGGTCTTACGCCAAAATCCTTGCTATGTTGGTGGAGAAGGCAACCATTTCCCTACCCCCACTTAGACCTTATGATCCATCTAAACCTCGACTTATAGGTTATGATGAGTCTAAAATCTGCGCTTACCACCGCACACTAGGACATGACATGGAGGGATGCAAAGCATTGAAAGCCATACTTCATCAGTCACCTCTTTCAGACAAAAAGGTTAAACAAAACAACTTACGAAGGGAGAGACCTTTAGCTTCAATTCCCTCTCCTATACCACCTGTCCCCGCCTCACCAAGATCTATCATTATTACAACCCCACCTCTCGAAGACCATGGCTTATCCCTACCATCCTCCTCCTCTCGTGTTCACGAGATCAATATGATTAGTGTTGCTACTCGAGGGCAGAAAAACAATGGGAAAGCGAAAGAAAGCACACCTGCGGCCTCTCTTTCTCCGTCCACCATCCCAATCGTACCACCACCTAAAGTGGTTATTCGTGGACCTGCCTACCACGTCTCTAATGGAGTTTCCCACCGAACCATGATCAAACAGCTTCACCAATCACCTGTAAAAATGACACTGTATGATCTCATTCAAACTTCTGAATCTCATCGACAAGCTCTCGTTGAAATCCTTCAAGGGATAGAGGTCTTACCTAATGAAACCTTGCCTGTTACCTCCATTCTCACACCCAATCACATTGCTTCGCTCACCAAACAACCTATCTCCCCAACCACTTCTGTCTCTGTACAGCAAGCCACTGCTGTCAGTTTCTCCGAAGACGAAATTGTCGACTTTGGTGCAGAAGATCCTGACCCTGCTCTTTTCATCTCAGCTTATGTCCGGGACATTCAGGTACGTCATGTTATGATTGATGGGGGCGCTAGCCTAAACATCATCTCTGCAAAATCCTTCCAACAAATGAATATCCCTTCTAGTTGCATGTGTGCCAACCCCATCATGTTGCGGTCATTCAATGATGCTATTACTTCTACCTTAGGTACTGTGATCTTTAACATTCGTGTAGGGCCACGCACTTTACTCGAACTCTTCTATGTCCTTGAGGGAGAGTTCTAATACAATATGTTGTTAGGACGCCCTTGGATCCGGGCTATGGGATGCGTTCCCTCCACCTTACATAGATGCATAAAATTTGAGTACAAGGGGAAGTCCTACACCGTAAAAGTTGATCCTCCCCCCTTCAAAACCTGCAATATGTTATATCGCCCTAATGATGTGCTTGTACTAGTCAAGACACCCATTCATCCAACCCAACCATCCACTTCAACCACACCTCTACCATCCACTTCAACCACACCTACACCTTCAACCAATGAAACCACCGTCACAAATACCACTTCCTTTCCCGCAGACAACATCCCAACCTCAAACCCCTTAGTAGATGTTTTTCAATGCCTTACGCTGGGGGAGTACCGCCTATATAACGTTAGTTCTTTCCATACCCCACAGGAGTACAAACAGTTACATGCGCATCCTACCTACGACCGTCACGTGGGGGAGGTAATCTCTTACGGACCACCTAATTGCCACAGCAACCTAATGTATGGGGGTGTCGACGCATCCTCCGTTACCTCTGAACCTCCTCTTGGGGTGGTTCCCTTCCAATCTGATTTTCAATACCTGACAAATCGTCATTTCGCCCTCACCTTCTTGACTCGCTGTGCTTGGAAAGGCTTTGGTTTTGGTCTTTATGAACAAGGCCGACATACAATCATTCCCGTGACTACACGCAAACAAAATGATCGTAGTGGTCTTAGATTTCCTGAAACACTTACACCGGAGAAACCTCATGTTAGTTGTATCCTGGAAGATGACGAAATCACCCCTACCCAACCATCATCACCCATTTTTCCATCGTCACCCACAGAGTCGATAGACCCTGAATCTATCCCTCCTAACTTTTTTTTTTCATAAATGCTATCTTCCTAGGTCCTCTCACTTATCAATGCGATAATGAGGACCCATCTTCTCTTCCCCTTCTATATCCAGACATGATCGAAGAGGATTCACCTTCAATTAATGTTGTTGAGTGCCAGGATGACGACTCCATCCTCACTTACCTTGGTGCGGACGACTCCTATATTCAACGCGCCTTACCGTCTGAAACTCAAACCATGCTGAATGAGTCGACTATAGAAATCAACATCCACACAGAGGAGGATCCTCACATTGTGAAGATCAGACAATCCCTTAACACATCAGAACAAGCCGCCTTTACTACCTTTCTTCGTACCCGCAACCAAGCTTTCACTTGGTCCTACGCTGACATGCCAGGAATTGATCCTGACATTGCTGTCCATAACATTACCCTAAAACCTGATTCCAAACCAGTCAAACAGAAACTAAGAAAAATGCATCCACGCATTGCCCTCCTGGTCAAAGAAGAGCTTCAACGACTCCTTTCTATTTCCTTCATCTTGCCTATTGACTATCCTCAATGTATTTCTAACATCGTACCTGTCACTAAAGCAACGGGTGGACTTCGGATATGCATGGATTTTCGAGACCTTAACCTCGCTTGCCCCAAGGATGACTTCCCCCTCCAAAGTATTGATCAACTTGTTGATCTCACTGGGGGACATGAGATGCTTTCTCTCATGGATGGCTTTTCAAGATACAATCAAATATTGGTAACCCCGGCCGATCAACATAAAACTACCTTCATCACTCCTTGGGGAACCTTCTGTTATCGTGTCATGCCATTTGGCCTTAAGAATGCTGGTGCGACCTATCAGTAGGCTATGACTTACATTTTTCATGACATTATGCACACTATCCTTGAGGATTATGTCGATGATCTTCTTGGCAAATCTAAACATCGCAGTGAACATCTCGATGTTTTAACCATTATTTTTGATCACCTGTTACAATATTTGGTCCGGCTTCAACCAAAGAAATGTGTCTTTGGTGTTCTTTCGGGAAAACTTCTTGGCTTTATCGTCTCTTTGCGTGGCATTGAGGTCGATCCATCTAAATTCAAAGCTATCCTAGAAATGCCCCCACCCAAAAACCTCAAACAATTGCGTAGTTTGCAAGGTAAACTTCAATCTATCCGGTGTTTCATTTCCCAACTCTCGGATGGATGTCAACCTTTCCATCACCTTCTTAAAAAGGACATTGCCTTTCAATGGAGCAAAGAGTGTCACCAAGCCTTTGAATCTCTCAAAGCCTATCTCTTGCAGCCACCCGTGCTTATCCCACCTCAGGATGATCACCCTTTCTACCTTTACCTTTCTTCCACTAACCATGCTATAGGAGCCATGCTCGCACATCGGGACTCGGCACATCGAGAACAAGCAGTTTATTATATAAGTCGTACTCTCGTGGATTACGAGACTAGGTATACACATGTAGAAAAATTGTGCCTAGCCCTATCATTCGTAGCCACCAAACTCCGACACTACCTCCTGAATCATAAAACTTTTGTCATCACCAACACAGACCCCATTCATTATATGTACGCCAAACCACATCTAAACCAACGCATCGCCTGATGGATTATGCTCCTCGCTAACCTCGACCTTGAATTTATACATCAGAAGTCAATCAAAGGACAAACTATTGTGGACCAACTCGCAGAGGCCCCTTTACTTGAGGAACAATTTACCAATCTTTATTTCCCCGACGAACTCATCGCTACTCTTTCACTCAGGGAGGAGTCCTATCCAATGACCCTCTTCTTCGATGGATCCAAATGCCAGCGCGGCGGCGGAGCCGGCGTTGTTCTCATTCCTCTTGATGCGGAGCCTATGCCTCTTTCATTCCGACTCGATTTCCCCTGCACTAATAATACAATGGAATACGAGGCCCTTGTTTTGGGTCTCCAGGTTGCGTTACACTTAGGTGTCAAATCTATTAATATTTTCGGTGACTCTCAATTGGTAGTCAATCAAGTTATGGGCATCTACCAATGTAAAAATGAGGAACTTCAAAAGTACAAACATTACGTGGATTCACTTTTAACCTCATTTACTTGTTATTCTATCCAAACCATTCCCCGCTCCACTAACAAATTTGTGGATACTATGGCTTGCTTAGCCTCGCAAATTCCTGCCTCACCAACTGACTCTGACATATTCGTCTTGGTCCAAAAACTCTTTGCCCCATCTTACTCAGCCCCGGTTGTTTGTATGATAAATAATGTGTCTGCTAATTCACAGGATACCTGGTGCCACCAATTTCACGACTACCTTACAACCTCTGTTCTCCCACCTGACCTTACTACTAATGGAAAACGTGCTTTTCTTAAAGGTGTTTCTCATTATGTTGTCATGGGGGGACTCCTCTATAAACGTGGCTTTGATGGCATCCTCCTTCGATGTCTAACCGGCGCGGAGGTCACCTATACCATCCAACAAGTCCATGACGGTATCTGTGGTGGACATTTTAGTGGCCTTGCCATGGCTAAATGGATCCTTCACCTAGGCTATTATTGGCCTACTCTTAATACCAACTGCTACGAATATGTTAAGCGTTATGTGTCAACAACATGCCAACCTTCAACATACTCCTAGCCATCCGCTACAGGTCACATGAGATCTTTGGCCTTTCTCACAATGGGGTTTAGACCTTATTGGGGAGATTCATCCACCCTCTTCGCAACGTCACTGATGGATAATCAAAGCAACCGAATATTACACAAAATGGGTGGAGGCCATTCCACTCATTTCAACCAAAAAAGAAAAAATCGTCGAATTCGTTAACCATCACATTATCTGTCATTTTGGTGTTCCTCATCGCCTAATAACAGATAATGGTAAATCTTTCAAAAATAAGTTGTTACAAGACCTTTGTGACAACTTTGGTATCAAACTTAGTTTCTCATCACCTTACTATCCACAGGCCAATGGTCAAGCTGAATCTTCTAATAAAACCCTAACCAAAATCCTCATGAAAGTTGTTAATGATTCTGGAAGAAATTGGCATGATCACATCCCCTTTGCCCTTTGGGCTTATCGTACTAGCATTCATACCTCCACTAATGCCACACCATTTTCTTTGGTATATGGTACCGAGGCTGTCTTGCCTCTCGAAATACAAATACCCTCCCTCAGAATATCTCTTCAGGATATTCTCACCAATGATGATTTCTGCCAAGAGCGGTTAGCCCAATTAGAGCTTCTTGACGAGCGTCGTCTTATGGCTCTTGACCACCTTCAAATCTATCAAAAACGCATTAAGTGTGCTTATGATAAGTGACTTCATGAGTGTACCTTTAAGGTTGGTGATCTTGTCCTCAAAGAGAATCAACATGTAACCAAACTAGAAAAGAGCAAACGTGAAAAATTTGCTCCTAATTGGATTGGGCCTTACATTATCACTCACACTTATGGATCAGGCACTTATCGTTTAGCTTCACTTAATGGTAAACCTGAGCCTGAGCCCCTTAATGCCTTGCATCTTTGACCTTTCTACTATTGAATTCAGTATTATATCACTTCTTATCTACCTTGTGCTCGTCCTTTGAGCTCATTTACCACCGCATACACTTTGTTTCCTACATCTCAAAATCAAATCAAGCTCACATGGTTTTGATTATCACCTCCCCTTAAAGATGCCTTCCCCTTTTTAGTCTAGTCCATGACTTCAAAGTATCAAAATGACACATTCTTAATTAAACACTTATGTGATTTTCTTGAGTCAAACTTCCTACAAAACTAGATGCTTTATGCCCAATGGACATCTAGACCTCTAAATTATACATAGACTACTCCCTCGAAGGACAGCTATATGCCAAACTATTGCTGCTATTATATATAGACTGCTCCCCCAAAGGACAACTATACACAAACGCCGCATCTGCTACTATAAATAGACTGCTCCCTTGAAGGACAACTATACACAGTCAGCCTTTATCAGAAGCTTCTCACATTGATCGGCTTCGTGAAGACCTCAAGAGTAACAAAATACATATCCCTTGTAGACTTCCCACATTGATCAGTCTATATTCCACAAAATAAAAGATGCATTCAAAAGCACTTTTGAGTCATGGACTTGTCTATTTAGGTCTGGTTCTCTTCCGTCAGAATAATCACCTTGTAACAAGCTCTCAGCACCCTTGCCCACATCAACCACCTCACCTCACCATTTTTCAAACCAACAAAACTCAAGGGACATGACGTATATCCGATATATTGTGATTATATAAATCTTTTCACCTATCGACTTCTTGCCTATGCAAGGTACCTAGGGATTCAAGCTCATCCTATGTTAATATGTGGTTTGTTTGGGTCTTCTCAACTACGGGACACTTTTGCCTCTTTTGCTCGACTCTAGGATTGTGTGTTGACCTTAATTAGGACACGATTCCCTACTACTTGGGTAAGCTAACTTTAGTTTCGCCTATACTTACACCAACACCCCCAATACCATACCAACACCAACAACATTACCCTACCAATATCAAAATATTTTTACCAACCAAAAAATTACCTAACCACAAACAAATTGCCTGAATTCACCCCTCCCTGGTCCTAAGGGAGAACTACATTGGTCTGAGGCCCTTCCTTAATTTGTGCAATGGGCTATGTAGGTAGCACTTAGGAGACATGGGGTCTCCCAAGATTAGCTCGACCATCCCCTACCATACCCTATCATGTGTTGTCAATATAAATATTTTTGTGTATTTCTATTTGACAACATTCAATCTTATCCTTTTTCAAAACAAACAAAAACAACATTCAAAACACAACCATTCTTATTATTATCATCACTCAAAACAATATACATATTTAGTTTTATTTTCGATGTTAAAAAAATACATCTTCTCTATCATCGACTCGCAGGTCGGCATCCTTATTTATTCTTATATTCCTACGAAATTCACTTAGACCCTTGCGCCTTCTCCCAAATCAGGTGGTGATCATGATCGTCAACGCCCTTCACTTGGCCTCTCCATCCTCAAAGGTTCCACTGCTATTGGTTCCTCCCACTGATCCACCAACATCTCCTGTAACATATGAATACATCCTCTCGTGTGGAGGAATCTTGCCTCTAGTCTCTCCACTCATAACTGTGAAACCTCTAACAATCCCGTTGTCTCATTCACCTATGATTGAAGCTGGTGAACCAAATCCTGTAGACAATCTCTCTCTACTGTAATCACAGCTATGTCAAGGTGCTCACGTGCACCTCATAGCTCTGCTACCCACCATACTCTATAGGCCTCTGTCATTCCCGCATCCATTACCCTACGATCAGCTGATATCTCTTCTGGCCCTTCTGGAGGTGTCGGCCGGGGAGGTGAGAATGTTACCTCGGTGTCAATCCTCATGTATGTTCTATATGTCATAGGTATATCCTGAATGAACCCAAATTGTTGCCACACACAATCTAGAGGAATCCTCTTGTACTCACCCGGCCTGTGCTCTGCGATCCACCTCAACCGCTCCACACCCCTTAACTCCTTAGCTATGTTATCTATCACCATATAGTTCCTGTAAGGCCTCTAAAAAATATCCGCAATCGTCACCATCTCCCATACCTATCTATAATACTCGATGTCATCTATCATGGCCTGGGATCTCATTTCTTGTTCTGTCTAAACCCATCGTCTGAATCCCAACCTCTGCATTCCTGCCTCTCTCGACTCGATGGGTCAGCCTATTGGATGCACACAAACAATGTTCTCATAGTCCCAACAATGTAATAAGTATGAACAATCTAGTGTCGTCCTGTGTTTTCACTTGCAGGCCCATAAATCCCTATATAACTCTACCAGATATATGGGTGCCCATGCAAAAGTCATGCTCATTTCTGTCATTTCCCAAATAACACTCATCAATGCTTTTGGAAATCTTCCACCCTCCACCCTCGGTAATGCATAATACCCTACTGCTATCATTAATACCACTGCCAACTTTGTTTCCTTAGGGTATGTTGCATACATTGTACCATAAGTGAATGTCAAACCTTGTTGTGTCAAATCTCATGCAGCTGAACCAAATACTGCTGTTATCGCTGCCCGCCCCGCGCTAGGAAACACCTGATACACTGTTTTTCCTATCATTGGGAGTCTCAAAATACGGAACACATCTTCCAACATCACTGTCATCTCCCCTGTTGGTAGATAGAAGGTATTCTTTTCTGGATTCCATCTCTCAATCAATGCCTGCAACATAGCATGGTTACGCGTGATTCATGAATATTAGCGGATTCCACTTAACCCCAAATGATTTATCAATGCCCATTCAGCTAGTGTTACATCCAGTCGGATTCGTGACAACAACGCTAGCATAGTATCATTCATCCTTAACCCTGCTTCCGCCTACATACATCAAAACGACACATAATTATTCATTAGAACAAATCTCCACGGGTTTTTTCTCAAATTCTGGAAACTCCTACAGTAACCGATATCGGTTATAGACAACCGATACCAGTTTGCTAGCCAATACCGATTATCTCTAAATAATACCAGTCACTGTAAAAAATATACCTACCCTGCTTAAAAACATACACCTACGATAATTATTTTGTCCCTTTACTCCTATCTATACCTAAAAACATACGTGACCACCCTGCTTACCTACCCCATAGCACTCACCCCATCCCAAACCCTTGCCTATCACCTTTTCTTTCTCATCTTTACCCACTTACTCTCTCTCATCCTATTCACACAAAACATGCAAGAATCAAATTACAACCAAACGGTTTACCTCTCGGGATGTAGCATCTTGGGGTGGAACTTGTCTTCCCCCTCGTCCCTGCTTGCTGGATGCTTCTCCTCGTTTAGCCATGTTCACCACCCTCTTCAAATATAACTTATCTTTCTACCTTCTGAATCTCAGCCCACACTCACTTCACCTGTCTCTTTCCTCCTTATCACTCAAATTCTTTCATGTAATTTCCTGTATCAGTCGTCAAATAGCGTCACATTCACGTATTTAACTTGTTGCATGAATCTAAAAATAAGAACACTAAAAATAAGAACTTAAGTTGCCAACCAAGCAGTTCTATTTTTAGGAAATATAATTTTGAAATAACCGATATCGGTTACATAACCGTTATCGGTCATATAGCTACCGACATCGGTTACATAACCGATATCAGTCATGTGCCCCCTTTTTGCTTAAACCCAAGCTGTTTCTTTGTTTTTGCAAATTTTTGTGGCGCCTGCCTCTTTTTCCTACATAACAACACCATTTACCAATATTTGTCATCAAAATCACATATATATATCCTCACAATTTCAGCAACATCATCCATCTACATTATAACAACCATCGACAACATACATACGACATCATATATATATACATCAAACCCATCATCATACACAACATGTGAATTAAACTCATCATCTATATATACATACATTCCATTTCAAAAAGCCATCAACAAAAGACATCAACACCATTAATATATAAACCATGTGGATCAAACTCGTCATACATTAAATTTCACAAACCATCAACAAAACACTTAAAACATTTTAAACACAGCATATGGATCAAAATCATCATATATATCTATATATCAACGGTTTCAAATATACAACTTTCCCTGCATAGGGGCCTCTGTGATCTCATAATAATATAAAGCTGGCACGCAGGCCTTAATAACTGTCAAAATATCGACTCGGCTCGCAGACCGGTCTCTCATATCACAAATATACTCGGCTCGCAGGCCGGTATCACATATATAACCCATACTCGGCTCGCAGGCCAGTATATATAGCAAGAATGAATAAATGAATCATATGTGGGCATGTAGGCCTCGATATAAATAGTCGGTTCACAGACCGGTGCCTATATCCAATATACAAACAAAAACATTTTTCTCCGACCCAGGGATGTCTCAACTCTCCCCACCGCCCTCAGCACCTCTCCCTGCGGGTCCTGGCCCTAGATCCCACCTCCTCCCTGTCACTGACCCACCTGCTGTAGCTGTACCCCCCTGGGATCTCTGACTCCACGAGGTCTCGGCTCTGTGCGCCGCATATGGCTGATAGTCAGCCCTGGTACCATCAACGACATCCTGATAGTACCGGGCCTCCACTCTCACCTCCATATAACGGGCCCGTGCCACCATAGCTACTGGGGCTGGTCCCCCGACTCCTAATAACAATGGCCCCTGTCCTACCAGTACACCCTGTGCCTGTGGCTGTACCACTGCCGGTGGTGGTATCTGTGCCTGTGGCTGCGCCGGTGGCATTACCTATACCTGTGGCTGTGCCGATGCCAATGGTGGTGCCTGTGGCGGTGCCGCTGGTGGTACCTGTGGCTATGCCTGTACTTGCGCCTGGGCTAACTGCCCCTGTAATACACCTATCTGTGCATGTGCAACAGTAAGCTGCCCCTGTAACAACTGTACCTATCCCCTGAGCTGGTCCCTCTCTACTATAACGGCCGCTAAGTCTGGCTGTGTGGGCTGTGCTCTCCTCGTAGCTCTCTCCCCTGCCCACCATACCAAAAATGATCCTGTACAGCCGGTGTCATATACGGTATCATCTGCTGGCCTCTCTGCTACCCAATCTGGGTCCACGGGCTATGGGGCAGGTAGTGGGGCCTCTACATCATCCCTCCAGTACTGAGGGAAGGGAGGTGGTTCATCCTGTTATAGCCCCAACTGCCGTCGTACCCTCTCCAGGGGTATCCGCTCATGCTCTCCTGACCTCCGTCCCACTATCCAGAATGTATACTGGATCCAACGCAACTATGATCGGGCTCCTCTGCGGGGCTGATGACCTCTGTAAGGCCTCCATATAATATCCAAGGTAGTCATGCCCTCTAATAAATGATGGTAATATGCTACATCCCGTCCGGTGAGCACTGCTCATGGCTGGCCCACGACCCCCAACCACCTCTGAAAGCCATATCTATATATCACCTGTGGCCCTAGCTGCTGGGGCAGCCGTACTGGTCGAATACATATGATATGCTCATATGCCCAGCAATGTGGAAAAAATCCTGAATCACCTCATTCGGTGATAGCCCCACAGCTCTCTGTCTAACTACACGAGGTATACTGGTGCCCAAGCATAACACGTATGCTCCTCCACTATCTCGTGTAGTACCCCCATCAATGCACATGGAAAACGGCCTCCCTCTGAGTCCGGGAGGGCGAAGCATGTGATGCCTATCATCATCAACACGGAAAGCTATGTCTCATGTCTGTGGGCATGATACATGTCCCCATAGGCAATGCTCATGCTGTGATAAGTGAATAGCGCGGCTGCATCCCCAAATACCTATAGAATTCTGTCCATGGCTATCTCTGCATCTACTTGGAATACTGCCTCCCCATCAATCGGCAGTCTAAGGATGCGATACACATCCTCCAGTGTGATAGTCATCTCTCCAGTCAAGAGATGGAACACATTGGTCGCCGGATCCCATCTCTCGATGAGGGCAACCATAAGACTATGATCCCTCTCTATAGCCCTATATCGTTGGACTCCGCCGAGTCCCACCTTCCGCATGATGGCCCAGTGCGCCATGGACACGTGTGGCCACATCCGTCTCAATAGCGGAGGTAACCTATCCTGCATAGTCAGCTGCTAACGTGCCTACACAAATCACCCACTTCATTAGACCTACCCTTTCAAACAACAACTCCTTTAACCTTCTATACCCCCTTTTACTCACCCGACCACACAACCACCCCATTTTTTCCCCCCCACCCACCAATCAACCTTCCTATTAACCTCTACCCCTTCCCTCTCCACCCCCAAAAACACAAAGCCCAACAATAAACACAAACACCAAATCACTACTACCAATACACCCAAACAACAACCCAAACAATACCAAAACACCCAAACAACAACCAAAAATTTAACACAACACCACACCCAAACCAAAAAAATAAATAATCTTAACTAAGGACTGGTACTGGTCACCCATGACCGCCACCGGTCCTCTCTCCATCATCTCTCCACCGACACCGGTCGACCCACGACCGACACCGGTCAACCACAAACCAACCTCACCCAAAAATTTCGTGACCGATACCAGTCGCTTAGTGACCGACATCGGTCACTGTAAAATTATGGAGCTGAACCCGACGCAGCCCCCCAAATCCATTTTTGGCCTATTTATCTCTATTTACCCACCCAAACACCCTAAAAACCTACCCACCCTTCCGTCTTGGCCTATTTAACTCATCTACCCTCTCCATTTTTCAAATAGCTTCAATTTATTCATTATTTTATCAAAATATTGGATTCCTACCCACACCCCCAAATCTAGCTTAACAACATCAAATTCACATAATGCAAGGTTTCGAACCTACCGGTACAACTATACGTCATCGTGGTGGGATAGGTGGTGGTGGTCCAACTGGTCCAGCACCTCCAACTCCTCCTGGCTGTGCCATGGCTCTAAATCTCCTCTACTGGGTCCTCCACCAATCAAATGCTACCTCCTACTCACTAGGGCCTACCAATCACTCACTTCTCCACTCAAATAGTGCCACCTCAACTGACAAATTCAACAATTTCACTAATACACCTCAGACAACTAAAATTGGTTTTCAAATTGACAATATGATAATGACAAGCCGTATTTTTCTTTTATAGGTTTTCGACCCATAACCGATATCAGTTATATTATTCCCTAAAGAACCGGTATCGGTCATCTAACCGATACCGGTCATAGAGAATCGATATCGGTTTCATCCCACCTTTCCCAAATTTCTACCCTTATTTACTAATCGCCCTTTCTCACCACATTGCCTATATCCTCCTTCATTGGCCCGACCCAAGGCCGCAACCAACCATTTGGCCCGACCCAAGGCCGTAACCAACCATTTGGCCCAACCCAAGGCCGCAACCAACCATTTGGCCCGACCCAAGGCCGGTACCAACCATTTGGCCCCGACCCAAGGCCGCAACCAACCATTTGGCCCGACCCAAGGCCGCAACCAACCAATTTGGCCTGACCCAAGGCCGCAACCAACCAATTTGGCCCGACCCAAGGCCACACCCAACCATTTAGCCCGACCCATGGCCCTCACTAATCAATCGGCCCGACCCATGGCCCTCACTAATCAATCGGCCCGACCCAAGGCCGCACCAATTAAATACCTTGCCCAAAACCAACAAATTACAATTTTATCCACCCATCATGTAGATTTTTGTTCAATCAAGCTCATCTGTTAGTGTTTTAGCATGATTAGGGTCCTTGACTTGATCAGTCGACCAACTTTTCCTAGACCAAGACCGTGACATTTATCTCGACCAAACCAACCATTTGGTACTAGCCAAACATGCCTAAACGTTCCTGTACCTTACCCGTTATATCCCCTGGAGCTACTTCCTATGCCTTGGATACCAAGATTATATCACCCTTGTTTGGATAAACTATCGACCTTTTCCTATGAATTGCTTGTTTGCACTTCAAATCATGTACCTTGGTCGCACTACTGCATTTCAATGTGCGTCTGCTTCCTTGGACCTACCCCACCATCTTACCATCATCTAAACACCATTTACCCTTTATCAACCCTATCCCAAATTTCACGCTACCCTCAATCTGTGATAGATTTGAGGGGGATCACCTATACCCTTAACAGGGGTAACCACTTCTTATTATTGTCCGTGCAGCTTTAACAAGACAAGCTACACGACAACAAGGGGCTAATGTAGACACCAAATTTGTGTCTTACGACCCCCTGCGCCCCACATCTCATTTCACAACCTAACCTCATCACCTAAACCTTACAAAATTATTTATTAATTACCTTATAATTAATAAATCCACATCGCCATAACCTACCACCTCATTTCGCCACCATCATCATGACCTAATCTTAACCCTAAACTAACTTAATTAAGACCTATAACTTGGTCTACATCCACACCCATGACTAATGACTCCTCACTCGCACCTAAAACCAACCTCATAATGACTTGACAAAGCCCACAACTAATCCCTCGGGAGAAAAGGAGAGAAAGTCGGCTATTTTACTAAAAATAGCCCACTTTGACCTGACCGATACTGGTTCTGACTCGACCGCCGTCGGTTACGTAACCGCCATCGGTTCCCTGCACATGACCACTCCCAACCAAAAACAAAAGGTTAGATTTTCATTTGATCTAAAGGGGAAGTCATTGGAAAGATCCGGATTTGACTTGGCCGAACAGAGACAAGTGAAGGAAAGAGAGAAGTTTGCAGAGAAGGACATCAAGCCCCAGACTGCAAATGAATAACCAGAGCCCAGTGACACTCATCCAAGCATCAGGAGAGGAGATAACTCATATTGGATTGTCATACCATCCTACTTGAACCCTGTCTTTGTCATCACAGTCTCAGAATCTACATTTTCCATCAGGAACTAGTAAGTAAGTCTTATACGTTCTTTTAATAATATTTCTTGGATTTCTGAATCACAGTAATTACAAGTCTACCCAGATCTATTACCCGGTAACACTCTCCACCTAACTTACATTCCTCTACCCCTAATTTTCCCCAAGAACAGCCCTCATACTCTTTGAGTCTTCTCCATCACCTCATTACCTATCCCCAGTCATTCTACCAGCCTTATAAACACCATAACTATCATATAGCCATCTTATAGCCAACCTTCACCCAACCCCTTAAATCACTACCCCTACCGATAATCGGTTATTATCAACCGGTACCGGTGACACTGACCGGCATCGGTCACCGTGATTCAAAACCAAAACAAGCCTTTCCTCTACTTGTTTCAACGAGGCAATTAAATTGTGATTTTACAATCATTTGTGTTAATTCATATTAGTAGGGGAACTGACCACCTTCGAAAGGAAGTTTTATATTTCCTGGGCCTAAGGTAACTCCCTCATTTATTTCCTAATTAAAATTTGGTGGTCTTGTATTCTTACTTGCAGGTAGTCCTTCCAAGACAAAAAGGAGTTCTTCGCAGTCGATCTGATCTTTCTCTATGGTACACGCACACCCTCTCGACATTCAACAGGTATTCCTCCTAGCCCTAACCCTTATCTGTTTCTCAAAGGAATGAAAGGATAGAAGCAACTCTATTCCAAAAGCTGAAACATTCTGTGCGAAACAAGGACCTATAGATGTACTCCCCTGTGCTCTGACAGTAGTACTATACTGAACCCCTACAGTTTGTGAGGTATTTCCACTTCTAGAGGTGAATCACACGTTATGTGCACTCATGTTCTTTACAGATGATGTGCCTAAGAATGTTCCTACAAATATCATTGAAGTTGTTTATCCTACCATTGATTTACTTTCTCTCTTACTCCTGTTCTCCTACTTCACAAGTTAGCTTGTTGGTTACTTATCATACTAGATACTGGAAAACTAAGCGCAAGGGCTAGGTCACCAGGTGGATTAAGATGTGTGCCCTTGTCCTAGGTTGTCTCTACTAGTACAATTCTATGTGAGGTGAAGGGGGGATCTCTGTCATGTTTTCCAAGATGGGGGAGTTCCTGATGCTCTGGCTCCATGAATTTTACGTGAGCTGTAAATCCTTCACGAGCCATCTCTCTCCTCAGTGTCATACTTTCTACAATGGTACATTGCTTCTCTATCTCCCTCTCACATGCCTCATTATACTTAATCTGCCTCTCTACTACTAGGTATGCCATCTTTCACCAAACGTGTTCTTGCCCTTGTGTGTGGTGAAGTTTAGTTAGCCATCGGTTTACTCTCCAGGTTCAAAGTTACCATCAAGATCTTGATCACTAGTGGAATACCTTGCAGATATGCTCCTCTTGAATACCATAAAAAATGGAATTTAGCTACCTCTTGGAAATAATATGTCAAAATTGAATACTCCATAATATAATTGTTTAGAACACCATGAAACCACGTATCCACAGCGTGAGTCCAGATCAAATTAACATCATAAAGGGCCTAAAATTATTAATGTGTCTAGACAAGTGTGTGATACCTCCAGTTCCACTAAGATGCATAAGTAGTAAGCCACTCGTATAGTTCTACCGGAAAGATAGCAAAAAATCTCTCATATAATCTATTATACAGATTATGTTCTACCCAATTGTGTGTGTTAAACTCAAATCTGTTGTTGAACCATTGTGCATATTCTTCCTCTAGGTCGTGTATCCACTCCTCAATACTTTCTAGAGTTAACCAGTATGTCTTCATCGCAAACCATCCTCAAAACAACTTAAAAAGAGGTCCCGACAATGGAACTAATGATGCAGCCTAGAATTTACCAGATAACACCCTAGATGCACTGAGCACTCACCTGAAGTGTGTAAAGGTACCAGGTCCCTCTTTAGGGTTGTTTTAGTAGGATTTTAGCATGATTAAGGAAGAAATATATATATCCATAACTAATCCACTATTCTACAATGCATGTTACATTCAGATCTATGAAAGAACAAGCTTAAACAGTAATCATGATTGAATCAATAACATACACTACTCAATTACACACATGAATGACACTTAGGTTCAACCAACATCTTCCATCTATTAATAAACACAGAATCTCCTTGCAATAATGTCAATCTATAACAATGTGTGCATGGATTTGATACAATAATCCAATCATATGCACATAAATTTATACCTTCATATATATATCTCTCTATGTTTATATATATCCTTTACACATACCTTCTACTATGTGATTCATATCATATATATAGGGTGGGGACATTCCCTTAACCACTTATCTATTCCAGAAATAGGTGGCATGTTATTAATAGCCACGTGCCGTTTACAAGCATAGCCACATATGCAAGTGTGCTATCTATAGACCTCTTATAGTTAACTAAAGTGAAAATCCTATTCTTATATCATCTCCATGAAAAATGCCTTGATCTGATGCTCCAAAGATAGAAAATGCATGGCACACATGTCTCTGCATCATTGGTGTGTTCCGTACGCCATCTTCTAAATATAGGTCATCATGCTCAAAATTAGTTAAGTCCCAAAAGCTAAACTTGCCCTCCGAGGGCGGGTCCTTTTGGTCCCTCCACACCCTTGATCCCAACATTCTCTCCTACATGGAATTCTAGTGTGTTCTCTGATAAGTATTATCTGATCAACATGATCCACGATCTGTATTCTTCTCAAGTTATTTACATGGGAGGTCTTCATCTAGAAATAATGAATCCTCAGGATCATTATGCAAATCCTCAACAATCTGCCTCCAAAGCACACTACCTCTTACCAGCTTTGTGGCCTTTATAGTCAAATCATACGCCATGATTTTGGTCACCCATCATGCTCTTTTCTCACTGATTTCTGCTCCCATGATGAAGTATCTGACAAAATAGTTGGATACTAACACCTTAATATGATTGGTGGTGAGAATACTCTTGAGTTTATTGAGTGTGTACATGATGGTAAAGACCTGATTCTCTGCGTGAATGCACTTTAGTTCATAATCCTTCAGCATCTAGCTGAAGAAATCCACTGGTTGTTTCATCCCTTGTTCATTTTCTTGTGTTAGGACAACAAAAAAACTTAAATCAGCACTACAAGAATAAAGGATGAAATCCTTGGAATAATATGGGTTGATAAGTGTTGACATGCAATCAATCTCTTGCTTTTTTTTTTAATATTTCTCTTCCTTCTGTTGTCCATCTGAAGGCCATGTCCTTCTTGAGCATCAAGGTGATGGGCCAAATAAGTCCTACAAAGTTAGGGATAAAACACTTAACAAAATTGATCTTGCCAAGGAAGGATTGTAGAGCCTTTTTGTGCACCAATAGGGAAATGACTAGGATGGTTGAGATGTGCCCATGATCAATAGTGATGCCATCCTTTGAAACCACATGGCCCAAGAGATTTCCTTTTGCCACTAAAAAAATTCACTTATTGGGGTTAAGAGATACCCCAAACTCTTCGCATCTCTCAAATACTCTCTAAGTGCACTATATGATCCATGTTTTACTTTGAGAAGACTGTTATGTCATTATGATAAACCAAGATGAACTCATTGATGTAACCTTTGAAGGTAATTTCCATGGCATGCTAAAATGTGGCACCCACATTTGATAGACCAAAGGGAATTTTCTGATATGTAAATGTCCCCCATTTGGTTTCAAACACTTTTTTGAATTGATCCTCTTCCTTGACCAGGATCTGGTTGAAACTAGAATACCCATCTAGCATGGAGAATCTCTATACACTAGCCACATCCTGTAGAATCTACTCCATTGAATGCAAATGATAATGATCCTTTAGATATGCCTTATTTAAATCTTTGAAATCAAATCATAATCTGATTTCACCATTCTTCTTATGCATAGGAACCAAATTTGTGACCCAGGTAGATTATTTGATAGGAAAAATAACTTTAACCTCAATGAGTTTGGATAATTCCTTTCTCATGAGGGGATCTATCTTTGGATTGACTAGCCCTTTCTTCTGTCTGACGAGCTTGATACCTAGATCAAGGTCAATGGATTGTTGAGAATCACATGGATCAAAAAATTTGAGGTATTCATACTCCCATGAGAAGATATCACAATATTTTTGACAGAGAGAGTTGAAGGCCTATTTATCTTCATGCACACAAGTCCTGCTGAGCAAAAAATATTTCCCATGCACAATAGTGACTGAGGAGAAGTCTTCTTACACAACACGCATGAACCTTTCTTCACCCTTGAACTCGTCATCAGGAATAAAAAAAATTTCTACAGTGACCAGCCCTTTAGGCAACTTGTATGTCTTCAGCTGTATCACTTGGTCATCATAGGTTTCATGTAAGTCCACTTGCATACTTGATGGGAACTTAGCTTCATTCTAGATAAAATGGATGATATGCACTTCACTGTCAAACACTTGCTAGCTGGTGTTGTTTTCTAGAATGGATGGTATGATCACCATTTTGATGTGCTAAGTGTTTCCTCTAACAAATTCCTCTATAGGAGAGAACTATGAACCAAGCGCAACCATATGGTCAGGTTCCTTTTTCATTTTGTGCAGCACCACCTGTAAATTTAGAGAATCAAAGCTCTCAATTAGGTCCCAAACTCTATGCTTATAAGCTTTGAGAATCTTATTCTTCTTCTAGAATTTGTTGGTAACCTTGTGGATAACCAATTCTATGTCCCAAAAGATCTACAACGTGTTAATTTTATTCTTCTCAGCAATAATCAAGCCATGCACTAGTGCTTCATACTTTTCCACATTGTTAGAACATGTGAACTACAACTTGTGCATGAAGAAGAATTTCTCATGCTTAGGGAAAATGAGAACCACTCCTCCTCCCGCACCATTTCTTCGTCTGGATCCATCAAAGTAAAAATTCCATAGACCCAACTCAATTTTTTCTTTCTTGAGCACACACAGAATCACAAATTCTTCTTCAAGAATACAGTAAGTACCAAGCCCAGTTTCATAAGCTTCCAATTCTTTTGTGTATGGATCAAATTTATGGTTTCTCTCGACCCATTCATCAAGTACTAAGTTAGGAACAGAGGTTGGAATATACGACTCTTCCGGAACTGAAGCTTATTCTTATTGGATTAAACAGTTTCCTTACAAAGGGGATGGGACATATGAATCTACATAATAGGAAAATATAGGCTCAACTTTTATGGTAAACTAGGCACCATACCTTGTCTTGGGTAAGATATGAGACCAATCAGAAGACAAGTAACCACCCAGTTTAGCAGTAAAGTCTCTTGATAGACATACTGAAAACAAAGGATGCAGGTCAATGATTGACCCATGTTGAGTAATGATTAGTATTAGACATGCATGGAAGGTTAACTCAAGATACTTGAGGAATCCGAAGGTGGTGACAGTTGAACCATCAAGTTGTAGGACTCCTTTAGACAAAGGGTTATATTTTAGACCTAAGACATCAGCTATCTTCTTAGGCATAAGATAAGTACTAGCACCTGAGTCAATCATGTAATTATGCACTAGGTGTTTGCCTATGATCAAGGACATATAGAAGAGTGGGGTTTTAAAAAATTTACTTACTTGTTTCTCCTCTTCTTGACAGACATTGATAGAATTGCATGGCTTCTGCACAACTATATCAATGTGCGGGAGTTGTGCTAGAGCTTCATGCAATAAATATCTTTGAGAAGGAATGGTCAGGGCATCCCACATTGTGACATTTATGTTTTTTCTCTTCATCTAGTCCACAATAATAAATGGAAGGCCCCTTGTCTTGTGAATTTGGGGAACTAAATCCCTTCTTGATTGTTTAGGTGTAGAAGCTTGGAATTTAGCTAGAGAAAAGGCTTGACCTACCAAAAGAGGGGGCGTGTTACTTCAAAAAGAGATTTACACAAGGCCTCTTGTGTAGGGAGAGGGAAATTAACACCTAACTCTACATTCTCTTCTTCTATTTTGTGTTGTTCGCAACATGGGCACGTGGTCCTTTTGTATCTTCTACAGCTTGGCTGATTACACAAAAGTCTTCAATGCCTAAGAACATCATATTCATATCTGGAGGAGCTTCTGGTCTCTCTTCATTTTTTGTTATAGAGGAACTTTTTGAAGGATTAAAAATTGAAGCATTCTAGATCATGAAGGCTTGGGCATGCACAACATTGACACAAAGTATGTTGTAAGGGAAACCCCATTCTAACTCTTGTGCCAAATTTTTTTGAACTGGAACAAGTTCCTGACTTGCACTAGGTCCTAGAAGAGAAGGTGAGGGAGGAACAACTTGCAAGGGAGGATGTGTATTGGGATGCCATCTATCATTCTACTGGTTGGGCATGTATATTTGATATCCATATTGATTCTGCCAAGTTTGATTGCTTTGGCCATGCTCCTGATTAGAATTTCCTCTATAGGCTTGCGCCTGTTGCTTCTCTAATGATATGGCTTTATTTGATAAATTTCTAATCAGGTCCTTCAACTGTTCATCTTCCTTATACTGCACTAAAGAGTAGGATGTTAAGGCAACTGGTTACACGCTTTTCTCAGGAACAGGAATAGGGGCCAAAAAAGGTTGAGGTGCTTCTAACATTTCTAGGAACAAGGGCGTAGGTGGTCTAGGAGTTATCTTTCCTTCCTGAATAAGACTATTTTCTAGCCTTACTGCAATAATATAAGTAGTTGTTAAAGTCCCTCCTCCCATGGATTGGATCATAACTGAAATATTACTATTGAGCACCTTCATATAATATAGGAAAGCATGCTAGGATGTAGGTCTTACTACAAGAGGGATTCTATCCTAAGTCTTCTAAAATTTTATTTTGAAATTAGTCATCTGCTCATTAGCTTCCCTCCTTGTTATTTTCAATTTCTCTACCAGAGGTAGGTGATCTGACTTATCTTGAAAGTAATTGCAAAGAGTTGTTCCCAGCTCATCCCAGGTGGTGATAAATCCAAGTATCAGGCCTCAATACCATTGAAGTGATTTACCTTTGAGAGGCTGCAAGAAGCCTAACTACTACATCATGTGTGATCAAATAGAGTGAACACATGTTTGATATATCCTAGATATGTTCCTGAGGGATGACTTGATTCTCACTAGTAAAGTATGGAATGCTCTTAAGAACACCATTTAGCATATCATGTTTCATAATTCGCAACAAGGGACTCCCTTCAGTAAGGTTTATAAAGTTTCTTAGTGGAGGAGGTTGCTAATGCATCATTGTAGGGCACACATGTTGTCTATTTTGAGGAGTTGAATGAGTAAAGTGCGTAGGAGATAGAGATGCGCACGTGGGCTTTCTAGAATGGATTCTCCTTGGGGATAGCTGGAGGTATTCAAAATAATCTTCATCTATTGTAATTTTTCTTGTGTGCACTATTCTCATGAAATGCGTTCAAAACTACTAAAATAGAGATATTAAAATGTTGGGATTTTCCAGATGTGTTTAAATGATCCTCCAAAGGCTAAAAAAATAAGTCCACACATAAGAACTTAGAGATATGAAATTTGATCTTTCAATGTTTGTCCCACTAGGCATCCCAAAAACTATTGGTTTCTCAAACATGCACCCACATCTTGGATATTGGAAGGGATGAGGTGTTTGAGACCACAATAGAACCATACCCAAGCTGTGGGACTTTGTGCACTTGGGATAAATCTTTGAAGAAGGCCGATTTCTCTAACTTTTTCTACTGCTACTGCTACTCCTAGTGCTGGAAGGGGAAACTAAGATTATAATGCCAAGGGGCCATGGATAGAAGGATACCATGGAATGAAACTACACTAAAATGTGATAACACCAAAAAAGAGGGATGAGCACTATCTGTTCTGAGTGAGAATGAAAGGAAATGCATGAAAGGAGGCTAAGCATGAGTAGCACAACTAAACATGTATTCATTAGATTGTTCTCATAGAACATAACTAAATAAAGAGTTGCAAGGGATGTGAGATGGCACAACCATCATGTAACAAAAAAGAAAAGGCAAGAAGAAGGAATGCAAGCATCTTAGGACAAAGGATAGTCACAAAATGATGCTTCTATTACTTCCTGAAAGGCACAGAGTTGTTATAATGATGAAGGAGGGTGATATCAACTTACAAGAGCTAGATCTAGAGGTCTACAACTCATAATATAGAAAGTATGGAGTCCTTAGCAAAATGTGTAAGGATCCAAAGAGTCCAACATAACAAATGAGTCTATCTCTTACATTTATAGATGAATATGTAGAATGAGAATAAAAGGAGGAAAAACTCAAATTTGAAATGAAACCACTAACAAGAAGCATTTAATTCTTGTAAACCCACCTGGATATTAGTGAAGTATGCTTCCCCAAGCCTATTTGGTGTGTTGAAGAAGGAAGGAAGGTAGATCATATCAAATCAGGTCATTGGAGAAATCAGATCTACTCATTAATGCTCAGAGAGGTGTTTTCTCATTTCTCACTCACTAGATCTGCCAAAATTTGAATTTGAATTCCTAGCACTATAGCTGATGTCATCATATTTTTGACAAGTATAGGCATGCACCGATCTAAGATCTGTAGAAAAAAATATGACTGTCAGAAGATGTCAGAGTCATTGGCACACGTAAAACATGTGGTGTGCACGGATTAACTTAAATGATGGCCAAATGTGTAAATATTTATCTTTTATACCACGTATCACTCAATGAATTATTGTAAGGATTCGACACCCTATTGGTGTGTTCAAATATTTGTGTGTAGCATACTCAAAAATTTCAGAAGATGACCTAGTATAGAAGGGTGCAAAGGAGGGCACAAGGGAAGGGCATGTGAAGGAAGGCACATAAAGGTGTGTGTGGAACATGTGGGGAAAAGAGGAAAAGAGGAAAGAAGAGAATTCATGTTGAAGGTGCAACCATTATAAAGTGATGGGTGCAATGAGCAAGAGTCCCAAGGATTCAACTCATTTAAGCAAGTGTGAGATGTGTGCAAGGTGAAGAATATGCTTAGGAAGAAGGTGAAAGCATAGAAGGTGGGTGTGAGGGAGGAGTAGAACAAAGAGGAAAAGGAAAATGGAAGGAAATAACACCAAGTGCGCAAGGGAACTTGAGAAAAAAAAAAGGGGACGCCAAGGGGAAAATGCAACTAAGGAGTTGTTCCAATTAAACTTGAGTGCATAAAGCCTTCAATGGGGAATTGAGAGCTAGAATATTTATACCAGTTACCAAAATAAATAGGAGATTTATTTAGATAACAAAAATCACTTTGAATGTTGTTGTGGATGGATGGATTTTGATTAAGATATTGATTGATACAGGTGCAAAAGTCAATGTTCTTACTTTAGATGCATGGGTACAAATGGGGATATCTCCATTATAGCCATCTTTGAATGTATTATTCATGGCTAACCAAACTAGGGTCACTCCCATCAGAGTTTTAAAAGATGCATCCATTACCATACAAGGAGCCAAGTTCACTGAGGATTTTTATGTTTTAGCACTTGCAGAGGTAGATAGCCTCCTAACTCTACTTAGGTGCCCTTGGTGTTATATAAATAATGTTGATCTTTGGTTCAACAAGGGTTATATCAATTTTTAAAAAAAGGAGGAAAGATTTATTATCCCTTTAACAGATGGAAAATATGCACCCTATGTTGAGCCTTTGATTGAGGAAGATTTGAGTAGGATTTATGTACATGCCATCTGGGACCTAGAGATGCTTGAGCCATGGAAAGAAGGAATCCTTTAGTGGGAAGATGCACAATCTATTAATGATACTACAAGTGTTGCTTATGATAATTGGGCTCATAGAACTTATGAGTTGGTAGGGTGCGAAGTAAAGAGAAAATTTACGTGGGACAATATACTTCATTGTATTAGGAGAATAAGCAACAACTCGGTACCTATTTATACTAGATAAGGAGATCCTATAGTATTTCTATGTGCCATGGAGGAATAGTGGATAAACTAGTTGGAGAGATGGAATATGCTAGCATATACCCTATGCAAGAGAATAGTGTGCCAGTGAGTGGTTCACAAGGATAATCTTGTAGGATGGAATGAAATTAGAATTGATCTTTCTACTCGGTTTTCTAGGAGCAATACACCTACTCAAATATGCACTTATCATGGTAATCAACCTATTTAGCACCATGTTCAATAGTGTGAGAGACTCTGGATAGAGGGGTAGGAAGTTTTATCACCTTCACTATGGGTGCAAAATTTTTATTCCACTTTACAAGGTTACGCGTGTGCTTGGTATGTATATGTGGAACTCCATAAAGAGAATAGAAATTGGTAGGATTTGATCGCAGGAATGATACATAGGATTTGATTACAGGAATGATACATATGTTTGACTACTTGTCTACTAAAGCTCTAGTAGAAGAAGCATTACAGGTTATAAAGTGCTTAACTATGGGAGATAGTGTCAAGGTAGAAGAATTCATTCAAGATTTATTTGTTGAAGAAGACTCAAGAGCATGTTTTCCTAAATAAACAGAGACAGATGCCACACTACTTAAGCACAGTTTCCTTGAGAAGCAAAAAGGAAAGATGGTCTACTTAGTGGATGATGAAGAAGTAGAAAATCTGGATGTAAACCATTCAATAGATAGGCGTGAGCTTTTAGAAAGTGCAGATAATACCACGCACACCTATCATGAACCTCTGAAAACAAAGAAAGTGAATATTGGATCAGATGCTGAGCCTAAGAAGGCCATAATTAGGGACTATTAGTCTAACTCTGAAGTTGTAAAAATCATTTAGTTACTATGATATTATCAGGACTTATTTCCTTAGGGATAACATGAACTCAAAGGCATGCATGAATCATTAGGAGAAATGAAGATAAAGCTTAAGGAAGGTGTGCTCCCGTTTAGGAAGATACCCTACAACATGAACCCTAACTTGTGTGTAAAGGTTAAAGAAGAAATTAAGCCCCTAGATGATTCAAAATGGGTTATCCCAATGGTGATCAATATCAAGAAGGATAATCAGTTTAGGATCTGTGTGGACAATAGGGAGGTGAATGCTACATGTGTGAATGACCCCTTTCCTACACCATTCATTGAGGAAATACTATAAGGTGTTGCAGGGCACATAATATATTCATTTAGAGATGGATTCTTTGGGTATCATTAGGTTAGGATTACACAAAAGGATCATGAAAAGACTACTTTTACTACTTAATGGGGAAACTTTTCCTATAATGTGATGCCTTTTCATTTGAAAAATGAACATGCTGTATTTTAGTGCATAGTTGTTCAAGCATTCAAAGATTTTATTCATAACTTCTTACATGGTTATTTAGATGACTGGATGGTGTATAGACTTGTTAAGGATCATTGTGAAAAATTATGATTGATGTTTGAAAGATGTCGATAGTTAAGCATCTCTTTGAACGTTAAGAAATGTGTCTTTGCTACACCATTTGGCACATTATTAGGGCACATCATATGTAAGGAAGGTTTGTTTCTTAATCCTTCTAAGGTTGCATTCATTATCGGCTTGGAAGAGCCTATAAGTCAAATTGAGGTGCGTGGATTCTTGGGGCACACTGGGTATTATAGAAAATTTATAAAGGGTTATACTAAGGTTTCCACACCCTTGGAGGAGTTACTAAAAGTGCAGCAATGTGCATTCAAGACATTAAAATAAAAACCTACCACAATGCCTATTCTATGCTTTCCTTCATGGGACCAACCATTTCATGTACATGTGGATGCCTCTGACATGGCCATTAGTGTGGTGTTGGCTCAACCTAGAGAAGCTATTATAGATCATCCTATCTGTTCAGCTAGTATAAAGTTGACTCCTGTAGAGTAGAACTATACAACTATAGAGCATGAAGCTTTGTCAATGATCCTTGAGCTACATAAATTAAGAAAGTACCTACGAGAAACACCATTTTTATTCTATATCAATCACATGACATTGAAGTATTTGGTAAACAATCCCATTTTACAGGGGTGCATATGCCAATGGGTACTCTTATTCAACAAATTTGATTTCACAGTTGTAGTAAACCCAGGGAAAAGTAATTCTAGATTGGACCATCTATCTAGAATATAGTGAGGATAATAAGTGCAGGTAATTGAAGATACCATGCCTGATGCACATTTATGTAGGTTACAATGTGCATCATCTGAATTAAAGGAAATTTTTGTCTTTATACGAACATGTATGGTGCCAAAAGGGATGAAATCCTTAGAGAAGAAATAACTTTCCATTCATGCGGAACCGTTTATGTTGATTAGCGGTGACCTATACAAGTTAGGTCAGGATGAATTATTGTGCCGCTATGCACTCGAACACGAATGCATAGATATGATGGAGGAGGATCATGGTGGTATTGTCAGTGGGCACTACGTAGGTGATGCCACTGCCTGTAAGATTATACTCACTGGATTATGGTAGGAGAACCTATATAAGGATTGTAAGTCATTTTACAAGGTTTGTAATCACTGTCAATGCCTTGGAAAAATAGAACAAAGAGATGAAATGCCTCTAAGACCTATTACTAGTGCAAAACCATTTGAGAAATGGGTTATAGAATTTGTGGGTCCTATTTCACTAGCTGTGCATAGGACTAGATCACACTATATCATCATTTACACAAATTATCTAACAAGGTGGGCATAAACAGTACCTACAAAGGATTGTACAATAACTACAGAAGCCAGGTTTCCATGGGAAAATATTATTGCAAGGTATGGATTCCCATTGAGTTTGACTAGTGATAGGGGCACACATTTTCTGAATGAGACAATCAAAATTCTATTGGATGAATTCATGATTGCACACCATAATACTACACCATATCATCCTCAATAAAATGAGACTACTGAGGCTTTCAATAAGATTTTTAGCTAGACATTGAAAAAAAAAAATGATGTTGGAATAAAGGATTGGGATGATAAATTTTTTGCAGTACTTTTGGCATATAAAACAACATACAAATTGTTAAACAAGGTCACACCCTTTCAATTGGTGTTTAGCACAAAAGAAGTTCTACCTATGGAATTCATGCTACCTTCTTTATGTATTATGTGTGCTGGAGGTCTAGCTAATGAGTAAGCATTAGAAGAATGAATTGACAAGTTGATTAAGTTGGATGACTAACGAGCAATAACACGCTGGAGTCAAAAGTAATAAAAATCCAAGAATAAAGCATGGCATGATAAGAAAGTCAGGGACAACAAGCTTGAGATAGGACAAATGGTGCTTCTTTATGATTCTGATTTTCTGTGCCATCCAAGAAAAATCAAAGTACATTGGTTAGGACCATATGTGATCACTTAAATACTTGAAACATGATCTTGTTAGTTAGAAATGATTGATGGAATACAGTTAATTGGTTACTTCAACGGGAGTAGGTTGAATCCCTATTATAAATAAGTCTTCTTGGTGTTTATAATAAGACAATGTTTCCATTTATATTAGGTTTTCAATTATGTATTCCCTTAATGTATTTCCTTCTTCATCATTATGATTTGTCAATTTAGTTTTTTTTTTGTGAAATAATCATGTTTGCGTGCCAAAATCTAATTACCATTTGCAATTTTTTTATGCGTAGAGGATTGCACATACCATTTGTGTGGGGAGGTCATTGAAAAATGGGTACACATAAAATAACAAACTGCTACATGTGCTATTCAAGTTTCAAGAGTTGGTGGACAAAATATTTCTTCCAAATAAGGACCATAGATGGAGATAAATGAACAATATAGCATGAGGTAAGCAGCAACCGTGAAGACTATTAGGAGAAGGCACAGTGAAGAGGTACTTAGGTGCATGGAAGTGCACTGAAGAGAAATATGTAGCCAGAAGGTAGGAAGGCGCGCTAAAATTACCACATAGAAAAATGTGAAAAGGGTCAATTAATGAGGATTATTGGTAGGTGAAGGAGTAATAAATACACTAAAGTTTTCAAAATCTATATAAGGAATGGATATGAGTTCATTTTTACCATTGTAAATTGCAAAAAATTAAATGAGCTAAGTGAAAAATGAGTTGAGCGAATCATGTTGAGGTGTAGAGAGTGTGAAACTAGACATGGAGAGTATATTTGTGCATAGGAGAAGCTTGCATCCCCATTGGTGAAGGGTTTGTGAAAATCATAGTGTTGTGAAAGAGCTAGGGCACGTGATTTCAACTAGGGCACGTGGATTCAAGATAGGGTTTTGGAATTACTCATTAAAAAATGTAGAAGGCAAGTATTTGCACACTACAAAGGACAAAAATTTGAGATTTACAAATGGCACCAAAGAAAGCACCTGTCATAGGAGCCAAAGGGAAGAAGAAAGTGGAAGCAGAGGTTGAAATTTCTTGAGAGAGAAATTTCTTGAAGATGCAATACCCAAAAGGCATGATAGTGGGACAAGAATGGGATTCTAATGTTCAAAAGTGCAATATAAGTGATTACAACCACCACACATCAAATAATAAAAAAGAATTAGACACGATGTGAGTATGAAGACAAACAAGCACATAACAGAGGACATGTCAGTGTATGATGATGCTGGAGAGAAGTTATTAAAGAAGAATGGAGTTTACCAGATGTACAAGCTACCATATTTAAGAAAATATGAACCTTTGTACCAGTGGTTGATGAGCAAGGTACATGAAGAAATTTTGTATTTTGCTGGATGCAAGGTAAGGATTACGTCTGCTTTGATTTCAACTATAATAAGATTAAAGGGCACATGAGTGGATCTGAATAGTGACTTGACAGATAAAGTAGAAATCCTAGAGATGCAGAAGGAGTCAGGGTATACCAAGGGTCGGCATGGAATGGATATCAATTAATTGAAGTACTCAGTGGTATAGGAATTTGCACATCTAGTGACCAAATTGAATGATCAAGAGAGATGGTCACAGGTGAATACAATGTGGCTATACATTGCAAGGAGAATATCACAAGGGATAATTTACAAAATATCAGGCTACATTAAAAAAACTATCATCGAGGAAGCACACGTAGGTGAGAAAATTAGTTTCGATGCTATCATATTGTCCCTAGTATTTATGGAGATCGGGGTGCTTGATGGGCCAAAGAACAAGATCTTGGAGTACCCCATACAAAAAAAGTCCCTTGCGGAAATATTTGACAAGTACTTGTGTGAAGGGTCAATGAGTGGGCCATTCATGTAGAGGGAGGAGATGTGGTATGACAGACTCTATGTGACATTTAAAGAGGAGTGACGCATCCAGAAGGAGTTACCTTTGGTGGTGGGAAACACAATGCAGTTTGCGGTGTATCAACACTTCTGCATTGAGTTATTTTCAATGAAGGATGGGACTTGGAGCCCTTGGTGTAAATTTTTGTATGCCTTCATAACATGTTACTTCCAGGCATTAGTCCATCATTTTACTAATGCGTGACACTTGAATTTTGTTGTAGACAAGGTTGAATGTGATTACCACATGCTCCAAAAGATGTATGTATATATAAGTAAGACTACCTATATTGAGAGGATAATTTCAAACATGATAAACATAAAGCTTGTGATTTTGGTGATTGGAGACGATAGATCTTTGCTTATATACCTTCAGCTCAAACCTGAGTTGGAGGGTAACAAATATGTGGAGAATGAGTTTGCACTCCTAGGACAGCCTATGGGTAAGCACGCAATGGAGAATGTACCAGCTCTAAAGCCCACCAAACCTATAGGGGTTGATGACGAGGAGGAAGAGTGTGAAGATAGTGGATGCTTGGTACATAGAGGATGGAGGAAACCCTCAGACATGGTAGAAGCTGAGTGCATAAGTAATCCACCCCAGGCATAAGAATAAGGAGACAAATAATTGGAAGTAGGAGAAGACCCTAAAGAATGTTGCTTTAAGATGGTATTCAGAAAAACATGAACTCAAGGTGCTACTCCACAATGAGTATGAAGATCACCATTACTCTCTCTATAGAAGGAGACAACTGAGAAGAGAAGGAGAAAATTGAAGCTAAACAAGGAGGCAGAAGAGTCTGAAGAGAGTGCACTTGGATATCCTATACAACTAGATGATGTGGAAGATCCTAAGGATGAAGAAATGAAGGTTGAGGAAGGAGTTCAAAATCTAGGAGAAACAAAGCAAGATACTACTTAGGTCATAGAGGATCCAACTCTAAACCTTGGCACTCAAGTACCTAAGGGGCCGAGATCAATGAGGTCAAGTGGATAGTATGCTGCACCAATTATAGGATATGAGGAGGACACAAGTAAAGTTATCCACGCGTGATTCCATAATACATTAGGACTTAAGGAATTATATGGATGGTAATTAATGGAACTTAACATGGAAACCACGTGCATGAGGAAATAGTTATCATGGTCCATGGACACTCACATGGATGAGCCTAATTTTGATGTGTGTGAAGAGTCCTATGTGTCAAGGAGAATGAGAAAGGCACCACAAAATAGAAATATAACCATCAAACCCATGGTTATGTCTGATGAATAGGTGATTAATTCCTTAGTGAAGGTGTCTACAGAGGTGGTGCACAATAATGTAGATAAATTTTCCACTATCAAAGTTCTAAGAGAAGATATCAAAGCCAAAGATATAGAAATAGTGCATTTGAAAGGAGAGGACGTGGAGAAAAAGAAGAATGGGGTCATTATCAGCATGGTAGAGGAGATCGGGGATCATGTCCTACAAGCAAGAATGCACTTAGAGCCCAAGGTACCAAAACAGTTCCCTTCAGCTATGCACTATGTACATACCTTAGTTGACCTGTTACTTGAGGATGGACCAGTAAAAATGCCAACACCAAAGGAAAATGAGTAGGAAGCAGAGAGGGAAAAGGATTCAGTAGTTCGAAATATTTCATCATACAATGCATTTCTTCAAACCTTGTAGGAGGAGCTAAAGAAAGTAGACTAGGCACTGAACATATGTGTAGCTCCAGAGGCAGTAATAAGGATCAGTACAATAGTAGAAGACAATGAAGTCCTAAAAGTAATGAAGGATGAGACTTTGAGATGTGCAGAAATATTTTTGCTAGTCAAGGAAAATCACAAGGAACTTGTAGCACCATAGGACTCTCATAAGGAAAAATTGGATGAGATTGGAAAACGTATAGCGTAGAAGATGGATATGTTGAAAGAAAGAATGTCTATTATTTCAAACATTGTTCTGGTGTTACAAAATGAGAAGGGAGAAATTTCCCAAGATGAGTTGGAGTCTATTACAAAAAACATTCCAGATATGACAAAATTCACGCTAACTAAATGTCAGACCTTGGAAGTGGAGATAAAAGAAGAATATCCAAAATTAATTATTCCAGTTAAGACAGAGGATGTTGCACAGTGAGAGTTCATTCTTTATGTAAAAATTATTTCATTTCTTTCCATTCTTTATTCTTTATTATTCAAAGAGTAGCCATTGCCTGGGTGGCAATGCAGTTTAGTGTGGGGTAATATTGAGTGGACAAGAGTATGATACAAAGGAGAGGGCACACAGAATATTCACGCGTAGGAGTAAATCACAGTCAAAGGAGTGGAAGGATACAGAAGGACATGCAAAAGGAAAGGGTAGATTCAGGACTTAGCCATTTTCACATGTACGGGATATTTTTGGAGATGGAATGCAGAGCACACAAACTGGATAAATACTTCCATTACATGCATGGGCTATTATTACAAGAGCAACTACTAAGCACTTTGCATGGGTTCAGGCTAATAATAGAATTTCTACTACCAGTTAACCAAATGATATCTATTGTTAGCGCACTTGCATGTGTGGCTATTATTGTAAAGCTGTATGGATATTTTCAGTATGTGACCTATTTTGGGAATTATGCAAGCAGTGAAGGGAAATTCCCCACCCTTATAAATATGTAGTGATTTTCATAGAATAGGAGGACTATGTGAGAACTAGATACGAATTACTATGAGGTTATGTTGCCAAATATGATGCACGTATGAGCTTATGGTATTACTTATTGTAATAAGCTGTTGTGTATTTATTGTGTTTAATATAATGGAGTGTATTAGTTGAATCAAAGTATTAATCATGAGTATAACTGGTTCTTGCACGATTGACTTCATTATGGTTATTATTTAATTATATTACTCTTTATATCTAGATCTGGAACATGCTCTGTAGAATGTTATATTAATTATGGATCTGAATTCATTAAGTCTTCATCATGCTAACATCTTGTAACAACCCTAAAGAGGGGCCTGGTACCTTTTTGCACTTTGGGTGAGCGCTAAGTCTAGGATGAGTCATGTGCCAACATTCCTAGGTTATTACTGGTAAATTCTAGGATGCATCAAAGTTATTTTGAATCGTTACACACACATATGTATATATATATATACACACATATATGTATATGTATATGCATAGACATGTTTAGATATGTATATGTGTGAGTGTGTATACACACATATATAATTATATACATATGTTCATGTTATATGTGTGTGTATATGCATAAACATGTAAAAAAAAGTACATATTACCATTTTAAAAAAGTAAGCTTAAATTATCACCCATACAAGATATCATCTATATTATTTTGATCCTTTGTTTTTTCAGCTCATGTCCATTCCAAATTTATGAGGATACGTGTTGAATATGAAAGAGAGGAAAGTAAAAAGTACTAGGAAATATACAAGATAAAACAAGTTTAAAATCTTTCTCCTTTGTCTTATAATTATTTCATAATTAGTGTTATTTTTTGTAAAGAAGACATGGAAATTGGTTAACAAAAATGAAACCTAGAATAGTTAGGAATGAAATAGATCTAAGATAGATACTTTTTGGTGAATATTATTTATTGTTTTAATTTATCCCTATTTCATCTACCTTCTATTTGAATCTAACTATTTCACCCTTGTATTGTTCCTTCCAACATGGGTTTCCTCATTTTTTATCGATCGTTATCATTGGACTCCTATCATGTAATATGATGGAACATATAGTTTGGAAAAACATACATTCATTTACCCTTATTTCACATCAAAATTAATTTCCAAACTAACTTTATATTTAAAATCCATTCAGTCATACCTTACAACTCATAAAAAATTTCTTCTATGACTCTAAAAAACCTCACTCAATCAAAAAATTAATCTTACATTGGTTGGTTGGCTTGGTATAAGGTAATGAATAAAATCCAATTTATCATGATGCTTATTCCACAATGGAATTATACCTTTTACTAACATAATAGTTAACTAATTGTAGGATGAGTATGTTTTCTTTCTCATATTTTCCCTCTCTTCACCCATGGATTTTAAAATCCACAAAAATCATGTAAAATTACATCTAAATACATGCCTAACTACCCAATTTGGATATGCCTCTTCAATACATCTTTGAATTTCTTCTACGACTCTAAATATCCTCATTTAATCAAAACATTAATCCCACATTGGTTTGTTGGCTTTGTATACGGTAGCATATAAACCCCAATATCTAATGATCCTTATGCCAATATAGGTCATTCCCCAATGGAAGTGGTCTTCTTACTAATATATAATGGTTTATTGGTTGCGGGGTGAGTATGCTTATTTTCTTAATTATTCCCTCTCCTCCCTTTTGGTGCAAAAAAACCAAAACAGTCCTATAAAATTGCATTTAAATACATGCCTTAGTACCTAATTTAGATATATCACTTCCATGTATCTTAGGATTACTTCTACAACTCTAAAAAATCATCATTCAATCAAAAAATTAATTGCACATTGGTTTATTGGATTTTCCCAAGGTAACATATAAACTCTAATATATCATGATCCTTTTGCCAATGAAGGTGACACTAAAATGGAAGTGGACCTCTCACTAACATATTAAGTCATTGGTTGTGGGATTAGCATGTTTACTTTCTCTTCCTTCCCCTCTCCTCGCTTTTGGCTTTAAAAATTTAAAAAACTCTAAAACTACCTCTAAATACATACATTTCTACCCATGATGGATATACCTCTTTAGTGTATCTAATAATCACTTTTATGATTCTAAATATCCTTACTCAATAAATTTGTTTGGCTTATCCCGAAATAGTCTTACCAACACAGAAATATCTCGATACTTTCAAGGCATCTACTTACCTCATCAATAAAATCCTTTATTCTTTTGGCATGCAAAGCTTCCCCCATCAGTATACAAACTGATATTTGATATAAGAATCATCAATACCCATACTTTCAGTCACTTTGGACTATAACTACTGATAAATAACCCCATAATCTATCTTAAGCATATGCCTCTCCATAAGATTCCTTTGTGCAGGGCTCAAAACGACATATAGTGACCAAACTAGATATTTCCTCCTATGTGGGCAGCTTAGAAAACATGCATGCAAAAAAAATGTTTTACCTTTCTTGTATTTGATCACCAAATGGAACTATTGAAGTAACCCCATCCACTTATAGTGTTTTGCCTACTGCAATTTAGATTGTGCTTGTAAATTATTAACTAAAATAGAACTATAATGCTAGGAAATAGTAACCCTAGTTAATCTAATATAGGAGGACTAAAAAACTGTAGAAATGCAATAAGTAGTGTGAAATAATCCTAAGTATTTATATTAAGTTAAATGAAACCCTAAATATGTGAGGATTTAAAGATAAATGACTTAGTTGATTGTTGAAGATTGTTACAGAGTGTCACAGGTCTGACAATGAATTCTAGAAGAAGGAACAGCTGGACAAAGGTCCTATAAAGGCTAGATCTAGGGGATTAAAAAGTACTGGAGCACATGGAAATGGATTAGAGCACACCGAGGCACTACTATCCTAATTCTGGGCTTTGTATTCCTCAAATATTTTAAAGATCTGAATTTTTATGGTCCAGAAGAGTTACAAATATTATCTGTTTGTCGCATCAGATTCTCCAAATGAGATATATCACGCCATGAAAAAGAAGAAGAAGGGGTTAGATTGACCTCAACTGCCAAACTTGTGGACTTATCACTAAGTGATGCACTACATTATAGACCCTGATGTAGTTATGGTGAGTGTGTGTATGTCATGCCCTAGGTGCTCTCATGCTAGTTGCACTTTGTGAAATAATGAGCTATGGTAGCTATAGAAGACGTAGATAGTATAATAAAATGAATAAAATCCCTTCTCTAAGTCTATGTGAGTGGATGTGATGCGCACTTTTCTAGTTATGATACATGGAGCTATGTGGATGGAGATGGTGCAATGGATGCAACACTAGAGGGAGTGATATTATTGATAGGATGTAATGACTTAGGACCCTCATTATGGTCTTATAAGATTTATATTTATAGGTCTCTCAAGTTTAATTTTGCAATTAATCTTGACAATTCCTATTGGAGGAAAAGATAAGGGAGACCAATGGCTAGAAGTGACTCAAAGAAGAGGGAACGAGGTTAAACATAGAGAGGTGTGCCGAGGGTGGGAAAAGGGTGCCCCAGGGCACCCCACTACATGTTAGGGTGCCCAAAATCAGGGCTAAAATCTCATGGAAGTTATGAAATGGGTAGATAGGTATCAAGAAATACATGCAAAAGATGAATTAAAATATAAAATAAATATGGAAAAAACGTGGGATTAATTGGTACTTTGTATACTTGAGAACCTTCTAAAAAGTAGTATAATATTGAGATAAATATTGTGTAATGTGCAATATTTGTGTCTACATTTTCCCCCACTTTATGTTGATGAGATAACAACTTGATAATATAAAGTATTCAGAGAAGCGTACCTAAAGTTTTCGCAGAGTGTAGAATAATGTCCACTAATGGACTAGACTGGAACATGGAGGAGTGTGGATTCTGAAGTTGAAAACTATAAGTAACCATGATGTGAGTGAACCTAGGGTGGAACACTTGTGTAGATGTTGCATGTGTGTGGTGTACTTACATGGTTAGCATGGAGAATTACCATCACATGGTGTTTTCATTGTCATCGTCGTTGTTTGGTGTTGTTGCCCCCGATTTGACTACTTGTTTCTCATACGGCTAGACTTGCAAGGAGAAAACGCTCAAGTATTCAAATATGTATGTATGTAAAAAATGTTGTGTAAAGTATGTTAAAATAGAAAGTGTAAATGGAAAAATGGAACATATACACTTGACCCATGTTGAGAGAAAGGGTGTAGAAGGATATATCGTGATGTCGTGAGTTTTACAGGTGATCTCATGCCACCCTGGCTGAAGAGGTGTAGGGAAGAAATGCTTGGTGTCCTCCAACTCTAACCATTTATGTTGCAATTTTTTGAAGATATCTTTTTACTGTGTTGGTTTTTTGGGTGATCCTATGCCACTTGATGAAGAAGTGTTAAGAGGCCACCTATTGTAACCCTTGAGCATGTGACTACTCTACAAAATTACCAAAGGACACCATTTCCTATTGAGGCCGATATGTATGGAGTTTAGTCTAATTTGAACTCAATTTCTATGTATGGAGTTCAATCTGATTTGAACTCACTTGTTGTGTATGGATTTTGGTCTAATTTGAACTCACTCGTTGTGTATGTGAACTGGTGTAAATACACTGCGTTAGTATACAACCCATAATTATGCCCACCTCTTTGGGGGTGTATGCGCCAACCCTGGAAGGAGAATGCAGCCTCAAAAGAGGACCAACCGCACTCTGACCTTGTAACCAAATCATCCCTGTAGGGTGGAAAGGGAAAACTATTGGTAGATACTAATGTACACACAAAAGGGGATGACTAGCCAATACAAGTGTTAGTCTGAACACATGCATGAAAATAATTGTATGAATACGTATATAATGTAGAAAAACTACTAAGTACAGTAGTGTAAACATGCATCAGAAAATAAGGAGTTCACACAAAGAAAATTTCAAACATGGGAGATCACTCATAATGTCACAATACATGCAAAGGTCATCATGGCCGTAAACAACAGACAAGTGTGTGCATACACAAAATTTAAATCCAAAATACAATGGAGAACAAAGCATATAAGTAGATATACAAGTAGTCATGGGAACATGTAGTCCTAAAAAACAAGTGTTGCACATGCGACACATGTTAGCATGTTAGGATGATAACCGATATGTCAAAAATGTTTATAAGCAAGTAGTATAAAATGCTAAGTACAAAATGTAACAATATAACCTATATAAGTCGAATGTGGATGCCTCCAATGACCAATTTAATAAGGATAGAAGGAGAGCATCCATGCCACATGTAGAGTCTTATATCTATGAATATAGTTGACAAAGGTGTGAACACACATGTGTTTATGATAATGACATAGAAGACAACAAGCTAACATGTGTAATAGAATGTGCATGCAAAACACTAGTAAGAAAAATTAAATGCTACTAAGACAATGTAGTATGTTGTGGATAAATGGAATATAAATGTAAGATGGAATGATAGGAGAAACATGCCCTCTGAGTGTATGGAAATGTATGCATGGAGATTCGTCTTGTTTTCCACCTCAGTAGTCAGGAATGAACCACAAACAAGAGTGCAACATTAGGAAATGGTTGAGTAGTGTCTATTTTTTCAAGAGTGCTACAATGAGTGTGTATGTGTAGTGGTGATGTAATACGCCATGAGGAGAAATTATGTGCATGAACCCTATAGGTGAAGCATATATCATGAATTTTTTGATCGGAGGAGTGATGATTTATCCCTAAGCGTATATCACTATAGAAGATGAGAGGATGGTGATAAGATTTATAGAAATATGTGTATGGACCCTATAGCCTAAGCATATACCATGACTTGTTTATTAAAAAAGTGATGATTTATCCCTAAGTGTATATAACTACATGATGGAAGGAGAAGGTGATGATCTAGCTTATAGATTATGTCACTATGATATGGGAAATGAGGGTGTATGAAGCATAGATAAGTAGGAGGTTAATAACAAAAGGTAGTGATGGTAGCACTAAGCGCAGACTAATATGTGATGAATAAGATGAGGGTGGTGATTTAGCCTAAAGCATATACCACTAATGGCTGAATAGGAGGAATGATGATGTGGTAGAACAAATGAGAATAGTGTGATAGAATAATTGATGATTGGATGTAATAGGATAATGTGAAATGGATAAAGGAAGTGGCGATTTAACCTAAGGTGTATAACACTAAGTGATAAGTGAGGGCATTCTAGTGTAATGGAATAAGTTTGGAATTGATAAATTAAAGAGGATGATATAAGAGAAGATAATAGAAGGATGTAGATTTGATAGGAGTGGTTATCTAACTTAAGGTGTATACCACTACATGATGATGGGTGTGGGTGATGATATAGCCTAAAGCATTGGTCACTAGTCTGATGATTGTGATATGATGGCATTTTGTGTGTAGGCAAGGTCCATTTGATTGGTAAACCCTTGATAGTCAAGTATGGACTGAGGAATGAAAGTGCATCATAGGGTGGTGAGTGTAGCGCGTGGAACAAGGTAGTGTATATTACCAAGGTATGTGAATATGTGGTATAGGTAATGTAATTAATGCATATTTAGAAGTAGAATGTGTAAATGATGATAGATAGAACTAGACCCACGTATAAGGAAATCTAGTATAGGATGTATAATGTATAGGATCTATGGATGACATAGAAAACTAGACTCATATATAATGATGACCAGTGTAGCATGTATGAGATAGATGAGGTAGAAATGAATAGTAGATGAGGTATGTATAGAAAGATGTAGGATGTATATGTATTGGTCCGGTAGTGAAGTGTGTGGGGTTCAGTGTAATGGAAATCCATCAACACTCCAGTGTGAACTGAAGTGTTAGGTTGCATCATCAGGTAACGAGGGTATTAAAATGCATGATATTGTATGCCTATACAAAGATGAATAATTTGTGAGTGATTAGGGTTGTGTAGGGTGTTATTTCCCCCAAACATACTACGAAGATAGCAATCTATGCAGCCACATAAGAGGTGACATGCCATTGTGGGAGAGAATTGGTTATGTCATGATAGGAGAGAGGGCCCACACAATGGTAGGACAAAACAAGATTAAAACCATGAGACGATGATGCCATTGGAAATATGAACTACCCACTAGTAGGAGTAGTGCCTTTGTCAACAGTGATTGGTTGGAGCTTATGTGGGATTGGTGATGTTGTAGAAGTGTTGGTAGGAGAAGGAGGTGGATTATTTGTGAAAGTTGGTTGCGTACTTTTACTTGGAAGTGTCGTGGATGAATTGAGAGAAGGAGGTACTTAATTGATTTCTAAAGGAGGTTGCTGAGGTAGTTTTTTTATCATTAGGTATTGATGACTCAAGGTTAGGAATCCATTAGGATGTAGCATTATTATTACGTTCGAGTATAAGAGGCTCTAGTGATGGCATGTCCTGAGGGCCAATTATATGACATGTAGTGGACCTATATTTCATATGAAATGTAAGAGGAGGAGAAACACATTATTGAGAAGAGTCATTAAGATGTTGGATTTCAAATTTGAAATATGTAATAAAATATTCTATATCTTGAAAATTTTTGTGAAAAAATGAATGTATAGCATAAATTGATTCTAATAAGGGTTGATTAGGTGGAGGAGGATTGAAGGTAGTATAAAAATATGTAGAGAGAATAGAGTGATAGCCTAACCCATGATTATGTGTTTATGTAGGAAAATTTCAAGGGATTGTGGATTTAAGGTCTTGTGTGCTAGTATTATTAAAACCATAACGTTGTAAATAGTCATACCCTTACCCATACCAAGAACAATCATGGGATTTGTTGCCAAAAGGATCACTAGATTTCTCAATTGAGTTACAATATTGAAAGGAGATGGGTCAACCAATACATCGTAGACAGTGCCTTGATGTAAAAATTTAAAATGCTCAGGTAGTGTAGAAGGGACCCCATGCATGGAATGGATCCAAGGTCTTCCGAGGAGGATGTTCTAGTTGAGGTCATTGGGCATGACATGACATGGAATGGTAACTATATTTCGACCAATAGTAATAGGGAGGTTTACAATACCTAACACACACTTAGGGATGTTATCAAATCCATAGATATAAATAGATGATGGAATGAGAGATGATTACGAAATACCTAAGTGGTGAAGAAAGATAACATTACAAATATTAATGCCAGATCCATTATCAAATAATGTCCTTTTGACACCTACTTTATTGATACAAACTTGGATTTATAAGGGAGAGTCATGGGCTAAGAAATGTAGAGGCAGGAGATCATCAGATGTGAAAATAATTTGATCTTCTTCAAGGGTTAAATCAGAAATAAAATTATGGTAAACATAGTATGACGATATGTGTGGAGAAACATAATGGGTAGCTAAGTATTTTTGGAGGCAAAGGACACAATCCAGGTATTTTTGTAAGTATGCGTGAATATATACCCTCATGGTAGCAAAGACAAAGAATAAGTGGTGTATAAAAATATAAGTGAAAAAGAATAATGATAATAGGGAGGAAAATTTAAATCCCTTGAAGGTGCTAGAAAGATATGCCATGTTCATAAAAATGATTAACTAAAATAAAACTATTATGCTAGGAAATAGTAACCCTATTTAATCTAATATAGGAGGACTAAAACATTGTGTAAATGCAATAAGTAGTGTGAAATAATCTTAAGTAATTATATTAAGTGAAACAAAACCCTAAGTATGTGAGGAATTAAAGAGAAATGACTTAGCTGATTACCGGGGATTGTTGCAGAGTGTCACAAGTCTGACAGTGAATTCTAGAAGAAGGAACAACTACACAAAGGTCCTATAAAGGCTATATCTAGGGGATTAAAAAGGACTGGAGCACTTGGGAAGGGATTGGAGCACCCCCAAGAACTACTATCCTGATTCTGGGCTTTGTATTCCTCAAATATTTTCAAGATCTGAATTTTCCTGGGCTAGAAGAGTGTCACAAATATTATCTATTTGTCGCATTGGATTCGCCAAATGAGCTATATCACTCCATGTAAAAAAAGAAGAAGAATGGGTGAGATTGACCTTATCCGCCAAACAAGTGGACTTATTACTGAGCGTTGCTCTACATTACAGACCCTGATGTATTTATGGTGAGTGTGTATATGTTGTGCCCTAGGTACTCTCATGCTAGTTAAACTTTGTGAAATAGTGATCTTTGGTAGCTATAAAAGATGTAGATAGTAGAATAGAATGAATAGAATCCCTCCTCTAAGAATGTGTGAGCGGATGTGATGCAAAATTTTCTAGCTATGATGCATGGAGATATGTTTATGGAGATGGTGCAATAGGTGTAGTCTAAGATGGAGTGATAGTAGTGATAGGATACAATGACCTAGGACCCTCATTACGGTCTTATAAGCTTTATATTTATAGGGATATGAAGTTTTATTTAAAAATTAATCCCGAGAATGCCAACTAAGAAAAATATAAGGGAGACCAATGGTTAGAAGTGACCCAAAGAAGAGTGAAAGAGGTTAAAATAGAGAGGGGAACCTTGGGTAGGACCAGGGTGCCCTGGGGAAAATTAGTACATGTTAGGGTGCCCAGAATCAAGGCTAGAATATCAGGGAAGTTGCGAAATGGGTGGATAGGTATCAAGAAATATGCAAGAAAGAAGAAGGAAAATATAAAACAAAGATGTAAAAAAGGTGGGATTAATTAGTACTTTGTACACTTGATAAGACTGGGCTAAATATTGTCTAATGTGCAATATTTGTGTCTATAGTAAATATTGGAGAGGTTTGTGGTTAGTGTGCACAATAGTTTCTTTAACCCACAAATAATCTCTAGATTTATTTGTTACATGAACTAGTGCGTACATTTATTTATCATGTAATTAATATCCCTTAACTGTTGAAGTGAAATTTTCATAATGATAACATACTAACTTACCTCCTTGTAGCAACACTGCTCCCATATCATAATCACTAACATTTATCTCTACTTGAAAGGGATTTTGCAAATAAGGAAGAGAAAGAACTGGATCAAGACTATTTTTTTATTTTAATAACTCAAAAGCCTAATCTTTTTCCTTACCCTAGTCAAAACCCTTACTCTTTGTGACTACTGTGTGTAGAGGTGCTACAATAGTAGAGAATCCTAGAATGAACTTCCTCATGTATTTTACTACTCCCAAAAAAATCATAGCCTCTATAGATGATATTGGTGTTGGCCCCAATTTGTGATGGATTCCACATTATTTGGATCCACTCATATCTCTCCTCCTCTAACCACGTGCCCAAGATAGACAAGTGATTGTTTAGAAAATTCACACTTCTTCATGTTGTATATCAATTGTTTTTCCTTGAGAAATTGCAAGAATTTATGCAAATGTGTTATATGTTCCTTCCATGTGGTACTAAAAATCATAATATCATCCAAATATACAAAGACACATGTATTTATGAAATCCCACAATAAATCATTCATAAATCTCATAAATGTGGCAAGTGTGTTCCATAAACCAAATGAAAGTACTACTTATACAAACCTTGTTATAATTTTAAGGAAGTATTCCATATATGCTCCTCCTTCATCCCAAATTGGTGATAACCAAACTTGAGATCTAACTTTGTGAAGAACATTCCATGTTGAATTTTGTCCAAGAGATCATCTATGTAGGGGGTTAGATATCTATTATTTATGGTAATCTTGTTCAAATCTTGGTAGTTGATGCAAATTCTCCAAGAACCATCCTTATTTGGAACCATCACAGTAGGAGAAACACATTTTGAGGTTCTTGGGTGTATCACCCCTTATTATAATAGCTCATGAAGTTTTTTCTTTACCTCTGTACTATCCAATAAGGATTGCATATATAACCTGATATTTAGTCGAGGGGATTTTGAAAACAACTGAATCTCATGCTCTACTTTTAATTTTGGTGGTAACCCATTGGGAGTTTGGAACACTTCTTGAAAAGACTAAATTAATCTATCCAAATCCTTCATCCCTTGGTTAGAAAAATATGAAATTTATACACCATATTTCCTATCTTTCAATAAAAGTAAACAAAAATGATTATGATTTTCCTAAATTAGTATCTTTGCTTAGTTAGCACTTACCATGGAGAGTATTGGCTTATGCTGGTGTGCTTGAATATTTTAACTGACTCCATAATTAACCTATCTATAAGGATTTTCCTTTCTCATGAATATAACATCCCTGATATATAAGTAAGGAACCTTGAAAACAACATCAAATACATCATCTTCTAAGACATCTATATATTGAGAATCGATCCCAAAATTGAACTTACATCTTTGTGTTGCCATAATTTCTACACCCTTATTCACCCATCCCAAAGAGTAACAATGTGGATGCTCATAAGTGTCAAGAACAAGATTCTTTACAACTACATTAGAAATCAAATTAGATTGAGAACCATTATCAACCAAATCACTTACCTTAGTCCTCTTAATTTTGATTTTGATTTGAAATAGTTTATTCATTTCTTCCTCTTGTTCCTATATGTCCATGTTGGTGTTTGTTCATCCCAACTACTCATCTACATCATAATCATCCTCTATTTCCACCTCTCTATCTATCTTTACAAATGCCATGAACTTCTTGGAGTTCTTGTTTTGGTTCTTTGGATGAAAATTTGGATGAAAATTCCAACATGTAGCGTCTGTATGACCATTGATATCACAATTTTGTGAAAATTCTTAGGATCTTTATAAGTATTCATGGTGGTAGTGGTATTTTTACCTTTCCATTTTTCTTTGTGAATTACTTGTCCCTACTCTTTATTTGGATGATTTATTGGCTTATTTGTCTTTGACTTCACTTCTCCTTTTTTCTTCTCATCATCTATGTAATATGATTATAAACATGCTTTATTGAGAACTTTGGGTTTCATGGAGATGACCTTTCTTCATACGTGAGTGTGAAGTCCTCCCAAATACTTGGTAAGAATATCCTCATCCTCCAATTCCATATTGAGAAACATGGATTACCTCCTAAACTTCATAGTGTAATCATGCACACTTTGACTACTGGTTTGTCTAAAATGTTGCCATTTAATCATCTGGTCAGTCTTATAGCCAATAAGATAAAAATTTCCCCTTAGCAATTATTTAAAACCCTCCGAAGAACTTACAATAGGATGCTTCATATTTTCACAAGTGGTTAGATGGGTTTCCTACAAAACTAGAGTGTGTCCTTCCATCTTGAGACATGCAAAGGTGATCCTTTGTGCCTTAGTGATATTATGCACACTAAAATAAACCTCCAATTTATTTAACTATTTATCTAGTAATTCCGTATCTACTTATCCTTCAAATCTTTTAATCTCAAATTTATTTTCAACTTTAAAAGGTGTTTGATCAGATTTTACCTTCCCATTTCAATTGGAGTTTCATATTTCTGCTCCTCCACCTCTTCCTCATCATGGTTCTTTCCTATGCAAAATTTCTTGGCCAAAGCTCAAACCACTAAGTATATGGAGTCTTTATTAACCGTTGGTGTCCTTTTTTGATCTTATATTTCCCTTTAGTGTTGAAACACCCTATCCATAGTGATGCAGACTAGAATTTACCAGATAACACCCTAGTTGCACTGGCACATCACTCATCCTTGACTGAGCACTCACGTGAACCGCACAAAGGTACTAGGTCCCTCTTTAGGGTTGTTGTAGTAGGATGATAACATAATGAAGGAAGAAACATATAGATTCATAACTAATCCATCATTCTAAAATGCATACTACCCTCAGATCTATGAAATAACAAGCTTAAACAGTAATCATGATTGAATTAATAACATGCACTACTCAACTACACATAGAATGACACTTAGATTTAGCCAATATCTTCCATCTATTAATAAATAGAGAATCTCATTATAGTATTGTCAATCTATACCAATGCACATATGGATCTAATACAATAATTTAGTCATATGCGTATATCACATATACATACACACAATCTATATATTCTCTGTTACACTTACACACACTATGTATATTCTCTGTTACACTTACACTCTATATATTATCTATTACACTTACACACACACCTCTATTGTGTACCTAACATCATATATATAGGGTGGGTACTTTCCCTTCACAACTTATCTATTCCAGAAATAGACCACATGTTATTGATAGCCACATGCCATTTACAGGCATAGCCAAACATGCAAGTGTGCTATCTATAGTCCTCTTGTACTTAACTAAAGTGTCAATCCTATTATTAGCTTGTCTCCATGAAAAATGATTTGATCCACTCCTCTAAATATAGGTAATGCATAGCATGCACTTCTCTGCATCACTAGTGTGTTCCTCATGCCATCTTCTAAAAATAGGTCTTCATGCTCAAAATTGGCTAAGTCCTGAAAGATGAACTTTTCTTCCATGCATGGGTCCTTCCTGTTCTTCCACGCCCTTGGTTCTGGGCCTTCTATCCCATGCAAAATCCTTGTGTGATCTTTGACAAGTATTCTTTGATCAACATTACCCCACACTAATCTCATTATCATCCCGATAATGGGTATCTCCAAAAATTGAAGTAAAGAATAGAAGAATAGAAATAATAAGAATGAAATAATGTAGATAAATAAAGAATTTCTATGAGGTTATGAGGCAGCCTCCTCTGTATCAGTTTGAAGTATCAACTATGGATATTCCTCCTTTATTTTGACATCAAAAACCTACCATTCAGTGAGTGCTTATTCTACTTTTTGTGGGATGTCCACAACAATGGATTCTAACTCATCCCTTATAATCTCTCCTTTCTCATTCTACAAAACTAACACAACGTTGGACATTGATGTCATTCTCCCTTCTAAAAGATCCATCTTCTGCGCAATTATCTTCCCAAGCTCTTCCAGCCGAGTCTTGTGCGGCTCTTGTGCTACTACCAGGGCCTCGCACTTTTGTTTAACCATTGACAATATTTCTACATGGCCCAATGTCTCATCCTTCATCACTTTCTGGACCTCATTATTTTCTTCTAGGGTCTTTATGTTGATAATCTCCTCTGGAGTTGTGCATATGTTTAAAGCTTGGTCTACTTTCTTCAATACTTCCTGTAACACTTGTAATAGCCCTTCATAAGATGGAATATTTCACATCAATGATGCTTTCTTCCATTTGGCATCTTTCTTTGAGCTTCTTGGCACTGACATACGCATAGGTTCATCTTCAAGTACCAAGTCCACCAAATTTCCTACATAGTGTATCGTTGAAGGAAACTTCTGTGGTACCTTGGCCTCCAAGTGTGGCCTTGCCCTGATGACATTGTCCCTGATCTCCTCTATGATACTGATAAATACCTCTTTTTTATTTTGTGAAAATTCCATCTCCTATGTTATGTGTTCTATCTCTACATCCTTTGTCTTCAGCTCCTCACATAGTGCTCTGATCGTTACATCTTTTCCCATGTTTCTTCTAGCCACTTCAGCATAAACCTTCACCAATGCATTATTGACCTGCTCATCTAACATGACTGTAGGATTTACTGTCATGTGTCTCACTTGGGGTGCCTTCTTTAGTCGTCTCAAATCACATGACTCTTCACACACATCAAAGTCAGGCTTATCCATGTGGGTGTACATTGACCATGATAGTTGATTTCGAGTGTGCACAATCACCATATCCTCATCCATTAGCTCCAAGATGAATAAATCCTTCTATTTTATCATGCTCTGGAAGTAGGTGCAGAAAATTTTTCATGCATCCTCTGCATACCCCATGGCTGGTGGAATGTGCTCTCCACTTTTTCTTCTAGACCATTACTGCTTAGGAACATTAGCTTCCAAATTTGGTACTTGTTTCTCCAATTACTAAACATTCTCTACACATGTCTCCTTTGGTCTTTTCTCATCCTTTTCTTTTTCCTTTCATTCCTCACCTTGTTCTTCTATGTTCTCTGGAAGTGTAGGAGAATTAGGCACACTTTCCTCTGACTCTTCTGCCTCCTCATTTAACTTTAGTTTCCTCCTTTACACAATTACCTCCTTTTGTGGAGAGAGTATGGGTGATTTTCACACCATGGTTGGAGTAGCGCCTTGGGTCCTTGTTATCCTAAACACTGTCTTAAACTTGTGCTCCCCTTGTACTACATTCAAGTCCTCATCATCCCCCTCTTGTGGCTGAGCTAGTGTAATGGTGCATTTAGCTTCACCATTCTTTGTATGATGTTTCCTACCTCTATGCTCCAAACCACCACTATCTTCATGCTCCTCCTCCTCATCCTCCACTTCAATTGGCTCTATGGGCTTAGGTGTTGGGATGTTCTCCATTGTATGCTTTCCCTTTGGTGGTGCTAGAAGTGCAAACTCACCTTCCACATACTTGTTATTCTCCATCTTTGGCTTCAGCTGGAGATACACCAATGCTGCCCCCACATCTACTCTAGCCAGACTTATTGGCTTAATATTTGGCACCTCTGAAATGATCCTCTCTATATAAGCACTTCTTCCAGGATACACATGCTTCTTCCTCAATGTATGGTAGTCGTATTTTACCTTATCTGCATTGAATACCGGTCATTGTGTGTTTATAAATATGTGAATAGATGCTTGGAAATACCTTACAGTGAATGCATAAGGTAATTTACACCAAGGGCTCCAGACTCCATATTTCATTGGGAAGCACACAATGCAGAAATGATGATATACAAAAAACTATACTTATTTCCCTACCACTATTGGTAGGTCCTTTGGGATGCCCCACTCTTCCCCAAATGCCATGTGGAGCCTGTCATACCATTTCTCTTCCCTTTTCTTTACGTCATCTATCATGGCCCCTTTACATAGATACTTTCTGAATCTTCCAGCTAGTGACTTATTCTCCATGGAGTATTCCCATAATTTTTACTTCTGTCCATCTAGTACTCCAATCTCCATGAATACCAGTGATAGTAGACACAACCCCAAAACTGATCTTCCCTCTTATGTGCACTTCTTCAACTATTTTCTCTGTAATATAGCATGTAATGTTGTAGATTATCCCTTTTGACATATTACATACCATGTGTAACCACATAGTATTTACTTATGACCACCACTCTTGATCATTCAACTTGGTAACAAGGTATGTTGCAAATTGCACAACTGGACAGTTCTTCAATTTGTCTATTTCCATTCTACATGGAACCTTCAGGTACCCCAAATCCTATTTGGTTTTTAAAAGCATGAATTTATCTATGAGATTACTTTTTATGTCCTCTCATTTGGCCTTCAAACTTGTAACTGATGAGATAAGTGTAGATGAGATTCTAACTCTGTGTCCTATAAAGTAGAAGAAGTCCTCGTGCACCCTTCTCATGAACCACTAATATAAGGGCTCATACTTCGTGAAATATGAAGCTCATATAATTGGTAGACCCTAATTCTCTTTAGAAGCTTCTCACTTGTATCATCATAAAAGGGCATGTCATCTTCCGTGTGCTTGTTCATCCTAGTAGTGAGTAAGGAATCGAGCTCCTTCTTGTTCTCCAAAGTCCTGTGATTGTATTCACTTACTTTTCTCTTTCTGATGGGTGAATCCCATTCCTGGCTGATGATGACTCCTTCTAGATATTGCATTTCTAAAAAAAGGACTTTTGGGTGCCATCTCTTCCTCCTCAACGACCACCTTCTTCTTTCCTTTTATGGATGCTACAAATGCCTTCTTAGGTGCCATTTTTACCTTGCAAATGTCTCCTCTTTAACTCTAAAAATTTGCAAATCAAACCCTATCTCGATTCAATTGTGCCCTAGGTGGAAAATTCATAACCTAACTCTTTTATTTCTCCCTAATTTACTCAAACCCTTCACCACTGAGGACACAAGCTTCTTGTCACATAAATTTGGTTATCATGCTTGGTTTCACACCCTACACACCTTAAATCAATCACTTGTCTCTTTACACTTGGCTCTTTCCTCAAATACTCTTAGTCGTAATGGTAAAAATGAATCCACATTCCATCCTCATATATTTTTTTCAAATTTTGATTCATTTATTGCTCATTCACCTACCAAATATCCCCTCATTCATTGATCAAATTTGTTCATCCTATGTGGGACATCTTCTCACCCTAGCTATAACCTTCTAGCACACCTTCATACCCTCTGGTCATAGAATTCTCTTCAGCACGTACCCTTGCACTCGAGTACCTTGTCAATGTACCTTCTCCTAGTAGCTATCATGGCCTCTACTTACCTTGCGTTATACTATTCTTTCATTCATCTCAATCCTTGGTAAATTTTAACTTAAAGTAATCTTCTTTTGACTTAAAGCACACCCGTAACAACTTATTCATTTCACCTTTCAATTCCCATAGTATTTATCTTAGATAACTATAACTACCCCACGTGAAAGGTATGTGCATTCCTCTACGCATAAACATTATTCATATAGTAATTAGCTTCATGCACACAAGCATGATTATTACATGAAAACAACAACTAAATTTACAAATCATAACGACAATGAAGGAAATACATAATTGAAAACCAAAGCTAAATGGCAATACTACCTTATTAAAAACATCAAGAAGACTTTTTTATAATAGGGATTCAACCTACTCCCATTAAAGTAACTGGGTATCCATGTTCCATAAAGTGCTTCTAACTAGCAAGCACCTAATTCAAGTATATAAGTGATGACATAAGACCCCAACCAATGTACTTTGAGCTTTCCTGGATGGTACAAGAACTTTGAGTCATAAAGAAGTACCATTTGTCCATTTCAAAATTATTATCGCTTATGTTTCTGTCATGTCATGCCTTTTTTCGGGCCTTTTCCTACTTCTGACTACACTATGCTATGGATCGTCACTCATTCATTTTAATCATATTTTTGATACACTCTTCTAAATCCTTTTCATCATCTAGACCTCCAACATGCACAATGCACAAAGAAGGTAACATAAATTCTATAGGGAGAATAAATTTCATGCCAAACACCAACTGAAATGGTGTGGATTTTTTCAATCTCTTGTAAGTTGTTCTACATGCCCAAAGAACAGTTGACACTTTTTCATCCCAATCCTTTCTTCCAACATCACAATTTTTTGTCAAAATCTTGGTGAATGCCTCAACAGTTCCATTTTCCTGAGGATGGTAGTGTGTAGTTTTATGGTGTACAACCATAGAATCATCTAATAGGATCCTAATCATCTCATTAAAAATGTGTGTACCTCTATCACTTGTCAAGCTTAAGGGACATCCATACCTTGTAAGAACATTCTCCCATAGAAACCTAGTTATTGTAGCTTCTGTACAGTTCTTAGTAGGTGCTGCTTCTGCCCACCGTGTGAGATAATCTATGTAAGCAATGATATAGTGTGATTCAGTCCTACGTGTGGCTGGCAAAATAGGTCCTACAAAGTCAATGGCCCATTTCTCAAACGATTTGGCACTAGTAATCTGTCTCAAAGGCATATCATCTCTTTTCCCTAGTTTTCCTAGGCACTGACAATGATCACATGCCTTACAATATTCTTTACAATCCTTATACAATGTCTCCCACCATAATCCAACAAGTAGGATCTTTTGGGCAGTTGCATCACTTGCATAATGGCCTCCTACAATACCACCATGAGATTCTTCCATGATATCCTTACGCTCATGTTCTAATACACAATGGCGTAATACTTCATCTCTTCCTAGCTTGTAAAGGTCACCACTGATTAACATAAATGGTGTCACCTGTATAGCAAGATGCTTCTTTTCTAATGCTTTCATTCCTTCTGGTGCCATACCTATTCATAGAAATATAGAAATGTCTTATAATTCCATGGGCGCATGTTGTAACCTATATAACTGTGCATCTGGCACATTTTCTTCAATTGTTTGTGCATCCTCTCCTGAATTGATTCTAGATAAATGGTCTAGTCCAGAATTGTTTTTCCCTATCTTCAGCACAACTGTGAAGTCAAAATCTTGAAATAGGAGCACTCATCTGCATATGTGCCCCTGTAAGATGGGATTGTTTACCAAGTACTTCAATTCCATGTGATCTGTATAAAACACAAATGGTGTTGCTAAAAAGTACTGTTGAAACTAGTGCAATGCATAAATCATTGAAAAAGCTTCACGCTCTATAGTTGTATAATTTTGTTCAGCAAGAGTCAGCTTCCTACTAGCAAACCATATTGGATGATATATAATGCCTTCACCAGGTTGAGCTAACAAAATGAAAATGGCCATGTCAGAAGTGTTCACATGCACATGAAATGGTTTATCCCATTAGGGAAAGCACAGAATGGGTGCGATAGTAAGTTTCTCTTTTAATATCTCAAACACACATTGTTGTGGTTCTCCCTAATAAAATGTACCTTTCCCATTTAGTAGTTCTTCCAAGGGTGAAACAATTTTGGCATACCCTTTGATGAATTTTCTATAATATCTTGTATGACCTAAAAATTTTCACACCTCACTTTGACTGGTAGGAACTTCTAGGCCTAAAATTACTGCAACCTTATCTAGATCAACCAACAAACCTTCCTTGCACATTATATGTCCTAACAATATCCCAAATAGTGTAGAAAATATGCACTTCTTGATGTTCAAAGAAATACTCAATTGTCTGCACCATTTAAACATTAAGTGTAGATTTTCACAATGATCTTTCACAAGCCCATATACTGTCCAATCATCTAGGTAGACCTGTAAGAAGTTGTGAATAAAATATTTGAATTCCTAAACAAATATGCGCAAGAATACAATAGGCACATTTTTCAATCCAAAAGGCATCACAATATAGGAAAAACTACCCCATTTAGTAGTAAATGTTGTCTTTTCTTGATCCTCCTGAGAAATCCTAACCTGATGATACCTGAAAAACCCATCTGTGAAGGAATATATTTCTCACCGTATAACTCCTAGTATTTCATCAATGAATGGCGTAGGGAATGGATCTGTGACGCATGTAACATTTAGCTCCTTGTAGTCCACAAATATTCTAATTATTCCATCCTTCTTGATACTGATCACCATTGGGATAACCCATTATGACTCATCAAGGGGCTTGATAATTCTAGATTTCAACATTTTATCAATTTCTTCTTTTACCTTTTTACACAAATTAAGATTCATTTTGTAAGGTCTCTTTCTAACTGGCCGTGCACCGTCCTTAAGTTTTATCTTCATTTTCCCAATGTGATTCATGCAAACCTTTAAGTTCATGATACCCTCAAGGGAATAAGTCCTTTGATAATCCCTGAGTAACTCGATGATCTTTGCTACCTCTGAATCTGACCAGTAGTCTCCAATTATGGCCTCCTTAGGCTCAACCTCCGAACCTATATTCACCTTTTTGTCTTCATGGGTTCATGGTAGGCACGTGTATCCTTGTCTACACTTTCCAAGACCTCATGCACCCCTTGTGAATGTTCAATCTCCAGGTTCTCAACTTCCTTTTCATACATGACCGTAAACTATCTTTCCTTTCTCTTTCTCAAGGCAAGTGTGTTCAAGTAGTATGGAGTCCATTTCTTCTTCCTTTTCAAAACGTGCTCCAAACTCTACCTCAATCCAAATAATTCCTTAATATTATCTTCTACTTTTGCACTATCTCCTATAGTTAAGTGCTTTAAAAATTTTAATACCTCTTCTACGAGGAGGTTTAGTCGAGAAGTAGTTGAAAATTCTAGATCATTCTTGTAGTCAAATCTTGCCATTTCCAGTTTCTTTATGTAGTTCTTATATATACATACCAGGCACATGTACATCCTTGTAGCATAGAATACAGTCAATGTACCTAGAGTGAAGGTGGTAATGCCTCCTATCCTACTATCCAGAGTCTCTCACACTACTGAATGTGATGTTGAACAGGTTGATCACCATGATAAGTGTAGATTTGTTTAGGTGCATTGTTCCTTATAAACCTAGTAGACAAATCGATACTCCAATCTCTTCCCAGATTAATGAGATTGTCTTCTATGGACTACCCACTAGTGACTCTGTTGTCCTGCACAAGTGTATATAATAACATATCTATCTTCTCTTAATTTGATCATATCCACTGTGTTTCCATGGCCTTAAAAAAGGTAGGAAGATCTTCTTCACTATGTATACCAAGGTACTGTACTACCTATCTGTTGGATCAAACAAAGTCCATTCTTGAGCATGCAACCATGCTTTTCACCTCATGTCCTACTAATTCATATGTACCATGAGCCCAATTGTCACAAGAAATACTCATATTATCACTAATAGAATGAGAGTCCTGCCACTATAGGATGCCTTGTTTTGATGGCTCATTGACCTCTGGGTTCTGAATAACGTGTACATAAAATTTGTTTAAGTCCTCCTCACTTAGAGGCTCAACATATGGTGTAGATTTTCCATCTGTACAAAGGTATCACAACCCTTTCCTCCTTGTTTTCAAATCTGATATACCCCTTATTGAATCTCAAGTCAACATTATTCACATAACACCAACGGCATCCAAGCAGGGTTGGAAAATTTTCTACTTCTGTAATTGCTAATACCTCAAAATCCCCAATGAATTTGACCCCTTGGATAGTTATAGATACATCTTCCAAAACTCCTATGGGAGTGGCCTTAGTCTAGTTTACCATAAATAACACATTAGATGATGGTTGTAATGGAGGCCTCCCCATTTGTACCCATGCATCTAATGTAAGCACATTTACTTCTGCACTTGTATCAATCAATATGTTTCTCAACAACCACCCATCCACAATAGCATTCAAAGTAATTTCTTTGTCATAGTAAATGCTATCAGGAGGAAGATTTGCATGTAGAATCTGCCATCCGGTCTCAAGACTTGCACATGGAGTGTTCCCTTTTAACCAACTTCCTAATAGTGGAATAATGTTCTCTTGGTGCAAAATTTTACACACCTCTCATAGATTATCGATATCAGTTTGGACTATCTCTAATTATTTCTTCTACTAATTTAGGTATTATATCTCACCCTGAAGATTCCTTAGCACTTCCATAGTATCCTGGTAAACTTCCTTCTAATGAGTAGGATCTGGGTACCTTGCATGCAAAACCTCCTCCTTGGTGATCATAGGCTTCTGGTGCAATGCCTCTCTTGTGCATGCTACTTCAGCGCATGTAGTAATCTTCACTATCAATGCCTCAGGTCCTTCTGCTATCTTGGGAATCCACTGATCTTCTACCGCGTGCTAGATTCTAACCATCCCGAAACCTTTATTTTCTTGCTTATGCTTGCTTACTTAGATACTCATATAAGTCCGAGCACTCTTCATAGCTATGGTTCTTTCCTCATAAAGAACATGCAATATTCTGAGGACATTCTCACCTATAGTGTTTATGGAGATCCGCACGTATAGCATGTTCCACGAGGGAACTCACCTCTTCCTCCACCACAGACCTCATCCTCTATATCCACCACAATATCCATGTCCCCTTCCACGAACTCCTTCAAAACACCCCTCATTCCTGTCATAACACATTTGATTATGATCCCGATCTTGGTTATCATCCTTACCCTTAGATTTATCTGTTACACTTATCTTTCATACCCCAAGGTCTATAGCATCCTGGATCTGACCAATCAGTTGACAATCCTTAGTATCACGGGTCATAGACCTGCAAATTTTGCAAAATAAATATGCATTCTTCCTTATCATGCTGTTGTAATAAAGGATAGTGACTAGTATCATGATTTAAATGAAAAATCTCAAAGTCCAACAGCAATGAATGTACAGATTTGCAAGGGCAACTATCCTTGGTGTGACCTTTCACTTCATAATTTGTACAGTAAATTCCCATGAGCATGTTTCATCAACTGAATTTGCTGATAGCTTTCTCTAACTAATTTACCATAGCTAGTAATCTATGCCTCTAGGAATGGACTAACGCCACTGTCAATGCTCCTAACTAATTCAGCACATAAAGTTTCTTCTAGTGATTCACATAGATCAGTGTATATCTTATGTGACAACGCCCTTCTAAAAGGTGTAATGAATCCTCCAATGAACCACTGTGCATGCTAGCTAGTGTGAATATCATAAGATAGCTTAGATAGATGTGTATTAAAATGAGCATAATACTCACACACACACTTAATAGTGCCTTAATTAATATCCTTGAGCGCACTTATACTCTCCTACTCAAACTCAGGGATATGGAACTCTTTCAAGAAAGCATCCCTCAATGCTGCATAATCCACGCAAGTTTGATCAGGGTCAAACTTCCTATAGAAGATTTGTGCACATGCCTGTAATGTAGTGACGAATTGACTTGCCCTATGCTCAGTAGCCATGATCCGTTTAACACACCACAATATTTCACATATATGCACATGTTCGTTAGCATCCTCTATACCTCTATATTCGAGAGATGAAGAGACATCTCTATATAGATATTCTATGGTTGTTGTGAACATTGACCACCTGATCTAGAACCTCCTATGTTCCCTCTGCCTCTAGAACCACCAGATCCACCAGAACTAGAACCACCTATACCTCTTGATCCTCCACCTTTAGTTAGAATATGACCTATATATGTACTCTCCTATGCTTCGATAGTAGTACTATACTAAACCCCTATAGTCTATGAGGTAGTTCCACTTCTAGAGGTGAATCCAACATTTCTCACGCTCACATTCTGTGTAAATGATGTGCCTAAGAATGTTCCTCTAAATAACATTGAAGTTGTCTTTCCTACCATTGATGTACTTGATCCCTGACTTACTCCTACTCTCCTACTTCCTAAGTTAGCTTGTGGGTTACTTGTGATACTAGATACTAAAAAACCAAGTTTAAGGGCTAGGTCACCAGGTGGATTAAGATGCACGCTCACGGTCTAGGTAGTCTCTGCTAGTGTACTACTATGTGAGGCCATGAGGGGGGATCTCTGTCATGTTTTCCAAGATGGAGGAGTTCTTGATGCTCTGGGTCCATGTCTTCTACGTGAGCTGTAGATCCTTCACGAGCCATATCTCTCCTCTATGCCATACTTTTTGCAATGGAACGATGCTTCTATATCTCCCTCTCATGCAGATCATTATACTTAAGCTTCCTTTCCTCTCTCTGCCTCTCTGCCACTAGGTCTGCCATCTTAAACCAAACCTATTTTCTTGCCCTCATGCATGGCAAAGTTTAGTTAACCATCGGTTTACCCTCTAGGTTCAAAGTTTCCATCAAGATCTTGATCGCCAGTGGAATACCTTGCAAATATGTTCCTCTTGGATACCATAAAAACTAGAATTCAGCTACCTCTGGCCAAGAGTACATCGAAATTAAATATTCCATAATATAACTGTGTAAAACACCATGAAACCACTTATCCACAACATGAGTCCAAATCAGATCAACATCATAAAGGGCCTGAAATTCTTCTTGTGTCCAGAAAAGTGTGTGATACCTCTAATTCCTTTAAGATGCATAAGAAGTAAGCCACTTGTATAGTTCTACTAGAAATATAGTGAAAAATCTCTCATATAAGCTGTCATACAGATTCTATTCTACCCAAGTGTGTGCATTAAAATTATATACACTACTAAACCACCATGCATATTCTTCCTCTAGATCGTGTATTCATTGCTCAATACTTGCTAGAGTTAACCAGTACATCTTCATCACGAACCATCCTGAAAATCAGCTAAAAAAAAGGTCCCAACAACAGAACCAATGATGCAGCCTAGAATTTGCTAGATAACACCCTAGTCATGCTTGACACATCACTCATCCTTGACTGATTACTCACTCGAAGCACAAAAAAGGTACCAAGTCCCTCTGTAGGGTTTTTATATTAGGATGTTAGCATGATGAAGTAAGAAACATATAGATTCATAACGAATCCATCATTCTATAATGCATGCTACCCTCAGATCTATGAAAGAACAAGCTTAAATAGTAATCATGATTGAATTAATAACATGCACTACTCAACTACACATAGAATGACACTTAGATTCATCCAATATCTTCCATCTATTAATAAATACATAAAATTCCTTACAATATTGTAAATCTATACCAATGTGTGTATGGATCTGATACAGTAATTCAGTCATATGTGTATATCACACATACATACACACACTCTATATATTATCTTTTACACTTACACACACTATGTATATTCTCTGTTACACTTACACACACTCTGTATATTCTCTGTTACACTTACACACACTCTTTATATTCTCTATTACACTTACACACACTCTGTATATTCTCTGTTACACTTAAAAACACACCTCTACTATGTACCTAACATCATATATATAGGGTGGGGACTTTCCCTTCACCACTTATCTATTCCAAAAATAGGTCGCATGTTATTGATAGCCACATGCCGTTTACAGGAATAGCCACACATGCAAGTGTGCTATCCATAGTCCTCTTGTAGTTAATTAAAGTGTCAATCCTATTCTTTAGCTCATCTCCATGAAAAAAACTCTTCGATCCGATCCTCCAAAGATAGACAATGCATAGAGCGCACATTTATCTGCATTGTTGGTTTGTTCCACAATGCCATCTTCTAAAAATAGGTCTTCATGCTCAAAATCAGCTAAGTCCTGAAAGCTTAACTTGCCTTCCATGCGAGGGTCCTTCTTGTCCTTCCGTGCCCTTGGTTCCAGGCCTTCTATCCCATGCAGAATCCTTGTGTGATCTTTAACAAGTATTCTTTGATCAACACATAGTGCTTTCCAGTACGTCTATTCTACTAACCAAGTTCTCTTCTTCCATTTTTTCTCTAATAATTTGTTTCCACCTTTTTTGAAGATATCTCTGTATCGCAAGATATTACTTCTTTGTCTTTAGACCTTGTCATTTTCATAAAAATCATACAAGAATGAATACCATAGTCCCTTGAATATTTTTATTAGCTTTGATAACAAAATTACCTGTAAACCTCTACTTTGGAAACTTACAAAATCACAAAATTGTTGTTCCTACTTCCAATTTACTTGAAAATGAAAATTATTTAATATTAGTGAATGAAATATAGTGCTTAGAACTACTTACAACAATAAAATATGAAAAAATTAATGCACAACACAATATTTTTATCCTGGAAACCCCCATATTCAGGAAAAACTAGTTAGGAAGGGAAATTACTCTATCTACCTAGTGTTATTTCAACCAATTTAAGAGAATACACAATACAAAAAGTTGAAGGAAGACAAAAATGTTACTGCCACCCTCTCTACTTGTTTCTCTACTCTTACACCTTTCTTCTACAAATTAACTCCAATACCAATGGTTTCTTACTCACTTCTCCCATTAATTATTTCTCAATTCCACATGCTCCACTTGTATTTATAGATTTCTTTCCATGTCGTCCAGTGCCCTTGAGGATAGAGAGAGTTGTCCAAGGAAGAGACATAACCACGACATTCAAAATCTGTGGTTGTTCATGTTTTTTTGTTTTATCCAGTGACAAGATTGTCGGTATATGCACACCAGTGGTTACGCATCCGTCACGATGGTTACACAACCACCAATGTATGGAGAGGGGTAGTTATACAGCCACCACTCTATATAATGTGGTGGTTCTATAACTTAACTTTTTTGTTCTGATTATTCTCATTTTCCCTTCTGATTCTGGTTGTTCTGATGAAGTGGTGTTTTTTCTAGATCCCTATGGATCAATGTTAGAGGATCCAAATCTGAAAAAGATAAGTTCTCTATTTTTAAACCATATTGTTTTACATATCCCATTAGGGAACCCAAACCAATAATTTTTTCTTGTACATTGAGTGATACGTATTTGTATATCAAATTGAATTATAAATTAATATTTTAAAGGTTTAAGATGATTTAATCATTGATGATGATTAGTGTATTGATAACTAGTTCGTGTTTGATCCACTTTTGGAATTCATTAAAAAAAATTGGTTTTTTTTCCAAAAAATAAGAGTGTGAATTTCAGCAAAAACATATTTCACTCCTTTACAATTGATGTTGGTAATCAATATCTCATGTTTTTCCAATCAACTATTTTAGTTAATTGTGATTTAGTTAGGGTTACAAATACTTTCTTAGTAAGGTTTAAGTTCATAATAACCTTCAAAACCCTTATTATTTTAGATAATTTTGGATGAAAATAGTGGAGGTTGAAAAGTGTATCAAAATCCCCATATTAACAATTCTAAAAATAGGAATTAAATATTGTATTGTGAAAATCCACATCTTCTTTGAATTTAACTTTGGATAATTTTTTCAAATGATTCATACAGGTTAAGGTTATGTCTCCACAAATTATTTATCCATCCATTACAATTTTTCCTTACTATTGTGATGCCTATATTCTAATAAATATATATATATATTCCCTTTTAAATGTATTTATATAATATTCTCACCAAAAAATATGTGTGATTTCAATACAATCCTTAAATTTATACTTTTATCATCTTTCATCTTTCATTCATATTCTAGTCAATTAAAATCATGCCTTTGTTGAGGCTACAAACAAATATTATGAGTTCCCTAGTCTCTATTCACATAGCATATTATAAAGTCACAATATAGACTGTTTCCAGTCTATGTTTATGAATTTTTACATCCATACTGGTGAATATAGGTGATGTAATCAACATTGATTTTACCAGGTAATAGATATATTTTGGTTTTGATTATTGTTATTATGTAGGAGTAGGAAAATGGTAAAATTATTTGAGAATATGACTCAAATGAAGAGGATATAAATATTTGTGAAAACAAAATACACAAGGTTTCTTTAGTAAAAATTCTTCATTCGTTTGAAGCTGAAGTTACACAAGACTAGGGATGGTGGTGCAGTTAAATTTAAAATATGAATGAAAAAGTAGCAACCTAGTATTTTAATGAAAAAATAAATTAAAATGTTAACATTAAGTTGTGTATGGAATGACAAAAAAAAGACATTGTTTTAAGAATTTGATGGTCAATTTTTAATGTTATAGATCAAGCTCATTTTTTATGCTTTTAAATATGGTTATCCATGATAGCAATTTTTATTAAGGGATAGAAATGTGAAAATGGTATTTTTTTACAATTATTTCTTTTGAATTATATTTAAAATTTGATTAATTTACTAACAACAAATATAATTTTTCTTGTTACAAAATGTTCATGTATCTAACTACAGAATTTTTATATGTGACATCATGTAAATACTTTTGGTAAACATGTTTTCTAACCTAAGAGATGGTATTTCCTACAAACCATCTAGGTCATTTAAAAAATGCATGCATTATATCTTTTTCAATTGTTTTTGTTTCAACAATCCCGTTATGGATTCTAAGTAACTCTCATATTAAATAGCTTGCGAAATTTATGTGTAACATCTAAATTCCCATTACCTCTTGCACCTTTAAAAAATACAAATACATATTTTATGTCGAGATCCTATTGTTGGAGAAGTTTCTTATACATTCCAATTTTTGATTGGAGTATATTAAATTTACAATAATTTTCATAATATAAAATGTGGGGCACATACTTACTTAGTTTTTATATCAATGTTCCTTAAACTATGAAATCAATTTTCTTAAGGTTAATTTTTAGCATAGCATGAATTCATTTTCATCATCTTATAATTAGAATAGATCATTTGAAATTGTGGGTATACTTCCCTATATCGAGTAATATATTTTTTCTATTTACCTACATAGATCACAATGAGTAGCTTATTATTTTTACAAGTATTCTCTAGGGATTCATTTCCTCTTTTTTCCTTGTCACAATGCACAGATGGCATAATATTTGGTAATATGGAATTCTTATGTAGGAGAATAATCCTTAAGAATTATATTTGTAAATTCTAATTATTTATGAGTCACTGGGAAATCAGAGGAGAAGGTATGGAGTTATTAATCACTCTAATATGTCCAAATTCCAATATAAATACCTTGACATTGATATCTCTCAACATATTTTAGATACGAGTATATTTTATTTAATATATTATTGTTTTTACTCTAATATTTTATATAATCCCGCATCACATCCTTACTTTCATGTGAATTACTTATGTATATTTTTTTTATTAGAGGTAAAACGGGTTGAGGGGACCCTACCCCATACAAAATGTTACTAGTTCCTTACAAAGAGGCCAATGGATTAACATTGAGGCCCAACCAAAAAACCAAAGCAACACAAGACAAACAACAAATAAATACAACCATAAAGGAAAGTATCCAAACAATAGATAAACAATGAAATAACTAACAGTAGCAGTACCAAGAAACTAATAGTAAAACAATAGAGAACTAACAGCAACAAACCAATATCCCATTTTCTTCATCACTCTTTTATCAAGTCCCCCACAGAGCTTATACGATGGTTCCATTCTTTGACAAGGGAGTTGATGGTAGCTTTCTAATACTTATAGTTAGGCTCAGGGATCTCCACTTTGGGGACTTTTCCTTAGTTTTCTCTTTCCTTAGAAAGTTCCATGGAATGAATCATCTCACGTAATAGCTTGAGATGGTGGATGGTGCTCTTAACATTGAGGAGATGGACATCACGAATTTGGAAAAAAATTCTTTCATCTTCAACATATCCTTAGCCATCTCTAAGCTCCTCTCATTGGCATTCTTGAGTTGTTCACTAAGGACCAAAGAAGATAACTTTTCCATTTTATCATTCAGATCCTTCAAGTCCATGGAAACCATACTAATCCTATGTCTATTAATATCTATATCAAGCCTACAATGCTCAGATTCCCACATGAAAGTATGAGACTTGACAGCGGAGTCCTGGGCAGTAAATAATTTAGTTTGGGTAGTTTTAAGAGCATGCATGCTCTCAATGGCCTCCTTTGAGTTCTTGGAACACTTATCTTCTGAATTTTCTATAGCTTTCTCGCTCATCATCTCCTCACTGTTATCCCCTTCAGTAGCTTCCTTGTCCTTACTAGAAACTGAAAAGTCTGGGTTCCCTTCTTAGTTCTCACCCAAATCTAAAATCTCTAGTTCCTCAACTGGCTTAGGAGCCTCCTCTGCCCTACTACATTTGTTGATGACACCATGAATCAGGTTGGATCTGGTTATTTTAGCCATGGGTTTTCCAAACATGTCTTCAGTAAAACTATCCTCCTTGGGTGCCAAGCATTCAGCGGCAGAAGCCCCAAATTTATCATTTTTACCCAAAAGGGGAGTTCCTAGCCTAAGAAGGGATTTAATGAGGCCCTAGTGTAGAGGTAAGGGGAAGGTACCTTTCTCGACCATTCCAATAGATTCATAAGGGAAATATACAGGAAGAAATGGAAATTATAGGGCTTAGCATTACAAACATGGTTCAACATAAGGAAGTGGTAACCATATATCACTTTATACCATCCTTCTAAGGTAATGTATGACATAAACAACTGAGAAATTTCATCATAAGGATGGGGAAAATTTCCCCGAGCATAACCATTATGAAGAGAGATAGGCACTTCCTTACCTTGCATAAAGCCTTCAATCTCTAAGCTGTAGTCCGACTTAGGTTTGTAGATGCATCTGCTTTCTAGAGCTAAACCCAAGACTTTGGCAATAAGCTTAGGGGAAATGGTAAAGGATAATTTTCTGACCCAAACATGGCCTTCTTTCGATGTTTTCACCACATCTTCACTAATATTTTCATCGTAGCCATCAAAGATATTGAAAAATGGTAACATACCCACATTTTCGAGCAGGGTCTTAGCCTCTATGGACATCTCATGCCTCTTTCTAGGTTCAGTTCTTACTAAGTCACCCCCCATGCTTCTGACCCTGTTCTTATTTCTATTCTACAAATAGTTACCTTCCTTGATCTTATCATCCCACTTATAGAAAACAAAAAGATCCGACCTGCCCCTTCAAGGATTAGAAAGGAGATTTTGCACGAGTTCAAGAATCATGAAAAAGAGATGTCATGAGTCTGACGAATTAATGCCTCCTCATTTGTAGGAGGATTATTAGTTATACCTTCCCTTTTCATGATTTCAATAAATTTGGCTTGCATCATATTAGGATCCTCTACCACCTTAAGACCCCTAGCATTCACCCCCAAATTGGCCATAAAATCTACTAGAGATTTTCCTTCACGATACACATGATGAAAGGATATGGCCTCAAAAGAGGGTACTAAAATTTTAGTTTTATTTATGAAGTCCTCAACAAAAATAGAAGGTTGAGATTTTCCTTTCAAACATGAAATGATATATAAATATTCCCTTTCCACTTCAAGGTGTTTTAAGCCTTTCTCCTTGGCTAAATTCACCCCCCAAAACATCGTAGCTACCTCAATAACATTGTTTGATTGGAGGCCCAGGTTGAAGAAGTAGGAAAGAAGAAATCTTCCTCGGGAGTCTTGAAGAACACCTCCTCCCCTTGCTTTCCCAGGATTACCTTTCGTAGCACCATCAAAGTTGAGTTTAAAGAAACCTTCCCTAGGTGAAATCCACTTAATCCCCATATGAGGATTACTTCTTTTGGGTTTGGGGTTACCTATAATGTTCCAATTCTTAAAGAAGTGACGTTCATTGTCAATAATTTCCATTTCATTTTTCCTTAGGATAGAAATTTTTTTTCTAACATCCTGTAGGATTTTGTTTATAGTCAACCTAATGGGAAGTTTCTTATTTTTAAAAATCCTTCTATTTCTTTCTTTCCATAATTCCCACTAGAGGTGACCCAAAATCATGACCCAAATATTTTTAAACCCGCAACTGAAGAAAGGATAGCTCCATTGATTCTAGGCATCCTTGATCTCTTTAGGAATTACCCAGTAAACCGATAAGCAACCCAGAATAGAAGAAAGCATTAGATGGGCAAAGGTACATTCTAGGAGAAGATGATTTATAGTTTCCATATTCACTTCACATAGAACACATCTATTGGCCATCTCGAAACCTCTTTTAGCAAGATTATCAACAGTAATAATTTTATTTATTACTGAAAGCTAACTGAAAACATTAACCTTAGGGGTTATGTTCTTGTTCCATATCTTACCAGCATTTAAATCTTCTTCTCTAGTTTCTCCCTAAAAAAGGGAATAGGCTGATTTGACAGAGAAATTACCACTTTGTTCTTTGTCCCAGACTATTCTATCTTGCTCCTTATTTTTAGAAGACACATACTTTTTTAGGAAATCATTGAGCCTGCTCACGTGTCCATTGCGTTCATGTCTGTCCAGTTCCATGAGTTTCCATGTCTGTAAGTTATCTTCATCAACCATATAGTTATTGATTATTTCCCCATATTTATCTTCGAGCTGACTAGTAATTTGGGTGAATTGATCTTTAAGGATAAAATTCCCAGCCCATTTATCTTTCCAAAAGCTTATCTCATTTCCTTTTCCTATTTTCCACTTGCTTCCCCTAGCCATAATTTATTTTCCCCAATTAAGATCTTTCCATATGCATGAACCATTAAAGGATGCATGTTTAAAAATCCATCTATTGTCATTAACATCCATCCAATATTTTTTCTTTAGAATTCTGGTCCAAACTCCATTTTCTTTAGTTAGCCTCCATCCAAGTTTTGTAAGAAGGGATTTATTCATTTTAGTCTAGTATCTGATACCAAGTCCCCCTAGAGTTTTAGGTTTACAAACTCTGTCCCAGGCCACTAGAGGGATTATGTTTTTGCTTTTAGTGCCACTCCATAAGAAGCATTTTTTGATTTTTTCCAGTCTTTCCCCAACACCTCTAGGAAGTTGATAGAGGGGCATGGCATACACCGGGAGATTCTGAAGAGAAATGATGAGAAGGGTAATCTTGCTAGCATGGGATAACACATTAGCTTTCCATCTAGCAAGCTTGCTTTCAAACCTTTCAATTAAGAAGTTCCGATCCAAACAAGAAGGTCTCTTATCCCCAAGAGGGATACCTAAATAAAAGGTAGGGAAATATTTATAGTCACATTCCAAAATTTTAGCTATCTTCTTACAGCGGCTATCCATGGTATTAAGGAAGAAGAGAGAGCTTGGATTGGTTATCTACTTCTGTATATTTTATCTGGTTGTGTCAATCTATTTTGAATTGGTTAGTAATCCAATTTTCATTAATTTCATTAAGCATTATTATGCTCTACGGAGAATTAATGTGTAAATTTATAAAAAATTCAATGTACTTGTATCTAGTGCATCTAAATCCTTTATCTCCTATAGATCCTCTATTAACTCTATCTAATTTCATACCTCTTATTTTTATATAGTCATTATTTTCGCATATGCAGAAAAATGTAATGGGAATAAATTTACCATTTCATATATCATTGAATAGATGATCAATGATATTGAAGACAATGTAGAACTATATAAGAAATCATTCACAATCCTCGATATGTAATGTGATCCCATTCGATGTGATATTATACATAAATATGGTTGTGAATTTTCACTAACAACAAGTTGGTTGTGGTTTAACCTTGTCTATGTGTAGAATCTAGATAAATACTTCATCTTAAATATTTCCACTTAAGAGATTTACAATAAGGACTTTAAAGATCTTATTAACTCATAATGTAGTCATCTTTGTATCATGGATTATTCTAAGGCAACTATTTCATTTTTAATTTAATTATTTTGTTTAAGATTAAAATATATAATTATTTGATTTTATATATAATTTTCATCGATATGGATCTAGATGGGGACCATTGTATTGAAACTAGTTTATGAATGTGTAATGGAAAATAATTATTATTTGTAATGGTAAATTAAATATATGCTATTTTAATTTTTACTCGATTTTTCCAATTTTGGATTTTAATATAATTTAAAAGAGTATCATTCAAAAACAAAAAATTATGTTTTTTTGTAATAAACCAAAACAAATAGAAAATTCTAGGTTTTTATGTGAAATACATAGTAATTGGAATCCTTATTTAAATTTTAAACATTGTCTCTAATTTCATTTTATAATAAAATATATGTGTAAATGTGGATCAAATACAATTTGTATTCAACATTGAAAAAAATATTCATAGATATTATTTATCAACAATATTTCACTTAACGCATCCTATGAATACAAGAATGTATTTACCACACAAGCAGTTTCATAATAAACTAATACTACCCAATAATAGAATGTTAAATCGACAACACAACTTTACATTACAAGCAGTTATAAACTATTTATTAATAAGATCCCCCCTCTTAATTCATCATGGTATTAAGATGAAAAGAGATATATTTTCGAAAAGACTCAAAATTTTCCTAAGTAACTTTGTGAGGACATCTACATGTTTATGTTTTGTCATGAAATAGTGTAGAAGGATTTTTTGTTGTAGGACATACTCGCATATGAAATGAAATTGTACCTCAATTTGCTTCGTTTGTTCATGAAAGACTATGTTTTAAAAAATATTTATAACACCTTCAGTTTCAACAAGATGGTTGGTGAATTCTATTGAAATAAAATTCCTTCAAGTATGATACATAAATAAATCCCTTTGCAGATATATCCTCATATAGTGCAATATTCCTCTTTACTGGAAGATTGAGAAATAAAGTTTTGTTTATTTCTCCCGCAATATATTAGACCATATCCAAAAATTTATATTTCCAATATGATTTAATTTCAAAAAACATGTTAATAATAATTAATTAGTCTTTGTGTACTCTAGGAAAAATCCATGGTTCCTATAATATACCTCAAAATATACTTTGCTAGTTTTTAGTAACTTAATTTCAGCTCTTGCATGAACTATGAGAGATTTCTAACACCATAGTTGATGTATGGATTACTATAAGTCAACTAAATGAGGATCCTAATGAACTTCCAATAGAGAGTTTCATTTACTTGTGGTGATGAATCATTACAAGAAAACTAAATCCTTACCTCCATCTTTGTAGTAAATAGTTTATTTTCCATCATCATAAGCCTCTCAAGCATTGTCTTGTTATAATTCATTTTATACATAAAAAGTTTGTTCTCCTTTTTCCATAGTTACAATCTAAACAAGTAGTGCAGTATCCCAAAAAAAATCATGTCAAATTATTAATTGATATCTTTATTCATTGCATCGGTCATCTTCACTAAACTACAAGTTATGACTTGGTAATTGACATAGAAAACAACAATAACAACCTCTCCCCTTATTTTAGAGGTAGATATTGGGATCATATGGATTCCTTTAGAACCCATGATGAAAAATATGCTCATCGATCTCGATATATCATTCTCACAGAACCTATTTGAGACCATACAATGAATTGAAGATTCTACACACCTTTTCTTCTTTTCCTAGTATGAAAAACCCTTATGGCTAAGTTTTCTACTAGTCTCCATTTAGGAAGGAACTTTTCACATCCATTTGGTGGACATTCCAACCAAACTGAACAACTATAATAAACATCATTTTAATTATTTTTATCTTAGTTGTGGGAGAAATATTATCCTTGTAATCAATTCCTTATTTCTAAGCATACCCCTTTCTTATGAGTCTTTCCTTGTACTTATCAACACTACCATTAAGTTTGTACTTTATTTTGAAAATACATCTATAACTAATTATTTTCTTCCCTAGTAGAAGATTTACAAATATGTAATGTGTTATTTTTTATTAGTGACATATGATCTAAATCATTGCTTCATACCAAGGTTTTGACTCTAGGGATTTCTAAAATTTAGAGATCTCAAGAAATTCAATAATTGTAATCCTTAAGGCCAAATTGACTTCTTATCAAACCATATTATGATTCCTTAGCAGTCGAGTTGTGGATGTGTCTAGGACTCCATCCAACTTGTCATAATTGTATCATATTTTTATACCATTTATGCATATATCGAGTTATTCCTATGGGTAGTGGACCTGCTAGATCATCACCATCATTATCATCATCTTCTTCATTATCAAAACTTAGTTCACCTTATAATTTCACTAAATGACTATTTTGTTTTTCAGCTGCATTGTGGAAGGTGAATTCGATTCATTATTCTCATTAAACTTAATGTATTTGTTGATATAGATATTTCTAATTTTTGGATCTATGATTTTATAACCTAATGTTTTCTCCATGTACCCTAAGAAGATGTATTTTTCTAATTTCACGTCCAAATTTTAATCTTATTTTTGGGAACGTGTAGCTTTCCTTTACTGGAAAAAAATAGAGATGAGATATATATGGTTTTTACCGTCACTATGAATCTTGTGAAGTCACTCCATCAAGATCTATAATGATGTTTTTTTAAAGTAAATAAACTAATATTTTAAATCTTTATACCTATTACATTTTCTTCAAACTTGAATCATCAATTTTGCAACACACCATTTCCATGATGGTATGATTCCTCCTTTATAAATTACCATTATGTTTTGGCATGTGAGGTGGATTTAATTGGTGATGAATTCTATTTTTCTCCAAAAGTGTTTAAAATTCATTATTGGTGTATTCCCCCTTGATATTAGTAGAGAATTATGATTTTATTACTAGTTTTTGTTTCCATAGACATTTTGAACTTATTGAAGGTTTACATCAAGATGGTTCATATATTTTATTAAATAAATAAACCCATATTTTTCATGAATATTTATCAATAAAGAGAATGAATTATTAAAACATAGAATTACTAGGTCTCATATGTCTGCAAAGATTGGTGTGAACCAAATAAAATTTTTCAGGGAATAAAAAAGTACTCTTTCCAAATGGTACTTGATGTTGTTTTCTTACGACATAAATGGGGCATTTTTAGTCTTTTTTAGGAGAGGCAATCATCTCACCATATTATAATGGATTATTATAGAGAGGTATCCAAAAATCACATGGCCATATCATATGTGACACAATTGGGAAGAGTCTAAATCCTTCACTAAATGTGCCTAATTTTCCCTTTGAACAAAATCAATTTAGGATATGCACGCCAAAGTTTTGTGCAAATAAAATTAAGCTCTTATTCTTATCTCATATGAGGCACATATTTTTGTTGACTTTTTTTTATCAAAATCAACCTTTATATTGTACTCTGGGATTTTATTGATAAAAGTAAGTATTTGGTAAGTCCCGAGACATATAAAACATCTCTTATCTTACATTCATGTGTTCCCAAGGGTAACGATATCTTTTAAATGCCTTATATGGTTTAGGAAATATCATCACCTAATTAAACATGGATTTTTTGGGTATGTCTCTCAAATTGAAGAGCTAAACTTGTCTCCTATTCATGTGCTAAGTTACACCTAAGTCGACATACCATATACAAATTTTTGAATTTTTTTCCTCATAAGAGGTTTTTTCTTCCTCATAAATAATGTTTCCTTATTGTTATTAATTATTCTACTTTGAGATTCCTTTTTATGTCCTTAAGGTTTGTTTTGTTGTGACTAGGATAATTATAATTTATTTTGACTCTTGATGTTGGATGAGATTTGTTAGAATCCATCATACCAATAATCATTCAATTCATGTCCCTTCTTTCAATAAATTACAAACTAATTTTGTTGTTTATTCCCTTGGTTATTCTACTAATAACTCTACTTCTAGGGTTACTTTGATGACTTTGCAAACCTATTACCTTTTTGATGTGAGACTAGAGCATTTTTATCTTCTTATGCTACATTATACATGGATTTTTCTTATTATAACATGTTCATCAACTTATTCAATGTTGGTGTCTATCCCGTGACATTCAAAGTGGTCGTAAAGATCTTAGAGGAGTGGGGAAGTGCTCTTAACACTATTAGTAGGAGAGATGCATCTATCTCTTCCATTTATAATGCAAGGATAGATTCCATTAAATTAGAAATATTCATTATAAATGATTATATTTTTCACCACTTTTCATTTTGACATTGTGCAGCTTAATTTAGAGATAGAGAATGGTGTTCTAATTCTTAGCCTTATATAATGTGCTGAGTTTATCCAATTCTTTATTGGGCATTGTATCATATTGAATGTGGGGTTGAACCTCATCTAAAACTTCAAAATAATACTATCAAATTTTCCTTTTGATTGGCTCTATCAAAATAGCATTGTACAACAACATCATTTTCACGTCCAACCAAGGAGCCATCAATTACATTCCAAATGTATTCAAATTCAAGTTATTTTTTATTTTGTCTCCTAAAAAGCATATTTTTATCCTTATAGGAACTATGAGTATGGAAGAAAAAATTTTGGATCATTTTCAGCCATGTGTGTAGAATATGGGATATGGGATGTTTCATTATTGTTAAAAATAGGTTACCTTTTCTATTACTATCAGGAGGATATACTAAACCTCTCTATATATGTTCCCTTCTAATATACACATCAGTACATGGAATAATCTCATCCTCTCTATATATTTGGACATGCGTGAGAGATATATTGATTTATGTGAGAGCATAAAGGTGCATGATACATATATAGTATGCAAAAATATATATCCAATCAATGACACTTGCTTAGTGGCCAAAACCACATGTTATAATTTTTTCTAACAAATGTGGAAAATGAGAAATATAGGGAGGGAAAATTAGTCCAAGTTTCCTTATTTATCCCTAACGATTTATATGGACAATGCCTAGATGTTGGTGTCACAGTTGTGTTAGGCATTAGATATAGTAGCTTAATGTGATGGAATTATTCGCAAGTGTAACCTATAGGTACCATATATAACAAACAATGTGAATGGGAACGAATTATTTTGTGAGTATTTTTTTGAATTTTTTCATAATTTATAGTTCTTTCTTTGCAATTTTGTTATTTTTTTAGTTTTTACAGTTCATATGACAACCTGTAAATTAGTACAATGTGATATACAAAGTATAGAAGAAAAAAACACTCTAGGATTTTATTTTTAAAAAAAAATAGGGCTCTTTGGCCTCTTTAAAATAACCTCCCCCCATTTTGTGATTCTATGAAAAAATTGCAATTTTTTTTATGTTTGACCCCAATTAGGGATTTTTCCTCTAAATTTAATTATATAGAACTAACTGTGGCTTTATCATTTCCCTTTTAAAAATTTATAAGTAAATAAAGCTATAAAAGAAGGTTGGGGTAGTGGGGAGATTGAACCCTTGACCTCTCCCTACTAAGGATTTATAATAAAATGTTCTAGTCACTTACTATGATAAGTAAGTGATATTATATTTATTGTTTAGGACCTTAAGAGAAACTTTTTTTAATAGACCACTTGGGAAAGGAGTTGAAATCCTTACCTTGCTATTCACAAGGATTAGTCAAGTCGTGTTGACCACACATGCAGTCATACCTCCTTGGATAAACCCTAAGAGATGTTGGTTTATAGACAAGCCATCACAATGGATTGTAAATTATTTAACGCCATTTTTTCTCAAGTACCTTTCTAAAATAGATTCTATTTTCTTATTAACCATGATAGTTGTTCATATTATGAGGTTTCAAAGTTAAATTTACGCATAATTTTATGGGTTGTATCCATCCCTTGCCATCAATAAGATCATGATCGACACCAATACATACTTTTTAAACACGTTGCTTCATACTTAATTCCAAGCTAGTAGTAAAAAAATTTCCTGATTAAATATAACATACGATGAAAATTCAAATATTCATAATTGAAGTTCATATGAGAGAAAAAAAGCATTCAAAATTATCAATAATAACATGTTAAAAAATGTAGATTATTCAAACACATTCCTACAAATATGATTTACAGATTGGACATGACCTAGTTTTGGTTAATTCTAAAACATGGAAATTAAAGAAAACCCTCATAATTAAAATTCATCTGAGAGTATATATGCATTATAAATTGTTCCATTACAACATGAATTTCAAAATAATCCAACACTTTTTAGTTTAAATATCTAGCATAAAAAATTTCATCTTTCCTTAATCATTAACATGTCTAAGGGGAGAAGTCCTCGCCAAACTAAACTGAAAAAACAATTATATTAATTTTCGTAAAATACTATAACTAAGCCACATGACTTTAAGATTGCACTCAATTAAGATAGATAACTATTAGGGTAAATGTATAGACTATTCATTTGAATAAATTAATTGTTTTGGATTTCAAATTTTTATAGTGTATTTGTTCTCTTATAAACTTCAACAAGTGTCTTAATGTATCTTAAGTTATGTTTGGTTGTGTATTCATTCATTATCTAGATAATTAAAGTAGGAAATTACACTGACAAAAGCCTAATCTACAACCTTACAATAACATCAAGATAAAGCAATAATAAACTAAATTATTGTGTATAAATTTAAGTAAATAAAAACCTCCCCTTTTTTTTTCTTCAAATATATGTGGATGCTTGAAAACTTGTTTTGGAATATTTGAATAACATGGTTGTGAAGAGGGATTATGATATAAGGATTGCTCCCAAATTAGAAGAATAGATAACATTGGTAAGGTCTTACATCAATAGGTTTTCTCTGTTTATATATGTTTCTAAATATAGAAATCTTACATGTTATAAGTTATCTTATGTACTTTTTGAGGGTTCTATATATATATATATTTGTTTAGGGATATTGATTGATTTTGGTGAATGCATGATAATGGAGATGTATGATTAGTATCTTAATAATAGTTATTAGGAGTGATTAATTAGGATTGAATATCCATTGGATGTTATGGGATGTTAATATAGTAGTGAATGATTTAAAAAATTGAGGAAGGGATGGTTTGGAAGATTTGGTGGATTTTTAATAATGATTCGTGAGTGATTTATGAGTGGAATATTTTTGGTTTCTTTATTTTCCCCTCTTTGGGAGGGTGTCATAGGTAACATCACCCTTTCAAACAAACCTATAAAATATTATATGGATGTTGAAAATATAGATGAAAATAATGAAATTTATATGGTGATGGCCTCTCAAGAGACCGTTTGGTGATATAAGAAGAAGAGGGGCTCTTGAAAGGTGGATGATAGGTCAATGGTAGATATTGAGGGGTTTGTGTGAAAGGATGTTCTCCTAGTGGCATGGATGATATGAATAGATAAGGACATATAAATTTTGATTAATTGATCACTTCATTGTATTGGGTGAAGATATCCATAGGTATATTTCACAATATAAATAACACTTGGACATGTATGATCAATGGGCCACTTCAATGGATTCTATAAATGGATTGTTAAGGTGATTTCAAAAGGAATATAAATATTTTTAAATAAGATTCCTCTAAGAGGGATGGTTGATAGGATAGAAGAATATGATGAAGGTTATAATGTTATATATATATGATGATATAGAGATATGAGGAATTTTTCATATCTTGCACAATTATTTTATTAAACTTGATGTTTGATATAACATATGACAGTATGCATGATGACACAGAAAACCATGATTATTTTATTTTGTAATATGTCATTGGATTGACATAGACGTAAAAAATTAAAAGAACAAAAATAAATAAAACATACACATAAAGTAGTGCAATTCAAATGTTTATCCATGTGTAGCACATGAGTGATTTTTAGTTGTGACAAGGGTATTAGTTCACCCCAAGTGATGACATACACAAGGGGCCTAAATTAGGATTGACGTGTCTCTAAAAATGATGATGATAGTAATGGTGTGTCCCAATCAATTATTTATGCGAGGGGGAATGGATTGGGAAAAATCCAACTCTATTAGCGTTGTGTTAGTCTTATCAGAAGTGTTTTGGGTATGACCAACACAAATAGATTTTTGTTCTATAAATTTTATTTTATTTTTGGATTTTTGATGATTTTCTAATTCTTTCATGTTTTTTGGGTATTTATGATTTTTAAATTTTTTTAATGTTTTGATGTTTTTTGGATATTTATGATTTTTTATATTTTGTTAATAAGTGACCTTAAGGAGGAAAGATGCCCATATATACTAAATATGATATGAGGTCCATTATAACTTATGACAAGGTTTCCATACATATGGGATTAGATTGATTGATTGGATAGACATGAACTTAGAAATTTTGATCAATGGGCCACTTTAAAAAAAATTATGAAGGGGTTGATAGGATGATTTCAAAATGTAGATAATTATTGGGTCTGTTGATACTTATGATTGCTGATTTATGATTATTGTTTCAATATTTGTGAAAGAAGGATTTGGTATAGCTTCTCCCCTCAAGTAACAATTGTTTTTAAGCTGAAAGTTATCCTATAAGAATACGGAATGAAAATTGGAAATGAATAAATGATAAGAAATGAACCTTGGTATAGTATTGATTATTTCAGTGAGGAAAAAGTGTCCCCCTTCCATACTAGAAGACATAAAATCTAAATAGATGATGTGAGTAGGCGAAAGTGTCATTATTAAATATGGTTATGACATATAGTTTGGAGATTGGTGATGATCTAAAGGCATCTATTATAAGAAAACAAATAGAAAAAAGAAATAGTGTAAGAAAGGTATACACAATAATTGAAAACATACTAGCCCAGTGTCTCTTCAAGATCTTGTGTGTTTGTGTGTGTGAGAAAGTGAATTATTTATTGAAGTGAAGGTTTGATAGGAAGTAATTAAATACATACTATCTAATTTGTAGAAATGATTGATTTTGATAGTCGATTGGTGAGTTTATGTGTGCAAAATGTGATACATACATTTATCTAGTGTTATCTAGACGTTTATAGCCCTAAAAAAGATGCATGTGATTCTTATCAAAACATTTATCTACTCCAGATAAACATTTGTATCCCTGGTAGAGATATTAGAGACACCAATAAGGAGAGTTGTAATTTTTTTTTTAATTTTTTTTTTAGTATTTGTCTTTGATACTAAAAATATATTTATCTCTATTGATTTTAATTTAAGGGGTTAAGAAACACTAGTGACTTGATGAAGGGAGTAGAACTAATAGTTAAGACAACATTGGATAGTGTCATCAAATATGTATAGAGGGTTTTCTCAACAATTTTTTAGATATATGATAGTGCTAGGATGTATAGGATGGAAGGTGTTCCATGATTTACTAGGTAACAATAGAAAAATATTAAATGGCTATAGTTTTGATTGTTTCCTTGCATCAGTGTGTGTGGAGAAGCTGATAAATCCATGCCAAGGGATTGGAATGAAATTTATACGAATTGATAAGTAGTGATGAGTAATGTGTAGAAGGATGGAGGTGAAGGGGATAACATATATTTGTAGGCAACACTTTATTGTGATTTTGATGCTTTATTTTTTCTGATGGTTTTGATTTTTAAATGCTTTTTTACTTTTGAATTTATTTGATCTTTTTTATTGTTGTAATTTATTTGATGTTTTTTTTAGTTTTGATTTTTTTAAAATTTTGGGGATTGGTTTGACTTATGGATTTTTTTGAAATATAGGACTTAACTTCCAAGTGAGTTGTTATGCTCAAATTAATTCAAATCCCTTTTGTGGTATCCTATCTAAATATCATCATTAAATATGAGGATTATTTTGATAGATTTTTCATTATATAAAATATACACTTGACATTGATGGTACTATGTGATGGGGTTAGGGGATTAGTGTTCAAGGAGTATGGTTTGGATGGTGGTGTCATGAAAGGGTTTAGTGGAAGAAAAATACTCAAATATATACTAATGGATTTTGTGTCAATTTTGGAAGAGATATCTTCATTGATGGTGGAGGTGGATTTTGATTCATCACGCGAGTTACTAAAATTATAATATATGCCATGCTGACCTATCATTTTATGAATAGGGATATTCTCATGTACACATTGTTCATGGATGCCTAGGTATTTTCTTGTGTAGCTCATGTTTTTAATAATCTTTTCCTTATTATAGGATAGTCATTCGATTGGAATTATGATGAAATGTTATCATCGTGAAGCTAAATATTATATGATAATTTGATTTCATTATCTATAAGGAGGCCTACCCTAATGAAGGATGAATTTCCCAATTTATAGGATGTCTAATCCTTCTACTTATGCATACCAGGCTTGTCATGGTAGGAGGTGGGTAAAGCTTGGCTACATGAAAGTCATGTTGAATTACACATTCTCTTGATTCTTTAGAAATGATCATGAAACGGTACATGGATGGTGGGTTTTAAGATGTGAATGATAGATCATTGGGTTTGGATATAGATGGGACATGGGTCATGGATAAATTTCCAAATAATTTATAAAATTACTTTATGCCAATGTTGTTATGGATTATTGACTTTGGAAGGGCCTTATACAAGAGGTTCTTATGAATAATGGATGGTTTGGGAATATCTAAGATAAAATATTTTAGGGGAGTCTTCTAAAGTTATTCAGTAAGGTTATATTGGGTCTCGAAAGTAGGTAGAGGATTTCATAGAATAGTAATTTTTTTTTTCTAGTTTTGATGGTAGAACCTACGACTTCAGTTTTAATGCTTTTGATTTAATTGTTGCTAAGATTGTGTGTAGGGTGGAAAGATCCAATAAGGGTGAAATTATGTTTTGTTTCATTTTGATACTTTTATGGACCCTTTTGATTGTTTTTGGGTAGAGGATTGTAATATTTCCCCCATTATTGATTGTTTAATTGATTTTGATTGGGTGATGGGTGTTTTGATTTTGGAGCGTAATGTTTATTGAGTTATATATATATAGTTGATGTTTTAGATATAATGTTTCAATTTCAAACATCACTTTTTAAAATTTCATTCAATTTTATTGTAATCAAAATATTTTTTTTCTCAATACTAAGAGGGTTTATGAATATACGATCCTATCTTATGCTTCCGATCTAAGAAAGATGATCATCAAATATGTAATTAAGGGAGTGTATTGTCTTGATTTATTTTCCCGCCTAGTTTTCCCCTAAGGGATAGTGATGTTAGGTGGAAATATGAAGTATTATTTGGTCAAACTAAGGTTTTTATTGTTGTATTTATCTCTAAACAATTTTATGTTTATTGGATTTGGTTGATTTTGGTATGGTCATAATTATCAACATTTAAATGGGAGAATGGAGTAGTCATAAAACGATTGGTTGATGTTTATATTTTTTTGATTTGAGAATGTTCATTATCATCCTCATTTTCAGGGGATAATGGATTGTTCATGAAAGGATTTGTCATTTGTTTGATGAAAGTATTGGTTGATTGTTTTCTAAGTAGACCAGTATAGAAATAAATGGTCTATTCTTAGTGAAATGGATTGGTATTGAAAGGATTGGTTGGTTTTTAGATATTTAGATTTGGTATGTGCTTTTAGGTGACATATTTTTTTAATTTTTCTAGTTTCTTGATATGTGGTTTGAATATTAGTAGCCATAATGGGATTAAGCAACACAACAATTATAATCTATGTTAGTCAAAAAATTATTATAAATGTGTATTAGTACACCATTATACCTCAAAGGTATGTGGTGGATGTATTATGGAATTGTGTGCACTCAAAAATACTTAAATATTGTGGAAAGAAGGTTTTTATGCTAGGTTCAACAAGGATACTAGAGAATTTATTGATATACCTTTTTGTACATGAGGCCCAATTTTTTGAAGAGAAGTATTGTCTAATGTTTGATATTAGAGGGTAGAATCCCCCTCACTTCACTCTAACCATTTAAGTGGAGATTCACCAAAAAAATGACATTTTTACCTACAATTATTGTTGTCTAGGGCATGAGAATTGGTGGAAAATGCACAGATCACTTTATAAGAGATAAGTAAAAATGAACTCCTACTTAACTAAAAAATGATATCTCCTTTAAAAATATTACATAGACCCTAAATTATCTAGGATTTGGCTAAATGTCTTGGTAATTACTTCCAAGTCATCAAACCATACAAAGGAGAAAAAATCCTAAACTATTTCTGATTCCCAAGATCACCTTTTAACATGTGGGAAGAGAATGTACTATTTAAGACAAGGATTGAACAAAAAATGAAATTGAGTAAACAATAAATAAATTTGATAAACTATGTTAAAGAAATAAAATCCTTTTACATGATTTGTTAAAAGGTTGGTTGAATTCTGACTTTGATGTGTATTTTTTTATTGTCGCAAACAAGTTAGAAATATGTAAAAATGGCGAATAAAAATTTGTAAGTTAGCACAAAAGTGATGAGAAATGATAAAGCATAAGAAACAAAGTTATTATATCAAGTACGTTATTATTATGATATTAAATTCTTAAACATAAAACATAAATATTACAATAAAATAAAAATGTCATATCTTGTAAGAAATAATAAAACAATGTTGCAAGTGTGTAACGCCTTTAGCATGACTAGTATCTATGATGACTTTTGTCAAGGAAGGTTCAAACGTTGATAGGTGATTTTGTCTTAATACGATGTACTCGTATGAATTATGAAATCATGTTTGTAGTAGGTAATATGTTATCTGTAGAAATAGGTACATTTTGGCATGTTTTTGCTTAAATTTATAATGAAGCAACCCATCTCTTTTTGTATAGAATAATTTATTGCTTGGGATTAATAAATTGAGTTTCATTTTTCATAATTCATGAGATTTAGAAAAAAATTACCTTGGATCAATTTCATTTATCCAAGGTATGCTTCTAACTTTTCAAACCTTGTTGTCATGATGTTCAATTTAGAAAAATGAAAGGATTCTGGACCTTGAATATTTGAAGGCCATGAATGATCTGATCTCATTGGATCTCTGCTTCATATTGGAAATAGGGTAACAATCTGGTTCCTCTTTTCTATTTAGGTAAGATGTAATTTTCAATAGGGAACTTGGGACCTATTTACACCTTGTTTTTTAAATTAGGAACCTTATCCTAAAAAGATTAACCTAACCTAAGTTACTAATTTCATTGTTATTTTGGATGATTAATGGACCTAAGACTAAAGACTTATACCTATGGACCTATGTTGGTTCCTAAATTAATGTTGAACCTAACCTAAAGTGAGTGGGTAACCTAAAGGGGCCTATGGAATGACATGGGGAGGGGGTAAGTTGGTGGTAGTGAATCCTAAGAATTTATGGTGGGTTAATGAGTCCTTATCTCTTTTTAACTGCCAAATTTGGCAAGGGCATAGGGAAAATTAGAGGAATGAGCTGGCATTTTTGCCAAAGTTTTGGATGCATGTAATTTCAAACTTAGTCTTTACCAGAATTAGAGGTGGAAATGGAAGGAAGATTGGGAGAACTGACAGTCCTACTTTGCATTTAATATTTTTGAATTTTGCAAAAACCACTTAGGAAGAAGACAGAGGGGTTTGGTTTTGTTGTTCATTTGGTTTTCGGAGCTTGAGCTCTGCATGTGATATTTTTGTTCTTCGAACCTATAGTTTGATTCTTGCATGGAAGTTATCTGTGCATGAACTATCCTTCCTTGCATGGTGTTGAAGGAAGAAGTTGGCACCAAGAAGCTATAAGGAAGAGAAAGAGGAGGTTTTGAGTGTTGTTGGAGTTTCAAAGGAAGAATTGAATCTCTTCTTGGATATTTCCTATGAAATAGAGAAGGTGGATTGCTATCAACCATGATAGGCCCTATCCATTAGGTTTTATGATTTTAATTAAATGCTCATAAAAACAACTCCACTCTTAAGGAATAATCTGGTTTTGTTCTTTAGATGAGATTGTTTTGCTTCTTGTTATTGTGTTTTTTTATTGGAATGCATTATCAATTTTTTTTGGAATTTGGAAAGTGTGTTCTGGGTTTGTATTTTTCATACTTATGGGTAGCTTATTTTTGCTATAATATTCCTGTATATGTTGAAAACATATCCGAAATATGTATGAGATCATAGTTAAAAGTGTACAAACGTTGTAGGTAACTTGGTTTTCTTAAATCTAGGGAATTTTTTTCTAAAAGAACTTGTTTCTTCACCATTGGAAAACTTTAGTTAGGGAAACTATTTGGAATTTCTTGACTGTTGCTAGGATCTTGCATGATTATTTTGGGAAAATAGATTCAGTGACTCTTACTTAAATGTTTCTTTTTCAGGTGTTGATAGAAGGCTCCAAACTGAATAGTTTGTCTAAAATCTTATCATTTTCTGAGTTTTTTTGTTTTGGTTATTACGATTATTTCTTCCTTTTTCATACTTTATAACCCCCATTTTTATTGTAGAAGAATAAATTTATAGTATGAATTGCATGGTAAACAATAGTATGCCTATTTGGACTTGTATGATATCTTTTTATTGTTATTAAAAGAGCTATGAAGGAAATCTTGTGTTAACCTCTCAAAATGAATAATTTTTTCATGGAAGCATGATTGTTGAGAAATGTATGTGGAATCATTATTCTATTTCCATTCTTCAGGGTATTAAGGTAATCAAAGAATTATGCACTTTGTGTTAAGTAGGGAAACTATCTTGAGTATAGGTTAGCTATTTGCTCATTTGTTGTTGATACACTGGACTTCATAATAGCTTTTATCGACCTTGTTATGATGTTATTGTCTTGGGATGTTTCTTAGATCCCTTGGGCCAATGAACTCAGTACCAGGTATTTTGGGACAAAGGAAAAGGTTCTTTATGATTGTGGAACACTTGCTCATGTTTGGGTAATGTCGGAATGCATACTTATATTCCTATAAGGGTTTGAGTTTATTGGAAGTTTGTTTCAGACTAATTCTACTATTCCAATTTTCCTTTCTTCTCTGGGCCTTTTGGGAAGTGGATTACCTATTTATCTTGGTGGGAATCAAGTCTATCTAACCCGTCTCCATTGAATAACAATAGGTAATGGATATATGTTGCTCTTTGTTCCTTTTCCTTTCTCCTGGAATTTTGGGTGCTCATAAAATTAGTGACCTAGGAAAATCTATGATTGGATTTTGGTATAGGTTGTATGTGATCTAACCTTTTTCAATGTATTTTTCTTGGTTACTTAATGTTCATTCTTATTCTTAAGATCTATGAAGACTGCAACCTTCCACTCTCTCTATCTTTAATCTTTCTTACAACATATTAAACTTGGTAAAAAATTTGTCCCTCCTTTGGTGTGTTATGGTTATGTCACTTTTTGACCATTTGATAAGACTGAGTGTAGAAATGTTATTAGGGAAACAAAGTAGAAGTTTTGAAAATACTTGGAAGGAATATTGAGTCTTGTTTAAATTTTGAACTTAACTAGTCTGATCTTTTAGGTAAATGTTAGTCTGGGATTTGAATGTTAGCTCATTTTCTTGTTAGGAGCAATATTAATTTTTGACGAGGTCTGATTTAACTTATTTATTACATTTAACTTGAATTGGTTCCTAATTCTGAGCTTAAGTATTAGGATACTACAATCCGGGTCACATTAATTGTTATGATGATTTGGATTATCCTTACTTATTCTTATGATCTTATTTATGATCAATGACATCTAAGACTTTAGGATGAATTTGGGTTAATGAAATAATTAGATAGAAAGTAATGTTTATGAATGTTCTACTATGGATTTATGCCTAAAACATAGTTTTAGGTAGTTTACCTTCTTCTTTTAAACAAGTTTAACTGAGTGAGGAAACTTAGATGGAATACATAAAAGTAATAGTAAGTTTCAAATGAAATTTTTATTCCTCTTAACTTACTATTTAAATTCTTTTTGATAAAGGTAAATTACGATGGAAATTTAAATTTGTTAGATTGCATGACCTAACCTTGCTTTTGATTTGAAGTATATCTCTTTTTCTCTCTCTTATATGGGATTGTACTCTTAATGGTTGAGCCTCTCTGATTTTGTTTTTAGGATTCTTTCATAAAAATAGAGTTATTTTTATGAAAAAGTTAGCTAAAAGCACATTATTTTAATGATTTAGTGATTATCATGCTCATCTCAATGAACTGACCCATGTTAGTAATTTTGCAAATGGACTACGGGAAAGATGAAAGGAGAAAGACTTATTATAAGTTAAATTTGTTTTATTTAAGAGACTAAATCTTTATTATGATGAAAAATGGCTTCATTACTAAGATGCACTTGATGAATAAAGAAATTTGTAATGAGAAATCATTAAGTGATGTTGTTTTGACATTTTTTGATATCTAAAATGTTTGGACTTAGTAAATGTATAACTCCTTGTTGAATAAAAGATGTGAATTTTGTTAATAATTGTAGTAATACTTTCTTGGCATGAATTGGGTAGAAATGATAAGTATTACTCTAATTAAGGAAGATAGTTCACATACTTAAATATTATGGAATGGTTTGGGTAGGAGTCTGAGTTTTTGGTTGAATAATTTTCTCTAGGAGAGATGTAACTTATAAAGTAAATAATATTATCATAGTCTATCATTACAAAAGGGGTTGTAATTAAATTACATGGATGTATGTGTTTCTAACCATGTTTATAATTCTACATATGTATTTTGACAATATTAGGAGAATATGAATTTTTTTTTCATTAATGGGCATTAGCCCATGACATAGGAAAAAGGAGAAAATTTCCTTGAGGGTATACATTAAGATTTAAGTTATGAACTTTCTTAAATGATAATGAACAAAAGGGTAAATGGGTGCAAATGTGCTTCCCTATGCAGATTTCCTTAATCTTAAACTCGAAATTAATTATCTTAATCAACTTTATATTTAAAAGTGACTTAATTTCCCTTTCTATTGCAAGTTGTATCGGTTAACTTATAAACTAAAGCATGATAATAAATAGGTTAGGAATAAAATTTTATCTACTTACCTACCTCAGATGTAGTTATAACTTGTAACCCTTTAGGTTAAAGAACCTGTTTGAATCATTAAGGACATCATCATTAAATTATAATGAAGAGTTTAATATAACATTAACCTTCACTATAAGTTATGTTCATCCAAATGAGGAAACTCAGTAGGATGTTGACACCCGCCAACTCTAATGAAGTACCTATGTAACTGCATGAGTCATTATGAGGATACTACATTATAGTTGACATGTCTCAATACCCTCAGAGTTTGTTCAACTAGAATAGCAAAATTTCTTCACTGGATCATATTTCTTCCCTATGTAGGGATATAGACATGATCTAGTTTTGGGGTCAACTCATGTTGACTTAGGATAACTAGAAAAACCCAATTGATGTAAATTGATTGAGTATGTATAAGTACTTTTAGTGACTACGAGAAGTCCTCCACACTAGGGAATTTTTCTAACCTTGTCTAGGGTTATAATTTGAATCACATGGACTAATAGAGGTCAGTAAAGACCAATCTAGATAAAAAAATCAACTATGGTGAAGGAATCATTATGTTTGACAAGTATGTCATCTAGGAATGTAAATATGATAAAAAAAAGTGTAAATATTTGGCCAAAGTATCGCAAGTTGTTCGTTACATTTTCCTATGTCACCTAGTTTAATAACTGATATTTCTGATGAATATCAGTAACATATATTTAGATAGGATCTTAAACAAAAAACTTGAGTACGCCTGACAGGGTAAAGGAAATAAGTATACTTCATATAAACATTACTAAATAACATGAGAGATCAGTTTGTATCAAGTCATAAAATTAGAGATCGGTGTTTCACCGAGTCAATATAGGTACATATGGTTTAACTATTATGGGATAGTTTGGAATTTGAATGTGTGTTCTAAATTGTGATTTAGAATAGAGAACATTGCGTAAAAAAATTTCCTTATTTTCTAAAGTCTTAAAGTGGGAATGTTACAAGGTGTAGTTTAGAATTCCAAAACATTGATGTAGAGAAAATACATTCATTTTACATTCAAACAAGTTTAAGAGGATTCCATCAATAGCTATTAACAACTCTTTGCCTAGTAGGATCTTCCAAACCCAAAATGGCTTAAAAACTTGGAATTTGTCACTTTTTTCACCTTATAGGGTTTATCTAAACAACATACCCTATTTAAAACACTCCTTACCTTATAAACAATGTCATTTCAATCATCAAATTAGTCTTTTGCCAAGAAAGACCAACTTTCACTTATCTTTCTCCACTTATCCTTCACTCTTCTTGACTAACACTAGTCCAAATGGAGAAAAAAATGACCCTTTGGCATTTACAAATTTATTCTAACTATTTTTCCCATTTCAAACTCACCACACAATGTTAGATCCATCATAAACTTATCTCAAAAGAAAAAAAATCATCAAACCTTACCATTCTACTCCAAATTGTCTTCTATATGCCCTTAAGAAAATGCATCATGCTAACTTCATAGTTAGACTCATCTAGAGATATCCAAAAAAATGTGAAAGATTCCTCAGATGCCCTTTATCATCAACAATGTGTGTGTAATAATTTAAAACCTAACTCCTTTATTTACTCTCTCTATCTCACTTTCCTCCTCTAGTCCTTTTCCATTCATATCTTATCTTATAGATGGATTAGAAACACAAACTAAGAAAATTTGAGTACCCATTCAACCTTTTATAATGCATACAAAGTTTCAATATTGAACTCTAAAGATAAACCCTAGTTCCTTTGTTATCAGGCCCTCACAATTAGCTCTTATACTGTGCAAACATACCCTACATGAGACTACCATGAATATATCCAATTATAACCAATGAAAGTTAAAAATTTACTATCCAAAAATTTAAATAAATTGTCTTCATTGTTTATTTCAAATTTTAGGCTTGGATTCAATGATTTGTGCCTTCAAATTACAAACCCTATCAATACCCTAAAAGAGGTTCCCTAAAAACCCGATAGGCTATATTTTGTTATAACTTCCTCAAAAATTAGATTTAAGACACAAATTTTTTATCAGAGGTCTATTTATACTTGGAACACGTGAGGAACTTAATATTAAAGCTCATAGAATCAAATACTATTTTGAAACACTCAATTCCTCTTTGTTCTTCCTATAGGTTATTATTGTCATAGTCAAGTAATACATTTATAAATAAAATAAGGAAATGCCTCTATTCACCTAGGATTATGCTCTCCTTACCAATGGTATCATGTATTAAAACTTGAAAAATATAAATCTTAATGGGTTTACAAGGTTTCATAGTCATATGAATTCAATACACAGTCCTAGATCATTCCATAATAAAAATAGCATACAAAGTCTATTGGTCTTAAACACATGAAAATAATTCATCAAGAACTCAAATCCTCATATCATGAAATAAAATTCAAATTATATTACATTCCTTCACCCATTATCACCATGTTGATTCACCAATAGACTCATCTAAGTTCCATGAAAAGGTTCATTATAGTTATACATACCTTAAATAGTCTTAGCTCTTCAAACAAGGGATCATATTATAGTTAGTTTCCCAATCTATAATATAAAACTCAGTCAGGATTTTTTTGGGTCCTAAGGTGACCGGTAGTATTATAGTTCCAATTGAAGTGGCTTTAAGGTTGTCATAGCCTCTTAGTGTATTTCGAGTTGTGGAACAATTCGTTTCTCCATACCCTAGCTTTTGAAGGAAAGAAAAAGGGACTATGTTAACTTCTGTCCCATCGTCAACCATCGTGTGTTTCACATAATTGTTATAAACCCACACTTGCAAGTGTAAGTCCGGATCACCTCGGCGTGCAATATCAACATCTTTTGGCATTTTTTTAATTTCGAATATGAATTTGGTGTCCCTATCCGAATGCCCTGGAGGGTGGATATCAAAGTCTATATGGTTTACCTGAGAGAGCAGTGGCTTGTTTCGGGAGGTGGAGTGATGCTAATTAGATGACCTAAACCCAATGATTCTAAAAGAGCAGCCCTGTGAGCAGGGGAGTTCTTCAATAAATCCAAAAAGGATATGTGTGAGAAGGTTTTCATTAGATCATTAATTAATTCATAATCACCCATGGGTTTTATTAATACTCATTGGATATTGTCTATTTCTAGCGGGTAGCTTGGACTTAGCTGAGAGGAATACTCTCGTGTCCTTGTTACAGCTTCTATGGGTAGTTTGGCATCTAACTCCACTAAACTGACTATCTTAGGTCATGGCTGACTTCCTAATTGTGGTGCAACTAACGGATTCAGTGAAGTTGAGGCTTCATGATCATTGTTTCCTGTAATTACACCCTTGTTTGTCCCATTTGGATTTATCTTGTTATTGTTGTGATTTGGAAGTGGATCATTGAAGATCTGGAGGGGTGCATTTTGATGGGAAACTGCCCCTGTAAAATTATTTGGTGCTGGTGACATAGGATCTACCAAGAACATATCTATAAAAAGTTGTTTTTGTTCCTCTGGAAAACGTTGCATAAATTTATTGTAGTCATAGCACGTTCTAGTGTCATGGCCTCAGATTTTGTGAAAACCACAATACGAGTTAGGATTGTAATTCCTAGTTTGTTGGCTCGGTGTATATTGTGGCCTAAAACTTTGATCAAACCGTTGCCTATTAAAGTTTTGTGTTTGTTGTTTTTGGTTTGAATTTTGGTTTTGATACCTAGTTGAATTTTGATTTGGATCCCATGTAGGGCTTCGCCATTGTTGTTGTTGTTGTTGTGGATGACTAAAATCCATTGTATTGATTCTTGGAGTAAAGTTATTATTTCATTGATTGTTTATTTGTGGTGGAGTATTCACAACATTTACCTTTCTAGATTGATCAGTTACTCCATCTGTTGTTACTCCGTGATTTTTATTAAGGATTTTAGGTCCTTGATTGACATTCATGGTAGTAGGATAAGTTGTAGTGTTCTGGTTGGAAGTGATTAACCTCCCATTTGCTCCATATGTTTGGCAACCACTATCAATTGCTGCTTGATCTATTTGGAGAGCACTCTCAAGTACTTCATTGTAAGTTTTAGTGGGAACTTTTGGAATTCTTCCTTCACTTCTCTACTGAGAGAATGAAGGAATAAATTGCATAGTTCCATTTGGTCCATATTTGGAGCACTTGCCGAAGAATAAAGAACTGTACACCACCTCTGGATGAAATGGAAGAAAGATTCATTGTGTTCTTGATTGATGTGTAATAATTCCTTAATTCCTATTCTTAGTAGTTTGTTCATGTCAAATGCCTTGATGACTCTGAAATGAGTTGCTTGAATGAATGGATGGAAGCCTTGGGTATTCTATAATACCAATCGAGAGTGATACCTTCCAAGGTTTTGGGAAATATTTTAGCAACAACCCCATCCCATGGGAGTAGTTCTCGGATGGTTGTGGCGTAAGATTTGATATGTTTGTTCGGATCTCCCTCACCTTTGTACTTGGGCAAATTGGGAAGAGGTCTTGGAAGCATGACGCTTCGTATGGTGAAATCTAAGGGCTCTTTCAAGTATTCTGAATATGTCCCTATCGCATAGGTTTTGACCATTGATGGTTCCTATTGACGGAGTGGAGGTGGAATGGGTTGTTGATATGGCTTAGCATACGTGTTAGCGGGGGTGTAAGGAAACCCTTGTGTTTGAGGAATCATGCCGGGAGAGGAGAACATATCCCCTTGTGGTGATTTGGAGTACATGTTTAAGTATGAAAGTGTATTGTCCAAGAATGGATTATTTTGTACTAGATTGGCAGGTGTCAGATCAATGTTATAAATGACGGTTCTAGTCGGCATTTATTGTGAATACTGAGGGGTCACACCTAACGTACCTACTCCTGTGAGGAGGTCTATTTGGCTAGGTTTAGAATTTCCTACCTGCATGAGTTGAGAATGGTGATTTGCTTGAGCAAGTTCTAACCCCCTCACTTTTTCTACTAACGTTGAAATGACTTCATTTGGTGAAGTCATGGTGTTTTTCCTTAGCGGCGTTTGTTGTATATCATGGTGTTGTATAGGCATGTGATATCCTGCTATGAACTGATCGCTTCCCTACCGATATTCCCCAAGGGCATTTCCTATATGTAATGGCATGGAGGTATTTCCTTGAAATGAGACCTCGGGTTGTATTTGTAGATTCCCTATAGGTGGGTACATACCTTGCAAACATTGTTCATTCCTGGCATAACGTGTCGAATGTTCATTATCTAAAACCAGGTATGGGTCAAATTCTCTACTAATTTTTGGTCTTAGTACTTGAGGAGACGAACTAGAATCTCCTATGAGTGTCATATTGTTCGAGCCTGAAGGCTCTATTTGTTGTGTTTGAGTGAATTGATCCAACTCCTCTATTTGGAAAGATGGGCTATATCTGACCCTTGGAGTTTGTGTTGACAACTGGTTAGTTGAGTAGTTGTCACCCCATACGGAGAGCGAGGGTGATGATTGTCTATTCAGTTGAGTGTAGTATGCCTCAAGACCTAAGAGAGGCCTACCATATGCATCGAATCCTGACATATTCGGGGGGTATATGAATACCCGCAAAATAATGGGAAGGAGCGAAGGTGATGGTGAAAGTTGATGAGGTAAAAAAGGTCATTTAATTTAAAAGAACCAGTAGAAATCTGAATCCAAATAAGAAAGCAGAAAGGTTCACGTCGGGTTCACCAATTTTGTACGATGGAAAAGTGACAAGCGAGCATGGGAATCTACAAGTAACTTTTCCTCACACCTGACCTCCCAAGGTCGTGCTGAGACAGCTAGTGGGGATTAAATATGTGTGGGATGCAGACAAGCTAATTAGGCAATCTGATGTCTTCGACGCGCACTAGTGGAAATTGCAAATCTAAGGCAAAGAAGGCCCTCCTAACCTGAACTGGTGTGATAGATCGATCAACAAGGATGACTGCTCGAAGGCTCCAATCAATATCGAGCTCTGGTGTGATTCGGTCTATAGGTTGTGGAATACGTGGAAAATGACCTGGGATAGTTTCGTGTATATCTTTAGATAAGGTCATAGGGCAGATGGTAAATATAATTGACTCTATGGGTGATTCTCTGGCCTAGTCCAGAACTCCTTAGCTTTGTTAGCTGTTGTGTCTAGTAAGGATAACTGTTCGATGATGATAGGTGGAAGTGGAGTAGATCTGAATACTTGTACGTATAGCATCTATGTCTGATTCACCTATGGATGTGGGACTTGTGGGTCACAACCATTCATGTACTATGGTCATGTGTGGAATCAATCCCTAATCCCTAGTATCCAATAGTCATATGCTTTTTACCTCTATATTTAGAATTATTAATTGTGATCTTTTCAGAGTATCTCACAGGCGTCTGTTGACCTGAATTCTTAAGCTGGTATATATGAGATAGCTATGGGACCAAAGGATCAATGTCTTCTCTCTTTCAAACCCTTCCACAGTCATGCAGATATGTATCTAGAGTAATCTATAGTTTGGTTGATTTGACCAAAATGATTGTGCTTGGTCGTCTTCTATGTTTAACCCGTGTATTGGAAACTGATTTGGTTTACCTCTCTACTTGGATCCTAAGATTCTGATCTATATCAGTTATCTGTGACGAGATTGGGTTGGGGCAAATTGGCTCAATACGTATGGGCTCTCTAGGTCCCGTGATTGTCATAAAAGCAATAATGTAAAAATTCAGCAAAATAAAATTAACTATGCGAAGTATATCTATAACATATATAACTTCTATATTTTTGTTATTTTCTGATGAATTTTATAAATGAATTTGAAGGAGCAGCTATTTTAATATATCTAGAAATTGACAATTAACCTAGTGTCGAATTTTAAAACAAACAAAGTAACCGAGTATAGCTACTTGCCTGTGCAGTTGTAAATCTATTCTAAATAATGAAATAACTGATCTAATCTATTTGAAAGACTCTCGATCCTACCTCAGAAGTGAGGAAAGAATCATAGTCTCTCAGAAACTATCAATCCTCACAGCTTCTTTGGCAATATCGAAAGTAAAATTGACTGAAATAAAGTGATTGCCTACTCTATTTGATATGCTTTTAACTTAGAAATTTGAAAGCTAAAACTTGGATTCTACAAAAAAGTGGTGAATCCTATGATGTGTGTGATCTTGTCCCCTCAGTGTGACCTCCCCGCTCCTTCGTGTTCACGTGGATCCAGAAAAGCATGTAATGCTAGCATCAACAGAAGTAGATATTGGGACAAAGGTAGCTTAGGATACAGACTGAATACAATGCGAGTAGGAGAGAGATAGCGCAAGAGTACAGAGCTTGGCTTATGCAATTCCTAGCGGGATTTATTGTGAGTCATGCAACATAAAATGTCCAGAACCTGAAACTATCCTGCTTGAAGAACAAAACCTGCAACTTTAATGGCTTCCTATTGAAAACAAACTATTCTACTCCAATGGATTGGATGAAATATCAACAACACTTGCACAAGATGGATATGTGGCTTCCTAACAGTAAAACAACACTAACTAAGCATGCAATGAAAGAAACTAAGAATTCTAAGAAAAATGAAAGACTAATCTATTGCAATGAGAAATTCAGAGGAAAATTTGAGGGGCCATTTGCTTGAGCACAAGCCAACTATTTATAGCATTTGCATTTACCCAAGGTAAAAACCAAATTGAACTCTTAAACTATAAACAATGGCAAAACACTATTCCAGGGAACCAAAATCATTAATGCAAGCCCAAGGCAGTGAAAAAAAGATGGTAAACTTTTAAATTTATGTGAGTCGTGTTAAAAGAGAATTCTGGAAAACACGTAAAGGACCGCCGCCCTGAGAAGGGTGGTGGTTACAGAACCGCTGCCCTGATTAGGGAGGCGGTCATCAAACCACCGCCCAGGTAGGGTGGCGGTTTCGTAACTGAAGAGCAAAAGGAAAAGAAAAGAGGGGAAAAGAGAAAATAAAAGCACGCGGGGGCTAAGCAAGGCATGTGGGATGATAATGCATACTTGGAGAGCCTTTCCGGATCCCGAACACCTTGCGAGGAGACCTGTATCATCATTGGGGTACGTGTTACGTTGTTCCGATGGTGTAGTACCCTACAATTTTGGGTACGTACATATTGCCCACTCGGAGAAGCGTTTTAGCCATGAAGAGGCGTAAAACGGTGGGTCCGAGTATGGTGGTCCAGAAATGGGAAGTTGGAAGTCATACCTGATACGTCCATGTGTCGAAATGACACCATCCAAAAATTCCCGCTTCCTACAAAATGAAAAGAGAAATCAAGTGCAGATAGACAAGATAGATTGGAAAATAAATGCTAAAATAATGGGAAATAATGGGAAAAAAAAACATTCAAAACAAGTCAGGCTGCTATATATATGAAAGTGGGCCCATTTTCCTATTCATTTGCGCGTGTTGATTTGATTGATTTTGAGCTCTGGGACCCACGGTGATGGTTTCTTACGAGAGTAGAGTCAAAACGTTCATGGTGAGATAGCGATCATGCCTCCGCGTGTAGATCATCGACCCGCGAGATCACAGGTTAGTTCTCCTCAATTTATTGTTTTTACCCCCAAAATTTTAAATGCTAAAACCTTTGTCATGGGGGGGTTATTTTTGAAAATGTTAGGTTCAAAAGGTCCATCTAGCAGGGGCGCCTACTGGGTAGGCTTTGTTTTTAGTTAAAATGGTCTCTTTTCACGTTTTTTTGGCCTTTTTAAGTTTAAAAACCCACGTGGGTATTTGGGACATGACCGCCGCCCTGCTCAGGGTGGCGGTTACATGACCGCCACCTTGTTCAGAGTGGTGGTTACAAGACCGCCACCTTCAAGGCGAAGGTTCTTTACAGAATGTCAAAAGAACACTTGTTTGAGGTTGTTTTTGTATTTTTAGCATTTATGTGTGTTTTCATTATTTTTCTAATGTCATTCGGATGCTAACTTACTTTGTTTTGTGTGTTTTTGGGTGTATGCAGGTGAGAGAGGAGTACATTCGGTGGAGCTGAGAGAGGGAGTGTGACTGGCTCCTAGCAGTACTAGACGCCCTTTCACAGGACGAGCAGGATACTCTTCAGAGGGCAGCTATACTACGTATATCGCGGGTACCACATGTTGTACCATCCAGTCACATACTCTGTGACTTATTTTCCTATTGGGATGCTGATCATAACACCTTCTGATTACCAGGGGTCTGAGGTGAATGGACCATCACACTGGAGGATGTTTACAGTATCCTGGGGGTCCCGATCATCGGGAGGTAACTCACCCTCGAGACAGCAGGTTCACGGGCCCAGATAACACAGTGGCCTTCCTACATGGGAGATGCAGTCATCTCCACGGGTTCGAATAAGGGGGTCATAGTTCAGTCTATTCCTAGTTTTCCCATCCCCTTGCTTCGTCAGGCTATTATGGGGATCCTTGCCTCGAGATTGATCGGGGACAAGGGAGGAGACACACTGCTATATTGCTGGTCCCCCATTATTGCACAGATCAAGGGTCATGGCCGTATTTACACCTAGGGAGTAGATATACTTGGGACTACCTACCACGACTTATACAGGGTAGTCCATTTATAGGGGCATTCTTTGAGCCACCTGACCCTGGTCATGAGTTGGGTCTATGAGCACTTCATCCCCTATGTTAGATGCATAGAGGTGATAGATCTCAGAGCTGTGAGGGTAGCCAGATGGATAGATATGTTAGTGCTCAGAGAACCTCATCAGCCAGTTGATTCTCTTACCACCGATGACATGGAGGCCATACCATATCAGACCATGACAGGCATATGGGGTGAGGAGGCTCCTACTTTGATCTCCTGCTCCACCACAGGGCAGCTTATTGACAGAGTGGGGCGAGAGGAGATACATCCCTTTAGCCGAGTTCCTCAACAGTTTGGCCTACCTTACATGGGCATGCTTCCCTTGGTAGTGCCAGTATACAAGTGAGTTTGAGAGGCCAGAGGGGGTCCTAGAGGCCGTGGTTGGATAGTTGTTACACTTGGCATTCCTATTGCAGCCAGGAGGGTAGTACATTCCTGAGGGAGAGCCAGTGCTCCTCAGGCACCCCTACTTCAGATTACCATGGGTCTTTCCCATAGCAGCGATGACCCCATCAACATAGACTCTGAGTCCGAGGAGTTCATTGGGGGAGAGACTGAGGAGGAGAATGAGGAGGACAATGATCCTAAGTGGCATGACACTCAGGATATCATGCACACAGAGAGGGTAGAGTAGAGTGCAGAGAGAGTGACTCTGGTTTTAGAGGAGCCAATCTTCTTAGGGCCATGGTGGGGAGGATGAGTCCATTGTAGGATGCTACATCGCTTTAGCCACGGGGGGAGCACCTCAATCAGCGGCGACATCTGTGGTGGGTGCTAACCCTAGAGATCCATCCTAGAGGCTTGGTGATCCGAGTAAGTTACCACCCTTCCTTTTAATGTTTGCTTTTTAGTTAGGATTTCCTTAGTTGCTATCTCTCCTTTTGTTTTACACTTGTGTTTTATCTCTTGTTTCATTTCTAATTTGTTTTTCTCCTTTGTTTGCAGAGACTACCGATGAGTGGCGGGACCTGATTCACAGGGTATGCACCAATACCCTGATGATCCCCATGGAGAGGACTCGTGCGGAGCTATCTGTGGATGCTGGGGGAGCCCCTCAGTAGCTAGAAGACATACTGATGTCCTTTGCCCCTATCTGGCATTGTGGCCAGGATGGTATCGGACTCTCCGTACAGAGTTAGCGGGGGTATAGGACAGCCAAGCGCCTAATGAGGAGTCATTCTCATGGCAAGACTATGGCTGCCCCTCGAGATCCTGAGGCCCTCCGTGCACTCAGAGCGTTGGCATAGCCGGAGTCCTAGGCATGGGGCGTGCACCTTCAGAGGGGGTCTCATAGGGGTTGAGAAGCCACTTGGCTCCCCTAGATTTTTTTGCATGATATTTTTGTATATCTTGGGCTCTTTGAGCGTTTTGACCATGCTTAGCATATGATGGCATTGTACAGGAATTTTGACATATATATATATATATATATATATATATATATTCTTTTTGGATTAGAATGTTGGCATTTATGGCTTACTTGCATTTCCGTTTTCCTCATGTGAACTATGATATCATGCTTATATGATTTTTAGAATGTATGCAATGGAGAACAAATGATACAAATGTTTACTTTCCTTTTGTATTTCATGATGCTGATATATGATAATGTAGATACAATGTGATTTTGAATCTTACTTTCTGTAAGCAATTTTGGATACTTCATATTTACTTTGGCAAAGTGGTGAAGATAAGCTGGTATGATAAGTAGATAAACCTGCCCCTCTCCTAACCCCACACAACTAGTAAGATGCAAGGGCTCATCACCGAGAGCTGAAAAGGGCACAAGTTATGAAATGTGTTGAAATGATATTGATGAAAGATAGACAAAGCTTTGGCGGAATCAAATTAGGATGCTACAAGCTTACTCCACTCGAGTGACTTCATAGTTTTGGGATGCAACTTGCTTTGCAGTTTATCTAGACTTAGATCCGTAGATGGCCATATGGTAGACAAAATCTGTGTTTTAGGATTTTTAATTCTCTTGGGATTTTGGACATCCGATTCATTTGCTTTTGACTCAAGACTTCAAGATTTGAATTGTTTGTTTATGGACCTTTTGCGTTTGCTTATCAAGAGGACCCCCCACACCTTGCCCCCATGCTACTAGTAAGAAGCATGGGTTTATCACCATAGGCAAGGCATCGGCGAGTAAGGGAATTTCCATCCTTTCCCAACCCTACGTCACTAGTAAGAGGCGCAAGCTCATCACCAAAGGTTGGTGGGGTAAGGAAATGTGTAAATTTAAAATTTTCTGTTTGATCTATACTTGACTTGTTTATTTGAGCAAAATGTCAATGTGTTCTTATTTCCAAAGAGATATACGTATGGGATAGATGTGAGACCATGAAGCTTCTAGAATAAACCATAGGCAAGATACCTATCCTAAGAAGAAACCAAAAGTGAGGATAAACCCACAGATCTTGGTATGGTTTACCGTTGAGACCTTGTCATATCTAGCTTTATTTGATGAAATGATTCCGAAATAGTTTGATGATATCATGGAAATAGAGAAGTATGATTAGAGTGTTTATGCCAACAACATCATGAGTTTGTAATGAATTGCTTTGAGAATAAATTCCTTGATCACAAATTTGTACGAAACAAGCGGAAAAAATGATCCTAACTATATGAAGATGCAATGTAGATATAATTATACAAGTAGTACTAATTGCTTACGCATAGAATTGTTTTGAGGTGTAGGGAATTGGACTATTTCACCAAATTCCTCACCTTCTAGCGTATATAGGAGATATGCACCATTTCCATAGCCCTTCATGACTTGGTATGGGCCCAACCATTTGGGCTGGAACTTCCTTCCTTCGCCGGTTTTTTTTGTTGATCCAGCTGTCTAGCCTTAGAACTAGATCACCTTCATATATGTCGTGTTCATAGACTTTCTTATTATACTGCCAGCACATTTGGTCAGCATAGAATTTATGCCACTGTTTGACATTTATCCTAGCCTCATCTAGGCTTTCTAGTTGGGAGAGACGTGCTTCTCTATAAGCATCTTTGTCTAGAATCCCTTGTAATGAGATACAAAGATTGGGTATTTCAACCTCAAGTGGGATAACTGCTTCCGCCCCGAATACTAGTGAGAAAGGAGTGGCTCCTGTTGGTGTTCTTATTGAGGTTTGGTGGGCCCATAAGGCCAGATATAACTTCAAATGCCAATCTCACTTGTTTTCTTTCACCATTTTAAGGGAGAATGGCTTTTAATGTTTTGTTTGTCGCCTCAGCTTGTCCATTAGCTTGAGGGTAATACAAGGAGGCCGTATGATGGCTTATTTTAAATTTATTACATAATTCGTGAACTTCGTCACTCTTAAAATAAGTCCCATTATATGAGATAATGACTTGCGGGATACCATACCTGTAAATGATTTGGTTCAAAATGAACTTGGCAATTACAGAACCCAGCACAGTAATAAGAGGCATATCCTCTACCCACTTGGTAAAATATTCAGTGGCCGTGATTATGAAATTATGGCCATGTCTTTAGACAAGGGAGAGAATTTCCCTATTAAATCTAGGCCCCACGTAGAAAAGGGCCATGGACTAGCGATTGGTTGTAGAGCTTGCGCCGGCATGTGAATCTCATGGGAGAATTCTTGGCACTTATGACACCTTCGTATAAACTGTAATATGTGTCGTGTTATAGATTAGGCCAAAAATAGCCCATTCGATGTATTTTTTCAAGCAGTGGCATGGCCACCGAAGTGGCCTCCACACATTCCACTGTGAGATTCGTGGAGAATCCTCTTAGATTCATCTATGTCGACACACCTTAACAACATTCCATCAAATGCTTTTCGGTAGAGCACTTCCTCTATGATGACGTATTTAGCTACGATAATGCATAAACATCTTTTCCATTACGGTGTAGCACCTTCTGGATATGCATGGTCCATGATATAATTAATAATATCAGTGTACCAAGGACACTCAGAGATAGAAGGTCGGGTTTTCAATGTAGTATATGCACTCATCGGGAAATTCTAGATCTACAAGATCGCCTCTGTCTAATGGATTATCAGCTAACCAATCCGCGATGATTTTTCCTTTAACCGACTTATCATTTACGAATTTTAATTCAAATTCACCCATTAAGGTTATAAAGTGTCCAGCGTTTTTAGACAAGGACCCTTGCATGAGGAAATTTCGTAAATGTTTTGTCTTTACAGATGACCTTTGATTCTTGATTTAACATTTAATGTCTTAAGCATTTGGTTGCAAAGACTATGACGAGGCATTCTCATTTTGCTTACGTATATCTTGTTTCATAGTCAAGCAATATCCAGCTAATGAAATAGATCACACGTTCTCTCTTGTCATTGTCTTCTTGAGCCGGTATACAGGCTAGCGAGACATTGGTGGCTTACGCAATATATAAAATTAATGGGTGATCCGACTTAGGTGGCATTAATGTGGGTGGTGATAACAAGAAAATTATTAACTATCGTTGAAAGCTTCATTGCAGTCTTCGGTCCAATCGATGCTATAATCTTTCTTGAGTAGATTGTTGATTGGATGAATGGAAAAACTTAAGTCCGGGATGAATCTCTGGATTACGCCAAGTTTTTCTGAGAAATGACCTGATTCTAAATTCATCTGAAGGTGGGGACCATTTCAAGAAAAAATTTAATTTTGGTTGGGTCAACATTGATCTCACGTGATGATATAATGTAACCTAGGAGCTTCCCTCTTGTCACACCAAAGACACATTTTTCTAGGGTTTAGCATGACTTCGTATTCTATTAGACGTGAAAGAATGACGCGAAGCACTTCCGGATGGTCACAACATTTATTGGCATTGGCCAGCAAGATCATCTACGTAGGACTCCACAATTTTATGAATTAGATCATGAAATATATACGTCATAGCCCGCTGGTATGTAGCGCCGGCGTTCTCGAGTCTGAATGGCATAACAACATAACAATAGGTTCCCCAAGGAGTTATAAACATGGTTTTAGCTTGATCTTGTTCGGATATTCTGATTTGATTGTATCCCGAAAATCCATCCATGAGAGATAAAATTTCAAATCTAGCTGTTGCGTCAATGATGACATATATAGGATGGTAATGGGAAGTCATCTTTAGGACATGCCTTGTTAATGTCTCAGAAGGTCTACACAGAAGCGTATCTTCCCATTCTTTTTTAGAACAGGAAACGATATTAGATACCCACTGAGAGTAATTGACTGGTTTGATGAATCCTACTTGAGAGGAGTTTCATTACCTCCTCTTTCACCATGAGAGCTACCTTGGGTTTCATTCATCTTGATTTTTGTTTAATCGGTTTTGCATCAGATTTAGTGATGAGGTTGTGCACCGCAATGTGTGGTGCAACCCCTGTCATTTCTTTATAATTAAATGCAAAATCCTTCTGATGTTCCTTTAAGGATCCAAGTGTGTATTTCTACTTATAATGGAGTTAACGAGGATCCTAACTTCAATATCCTTGGTTCGTCTTCCGTTCCGATGTTAATATCAATTGTTTCTTAGATTTAAAGAAGTGTTACCTTCTTCAAACACAAGCGGGGCTGGAGGTATTTCTAGATCATCTCTGTTCTCGACTATGTATATGTTGAGTTCCTTTTGTGGGGGGAAGCTCTATCATGAGATTTCTGAAGTAGGACGATGAATGCGGGATTAGGGATAAATCTACCACGTGATGGGTGAGATGTAACGCTGCATAGGCATTTAAGAAATCAAGAGTGGTTGTATCACTATCGATGTGGTCTAAAATAGTAGATTTGTTTTCATTATCTATTTAAAAGAAGATTTGACATTATCTTTATCAGTGGTTCAGTACGAAGGGATACCATGAAATGGGTATCCTCTAACTTACTATTTGGGAGTAAAGCACGATACTGAGGTTGCTATTGAATTGGCAAGAAGATTTTTTTTCTTGACGGGATTGCTTCTATTGATATGAAGTCAAACTCTTTGCTTAAATTTAGTAGAGCTATTTTGTAGAGTTGTAAGTGCTCGGATTTGGTTTCATACATCTTAGCAACTTGATTTGCTACCAATTGTGAGTCTCCTAACACTCTAATGTTATCAACACCAATTCTCTTAGCTACAATGAGGCCCAAGGAGGAGGGCTTCGTACTCAGCACGCTGTTGTTTGTGCATTTGAAATTTAGTTTAAAGGAAAATGGTAGGAATTTTCCTTTGGGAGAAGTAAGGATTACTCCTACCCTAGCTCCGTAATGACATTTAGCTCCATCGAAATGGAGAGTCCAATACTTATCTAGGAATAGGGGCACTGGGATATTTATTGTGTTAACATCTTCTACCTTTACCATGCAGAGATCTACTGTTGGGAGAGAACTGACACCTAGGGTGTACCCCATGCCTACAGAATCAAATGGTAGGAACATTGGTAGATCCTGTTCTAGTAATTCAACAATTTTTGCAGTAGTTCCTAATGATACTATTTCTACAATGTTAGCCTCATCTTTGGGGGTTGGGGTTGTCTTGGCTAGGCTCATAGTTTCAAGATATGTCGTAGGTACCAAATTTTCTTCTGGTTTTGTGTCGGTAGGTTTATTAAGTTGGTTTGTTGGGATTTCAAACTCTGAGTGCATGCCTGGTCTTTTCTTTAGGTCAGCCAGGTGTACATCGAATGGTTTTGGATTACCTTTGGCTATGAACACCTTTCCTAAATGCAAGAATCTTACTTCTTGAAATAGCATATAAGGGATTGCCTTCATACGGTGTATCCATGGTCGGCAGAGGATCATATTATAGTTAGTTTCCCAATCTATATTATAAAACTTAGTTAGGATTTTTTTGGGTCCTAAGGTGACCGGTAGTATTATAGTTCTAATTGAAGTGACTTTAAGGTTGTCATAGCCTCTTAGTGTATTTTGAGTTGTGGAACAATTCGTTTCTCCATACCCTAGCTTTTGAAGGAAAGAAAAAGGGACTATGTTAACTACTGCCCCATCATCAACCATCACGTGTTTCACATAATTCTTATAAACCCACACTTGCAAGTGTAAGGCCGGATCACCTCAGCGTGCAATCTCAGCATCTGTTGGCATTTTGTTTATTTTGAATATGAATTTGGTGTCCCTATCCGGCTGCCCTAGAGGGTGGATATCAAAGTCTATATGGTTTACCTATGTTTCGGGAGGTGGAGTGATGCTAATTAGATGACCTAAACCCAATGCTTCTAAAAGAGCAGCCCTGTGAGTAGGGGAGTTCTTCAATAAATCCAAAAAGGAGATGTGTGAGAAGGTTTTCGTTAGATCATTAATTAAGTCATAAGCACCCACGGGTTTTATTAATACTCATTGGATATTGTCTTTTTCTAGCGCGTAGCTTGGACTTAGCTGAGAGGAATACTCTCATGTCCTTGTTATAGCTTCTATGGGTAGTTTGGCATCTAACTCCACTAAACCGACTATCTTAGGTCATGGCTGACTTCCTAATTGTGGTGTAACTAACGGATTCAGTGAAGTTGAGGCTTCATGATCATTGTTTTTTGTAATTACACCCTTGTTTGTCCCATTTGGATTTATCTTGTTATTGTTGTTATTTGGAAGTGGGTCATTGAAGATCTGGAGGGGTGCATTTTGAGAGGAAATTTCCCCTGTAAAATTATTTGGTGCCGGTGATGTAGGATCTGCCAAGAACATATCTATAAAAAGTTATCTTTGTTCCTTTGGCAAACGTTGCATAAATTTATTGTAGTCACAAAACTTTCTAGTGTCATGGCCTCGAATTTTGTGAAAACCACAATACGAGTTAGGATTGTAATTCCTAGTTTGTTGGCTCGGTGTATATTGTGGCCTAAAACTTTGATCAAACTATTTCCTATTAAAGTTTTGTGTTTATTGTTTTTGGTTTGAATTCTTGTTTTGATACCTAGTTGAATTTTGATTTGGATCCTGTGTAGGGCTTCACCGTAGTTGTTGTTGTTGTGGATGATTAAAATCCACTGTATTGATTTTTGGAGTAAAGTTATTGTTTCGTTGATTGTTTATTTATGGTGGAGTATTCACAACATTTACCTTTCTAGCCTGATCAGTTACTCCATCTGTTGTTACTCCACGATTTTTATTAAGGATTTTAGGTCCTTGATTGACATTCGTGGTAGTAGGATAAGTTGTAGTGTTCTAGTTGGAAGTGATTAACCTCCCATTTGCTCCATATGTTTGGCGACCACTATCAATTACCACTTGATGTATTCAGAGAGCACTCTCAAGTACTTCATCATAAGGTCTTAGTGGGAAATTTTTGACTTCTTCCTTCACTTCTCTACTGAGAGAATGAAGGAACAAATCACATAGTTCCATTTGGTCCATATTTGGAGCACTTGCCGAAGAATAAAGAACTGTACACCACCTATGGATGAAATGGGTGATAGATTCATTGTGTTCTTTCTTGATGTGTAAGAATTTCTTGATTCCTATTCTTAATAGTTTGTTAATGTCAAATGCTTTAACAAACTCTGAAATGAGTTGCTTGAATGAATGGATGGAAGCCTCGGGTATTCTATAATACCAATCGAGAGTGATACCTTCCAAGGTTTTGGGAAATATTTTAGCAATAACCCCATCCCATGGAAGTAGTTCTCGGATGGCTGTGGCGTAAGATTTGATATGTGCGTTCGGATCTCCCTCACCTTTGTACTTGGGAAAATCGGGAAGAGGTCTTGAAAGCATGACACTTCGTATGGTGAAATCTAAGGGCTCTTTCAAGTATTCTGAATATGTCCCTATCACATAGGTTTTGACCATTGATGGTGCCTGTTGAGGGAGTGGAGGTGGAATGGGTTGTTGATATGGCTTAGTGTACATGTTAGCGGGGGCATAAGGAAACCCCTGTGTTTGAGGAATCATGCCAGGAGAGGAGAACATAGCCCCTTGTGGTGATTTGGAGTACATGTTTAAGTATGAAGGGGTATTGTCCAAGAATTGATTATTTTGTACTAGACCGGTAGGTGTCAGATTGGTGTTAGAAATGACGGTTCTAGTCAGCATTTGTTGTGAATACTTAGGGGTCACACCTAACATACCTACTCCTATGAGGAGGTCTATTTGGATAGGTTTAGAATTTCCTACCTGTATGAGTTGAGAATGGTGATTTTCTTGAGCAAGTTCTAACCCCCTCACTTTTTCTACTAACGTTGAAATGACTTCATTTGGTGAAGTCACGGTGTTTTGCCTTAGCGGCGTTTGTTGTATATCATGGTGTTGTATAGGCATGTGATATCCTGCTATGAACTAATTGCTGCCCTACCAAGTTTCCCCGAGGGCATTTCCTATATGTAATGGCATGGAGGTATTTCCTTGAAAAGATACCTCAGGTTGTATTTGTAGATTCCCTATAGGTGGGTACATACCTTGGGAATGTTGTTCATTCCTGACATAACGTGTCGAATGTTCATTATCTTAAACTAGGTATGGTTCAACTTCTCTACTAATTTTTGGTCTAAGTAGTACTTGCGGAGATGAACTAGACTCTCCTTTGAGCATCATATTGTTTGAGCCTGAAGGCTCTTTTTGTTGTGTTTGACAAAATTGATCCAACTCCTCTGTTTGGAAAGATGGGCTATATCTGACCCTTGGAGTTTGTGCTAATAACTGGTTAGTTGAGTAGTTGTCACCCTATATGGAGAGCAAGGGTGATGATTGTCTATTTAGTTGAGCATAGTATGCCTCAAGACCTAAGAGAGGCCTCCCACATGCATCAAATCCCAACATATTCCGGGGGTATATGAATACCCGCAGAATAATGGGAAGGAGTGAAGGTGATGGTGAAATCTGATGATGTAAAAAAGGTCGTTTAATTTAAAAGAACCAGTAGAAATCTGACTCCAAATCAGAAAGTAGAAAGGTTCACGTCGGGTTCACCAATTTTGTACAGTGGAAAAGTGACAAGCAAGCATGGGAATCTACAAGTAACTTTTCCTCACACTCGACCTCTCGAGGTCATGCCGAGACAGCTGGTGGGGATTGAATATGTGTGGGATGCAGACAAGATAAATAGGCAATCTGATGTCTTCGACGCACACTAGTGGAAATTGTGAATCTAAGGCAAAGAAGGCCCTCCTAACTTGAACTGGTGTGATAGATCGATCAGCAAGGATGACTACTCGAAGTCCCCAATCAATATTGAGCTCTGGCGTGATTCAGTCTATAGGTTGTGGAATACGTGGAAAATGACCTGGGATAGTTTCATGTATATCTCCAGATAAGGTCATAGGGCGGATGGTAAATATAATTGACTCTATGGGTGATTCTCTAGCCTAGTCCAGAACTCCTTAGCTTTGTTAGCTGTTATGTCTAGCAAGGATAACTGTTCGATGATGATAGGTGGAAGTGGAGTAGATATGAATACTAATGTACGTAGGCCAGCATCTATATCTGATTCACCTATGGACTCGTTGGGCTGTGGAATTTTTGGGTCACAACCGTAGATTCATGGTTGCTGTGGACTTGCTATGGTCATGTGTGGAATCAATCCCTAATCCCTAGTATCCAATAGTCATATGCTTTTTCATCCTCTATATTTAGAATTATTAATTGTGTGATCTTTCTAGAGTATCTCACAAGCATCTGTGTGACCTAAAATCTTAAGCTGGTATCTATATATGTGAGATTTTCTCTTGTGTCTATCTGAAGGACCAAAGGATCACAACCAAATGTCTTCTCTCTTTCAAAACCTTCCATAGTCATGCGGATATGTTTCTAGAGTAATCTATAGTTTGGTTGATTTAACCAAAACATGTGTGCTTGGTCGTCTTCTATGTTTAACCCATGCAGTTGGAAACTGATTTGTTGTAAATTTACCATTGTTTGGAAGACTTGGATCCTAAGATTATGATCTATATCAGTTATGGCTGTGACGAGATTGGGTTGGTGCACGATTGGCTCGAATACGTATTCCCTGGGCTCTCTAGGTCTTGTGATTGTCATAGAAAAGCAATAATGTAAACTAAATGCAACAAAATAAAATTAACTATGCGAAGTATATCTATAACATATATAACTTCTATATTTTTGTTATTTTCTGATGAATTTTATAAATGAATTTGAAGGAGCAGCTATTTTAATATATCTAGAAATTGACAATTAACCTAGTGTCGAATTTTAAAACAAACAAAGTAATCGAGTATAGCTACTTACCTGTGCAGTTGTAAATCTATTTTAAACAATGAAATAACTGATCTAATCTATTTGAAAGACTCTCGATCCTACCTCAGAAGTGAGGAAAGAATCATAGTCTCTCAGAAACTATCAATTGTCACAGCTTCTTTAGCAATATCGAAAGTAAAATTGACTGAAATAAAGTGATTGGCTACTCTATTTGATATGCTTTTAACTTAGAACTTTGAAATCTAAAACCTGGATTCTGTGGAACAGTGGTGAATCTGATGATGTGTGTGATCTTGTCCGCTCAGTGTGACCTCCCCACTCCTTCGTGTTCACGTGGATCCAGAAAACTATGTAATGCTAGCATCAACAGAAGTAGATATTGGGACAAAGGCTTCTTAGGATACAGATTGAATACAATGCGAGTAGGAGAGAGATAGCGTAAGAGTATAGAGCTTGGCTTATGCAATTCCTAGCGGGATTTATTACGAGTCATGCAACATAAAACGTCCAGAACCTGAACCTATCCTACTTGAAGAACAAAACCTGCAACTTTAATGGCTTCCTATTGAAAAAAAACTATTCTACTCCAATGGATTGGATGAAATATCAACAACACTTGCACAAGATGGATATGTGGCTCCCTAACAGCAAAACAACACTAACTAAGCATGCAATGAAATAAACTAAGAATTCTAAGAAAAATGAAAGACTAATCTATTGTAATGAGGAATTCAAAGGAAAATTTAAGGGGCCATTTGTTTGAGCACAAGCGAACTATTTATAGCATTTGCATTTACCCAAGGTAAAAACCAAATTAAACTCTTAAACTATAAAAAATGGCAAAAAACTATTCTAGGGAACCAAAATCATTAATGTAAGCCAAAGGCGGTGAAAAAAAGGTGGTAAACGTTGAAATTTATGTGATTCGTGTTAAAATAGCATTCTTGGAAATGCGTAAAGGACCGCTACCCTGAGCAGGGTGGCGATTACAGGACCGCCACCCTGATCAGGGCATCGGTCATGAGACTGCCACCTAGGCAGGGTGGCAGTTTCGTAACTGAAGAGCAAAAGGCAAAGAAAAGAGGGGAAAAGAGAAAATCAAAGCATGTGGGGGCTAAGCAGGGCATGCGAGATGATAACACATACTTGGAGAGCCTTTCCAGATCCCGAACACCTTGCGAGGAGACCTATATCATCATTGGGGTACGTGTTACGTTGTTATGACGGTGTAGTACGGTACAATTTTGGGTACATACAGACCCCTCATAGGACTCATGCCTATACCTATACACATGATCAAAGTTTAAACCACCCCCCTTTTAACGAAGACAATACCTATTAGCTTATTACATGCTTGTAAATTTGAATTTAAATTTTGGAGGGAAACTATTAATTTGAATTTTCAAACGGTCAACACCTAAATACCTTTCTCCCTCATGACTCCACATACCCAATTTTACCTCATTGACCTTATAACCATGGCAGTTTGCATTGATTAATGTCATTTGAAGATTCCCTTACATCATACTCCCAAGGTGAAGAAATTAACCTTGTACTTTGTTTTCATAGTTGAGTCTTCACCATGTTTTCTTGTTCTTTCCTTTCTTTCCTTGCTCCCATTGTCCTTGCTTGATTCATATCCACCTGGGTCCCATATCTTGCATTTTATTATTCCATTTATCTTAACATTGATTTATTTATTCTTTATTTAAATTTTTATCTCCATCATTTTCAGGCGTTCACTCTTTGTACTTGCATACACCAACATTATAATAACAAAAATACATTGTTCTTCATGTTTATGTAGCTCATATCCAGCTTGTATTCACCCTTGGCTTGGTTATAATCTACATGTTCTTGTCTATTTTCTTACTTAATCATACTTTTCATCATATAAAACTACTTCATGGTTGTACCTAATTCTTCTTTTCTCTCATTTTGATCAATATTTGACCAACAAATCCCCCCTCCCTCATTCATAGATTCACTCTTATAATCCTTTTCCATTACATAAATCAATTCTTGTAATAGTTATTCTAATCCACCTTTGTAAAAATTATCATCATATATCTTGTCTTCACTATGCTCATCCATCCTTTTATCTTTTCTTGTACCGTGCTTTTCAAATGCACTAGTGGAGTCATTTGGTGAAATTTCAAGGAATTCACTCACACAATCATCATTATTAAGAAATAAACCATCAAATGCAATCACCTTGTCTTAATTCCATGCATGTACCTCTTTTGAAGAATTAAATAATTCTTCAATCATGTATATTTATTCTCTCATCATTAGAGCATCTTATTCTTCAATTGCCTCATCAAAACTAGGGTTGTCTTAGTCATCATTTTTTGCATAATATTCACCCTCTCTCCATGTCCCTTCTCGAATTTTGTAGGAGAATTAACCAATCTTACATTTAGCTTCTCTATAAACCTATTTGCAAGATTTGTGTTCCTCTTTCATTTCTTCATTTAATGATTTTAATTAATCATTATTTAACATATCCTCAAACATACCATGAATGTATTATTTACTTAAATTTTTTCCATTGCTTTCTCCATGAATTTTTTCATGACTATTTATGACTCTTTGCTACAAACATTGAACTGATTCTTTCATGATATCCTTTTCTTAAAATATGGAATTCCCTTCTTTCCTCATGCTTTCTTGGAGTATACTCACTTGATTATTTCTCTTGACTATCCATTTATTTCTTACCATATGCTTTGGATGATTTATTGATTTCATATTAGCTGCTTGGTTGCATTTATAACATGAAATTTTATCTTTGTCAAATCCTTCTCTCTCATTAGTTTTTATAATTGATTTGAATCTTTGGTAGACTTAACCTTTGCTTGCATCCTCCACTTTCATATCATTCCTGCTCATAGTTGTTCTCCCAAGCCACTTAAAAATAATCTAATCATGCTTTATGCCTGCTTTTGAATAAGAAACTTGGTTTTTGTTCTTGATATAATTCATTTCTCTCTTTTCCTTATTAGGAGTAATTTCCAAACCCCTATCCTCCTCTTCTCCAATTTGTATAACTTGATTCATATTCAATGTTACATTGTTAGTAGTCTTTATTTTCTTACTAGCTCTTTTCTCTTCTTCCAAGAAACTTCTCCATGCCTCATATAATGGCATTTATCTTCATATTCATCTTGATCAGGTTTAAATTCTTGTTCTGTATCTTTATTTTCTTGTACCAGTTATACTTTTTATATTTTAGATTCATCTTCTTTTAAGGGTGCTTCATTTTACGTTGTTTTCATCCACCTTGAGGTATTTTATTTTACCTTCATCAAATTTTTCTTGATACTTGCCATCACACACTCAAACGTGGAGTTAGATAAAAAAGATCTCATAAGGCTCCCATGAGAGTCTTCTTCATAGACATTTCCTTATTCTCTTCTCTTTCCACTTTATCCTCTTTCTTGTTCTCTTTAATGAGATCTCTCTTCTCAAACTCTTATTCACATGGTGTCTTATTTTTCTGGACCATTTTATGAGTATCTTTCACCATTTATTTCTCCAAATAAATCATCCTTTGTCACTTCTTCTTCTCTATATGTAGCTTGATAGGCCATTTTACCTTCTTTTTCAACTTCCATCCAAACTCTTGGACCTTGTCTTCCATCATATTCCTTATCATAGATTCCATATTTTCAATCCTTTATTTTTCCTCATTTATCTCATCTTTTGAGATTAACTATTTCCTTTTTATGATTTCCTTCACCTTACTATGGAATTTTTCTTCTTGTAAATCCTTAAATTTACTTCCCATGTATTTTCTCAATATCTCCATTAGATCTTCACCCAATTATCTTTCACTTTAGTCTATTGATCTAATTAAGTCCTCATCTAGGTATTTTGCACCATAGTCTCTTGGCTTTGTATAATTATTCAATATCTTTTGTAGTCTTCTATCTCTCCTTAGGCACTTCACTAGTCATCTTGTATCTTGTGAATAGTTTTTCTACTTAGCTTCTTAACTTGTTAACCATTCATCACTTCACGCCTATTTAGGTACACACATGCCTCAAAACTCATCAAAACGGATTCATTCAATGATAAAATATAAGATTCAAGCATCAAAGATCATAAATTATAAGGAATATTTAATCATTTCGGTTCAGTACTACTCTTGCATGCAAGGATAAAAAGATCCATTCTTCAAAGATTAACACTCTTCATTTGAAATTCAAGAAATATTCAATCTTCAAGGCTCACAATAAATAATTATTCTTCATCAAGGCATGGTCACATGTAATTGAATACTTAAGAAAAGTATTAGCTTCTTATGAACTTTACACCCAAATTTCAACAAATTCCTTTTCACCATCTTCTTCTTCAAACATAATTCATTCAACCCTGTAACTTAATCATTTAAATATTAGAAAAACATATAATTTTTTAAAAATTTACTCATGCTTTGATACCAAATATTATAGAGAAAATACATTCATTGTGCATTCAAACAAGTTAAAGAGGATTCCATCAATAACTCTTACAAAATATCATTTCTTTTGACAAGGTAACCCGTATGATGGTATGCTTCATTTCTTTGGAGGGGAGGTTCCTCACTGTTCCCTCTAAGCATCTAGTGTTCCTTAATCACTTCCGCAGGTGTCTCACGGTATGTTTCCCCCACTATCTGCTCAACTCTCTTGAGCACTCCATTTTGGAGTTTCAAAAACATGCACATGCGGTTCCTTTGCACCAGGGTCTCATTTTCTTGTTACATAAGCTATGTCTTCTTAAGTCTCCTGGCATCCCTTCCTCCCCTGGCTCTTTTCCTCCTCTACCCAGCACAGCAGCTACTAGCCCCATCTCTCCACCTTCTGTCCCCGCCACCACTGCTGCCACCCCTTTTCCTACCTTCTCGGCTCCATCTTCCATCCCCCCACCTCTGCTCTAACCCCTTTCACTTCCACTTCAGCTAAACCTGTTACCAGGTCTTCTAGAAGACTAAACCTTGATACCCCTGCTGTGAGGAAGGCCCCTCAGGAGATTGAAATTTCCCATAACCTCCTGCATATTAGTAGTGCTAGTTCTCAGGAAGCACACATTAAGAGCTCCACAAAAAGGCTGGAATCCTTAGAAGCTGACATGAAGCTGTTGAAGGAAGAGGTTAAAAACTTGGTAAAGTAAAAAGGTAAGAGGACGAAGGAGGAGGAGGTGGTTATTGATAATAAACAGGTTGAAGACATATACAAGAAGCTGAACTCCTTAGATACCCATTTGGGGAAGGCCAAGACTCACCATGATTATAATATGGCCATTTTTAATGCAATTGAAGGGTTTATTGAGCAGCATGTTTGCAGTGTCTCTAATCTCAGTGGAATTCCAGCAACCCTTTGGGGCACAGAAAAGGAAAGCAAAATGACCATTGAACTGCTGGATGTTACTGACTCTGCCCACATGATGACATTGGCTATGTTCACCTCTTGGCAGAATATCAAATTCAACATCGACAAAGCTGCCAAAAAGTAATTGTGGGTGCTCTTGCTGCACTTCTTTGTAATTATTGTTGTTTTTTTGTTATTTTTTGGCTACTTTCCTACAGTGTTCGAACTGGTTTTGTTTTGTTGGGGTAGCTTCTCTTGGGCTACTTTGGGTTTCTTTGTCCCATTTGGATCTTGATCCTTTTTTTTCTAGTTCTCATTCCTATTCTAGCTTCTAGGCCCTCTTTTGTTCTCAAGGGTATAGTCCCTTTTAAAAAACTATTTACCAAAAATTAAAAAACTCTTACAAACTCTCTGCCTAGGAAGATCTTCCCAACATAAAATGGCTTAAAAACTTGCAATTTTTGACTTATTTCACCTTTTAGGGTTTATATAAATAACATATCTAGTTTCACACACTCCTTGCATTATGAACAATGTAATTTTAATCATCAAATTATCCTCCTTTTAAGGAAGACTCATTTTCACTTACCTTTCTCCACTTATCCTTCACTCTTCTTGACTAACACTAGTCCAAATGGAGAAAAAATTGACTCTTTAGAATTTACATACTTCTTCCACCTATTTTTCCTACTTCACACTCACCACATAATGTTAGATCAACTATAAAATTATCTCAAAATACATCAAATCATCAAACCTTATCATTCTATTCCAAATTGTCTCCTAATTGCCCTTAAGACAATACATCATGCTAAGTTCATAGTTAGACTCATCTAGAGCTATCCATAGAAATGTGAAAGCTTTCTCAGATGCCCTTTATTAGTCCTTGATTTGATCTCACCCTTTATCTAGTATATGTATTAAAAAATGTTTCTCTTACTATTTCTCCCATGTACAAATGTAAGCTTAAAAGACATAATTGTATTGAATGCAAATGAAAAACCTCATGTTTAGGGTGTGAATCTTCATTTTTGGTTTAGGAACATAATATTCAAGTTTCCCTTGAATGTCTATGTAAAAAATTAGCCATGAATCGAGCCAATTTTGTAATGATGAAGTGTGAAATGCAAAAGGATCTCCGATGCTTGCCACTTCTATCGCCTCAACCCTTTTTCTCCTTTTTGTGTTCTTTGGTATTTTTTGGGACTTAATTTATCTTGTGTTTGAATATGGATGTGGAAGGTGTGCACATGCCCCTTAGATGCATTTTAGAGAAGGTACAAATAATCAAGGGCCTCCAAGAAGTGGGAATTGACCATGTGGCTAAAGCGCGACAAGGTATCCTAGGTGGGTTGAAAAATTAAGATAAAGAGGAAGATTTGGCAGGCCACCACATGTCATCCAAATGTAAATCCTAAAGGAGAAAGAGAAAGAGAACCCCCAAAACAATGTGAGGCCTCCACATGTCGAACAATGCGGTTATCACTGTCAAAAAGACAAAATAAAGAGGCATAGGACTCGATGTTCAGTGGATTGGAATTTGATTTTGGGTCCCAAAGCATGAAATCGAAGAATTTTCTAAAATCAAGGTTGAGGTTTTGAAAGAAGAATGGGAGAAGATGAAGACAGAAAATAGGCCCAGATAATGAAAAATAAAGAAAAAAAGTTAAATTTATAGAAGAAAGGGTGTAAACAAGATAAGCTGAATGAAATCATTGCCATTAAATGAAGAAGGATTTTTCACTCAGCTCACATGAAGGAAATAAATATGAAAGATATTGGCATTATGCAAGTAAAATATATCTAGACTGATGTGACACAATTTATGGAAAATAATTTAGCCCAGAAAGAAACGAACATGAGTGTGTTTCTCGAGATGGATCCCCAAAAGATAAAAGAGATTTGTGTGTCACATAAAATCATATGGAGGTGCCTAAAAACTATCAATAGGAGGTTTATTTTCCCAAAAAAGGAAGAGATGATTAAAAAATGTAAAAAGGAATGACATAGCAGGAGTAACTCATAATTCCTCCACCTGGCAACGTAAGATAACATATTAAAACTGTATGTTGAGAAGAAGAATATTCTTTGGATATTCATGATTTTGGGGGGAAATTGAAAGGTGAGTGAGTGATTGAAAATGTATAAATGTGATGTGAATACTCTCGGATATGGGGGGGTTAAAATTTTAGAAAAGAAAGGTATAAACTAAGAGAAACCATTTTACAAGAACTTTTTTAAGAAACTTGATAATTTCTTTAGCTTTGAAATAGAATCATGTCAAGATGGTTACAAGTGACAACCATTGACAAGCATTGAGGCTGCAAATGAAAATTTCTCTTGCTGATGAATTTTATGAGTTCTGAGTTAATTGTGTTTGGTCATGAGCATTTTTTTGTCTTATTTTAAGTTGAGATTTTTCAAAGTAGTTATTCATGTTCTTGTTGCAATATTATGTTAGGAATCCCTATGAATCACACAAGACCTTGCTCTTGTGGTAACACTATGGTAATTACAATTGCGTTGTGAAGAGAGATTTCATTTCATTATGCAATAAATAGTTTTAAATTCACTTTGCTTTCATTTTATTGATGAAGGTTATTTGTAACTCTATGCAGTGTATCTTAGGCATGTGATAGATTAGGGATCCTATTGATTTTTTATTGAGTGTTTGGTATGAGATTTTATGTTTAAATTCTCAGAGATTTTGTGAAACTATGTATTCTTGGTCTTCCATGGGTGCACATATTCTGGTTAAAGGTTCAATGTTAGTTATTTGAAGTGTTCTTATCCTCTCATGTGGTAGATATTCCAACAAGTTGTTAAACAGTTCTCAAATATTTGGTATAATCAACTTTATCATGCTTAATTAGTCAACAAAATACATCCATAACTAATAAATTCTTACAAGAAACACCCATGCTTGCGTTGCTTATCCATGAATGCTAAGGATAATTGTTGAATTTACCCATCCTTTACCAAAAATATGTAGAAGAAAGTTGGTTTTATTCTTGTCTTTAGTAACCTGATCCTTGTCTAGGAGAAATATACATTTTCTAAGGTGAAAACTCATGAGAGCTTAGATTATGTTGAATTGACCATGTCTTCTCAAGGTTATTTCTCAATGTCCTAAAAGGAGAGTCAAATAGTGTTGATCCATTTTTTTCCATTACAAATACATGTTACAAAATGGGTCCTCTCACCCTTGTTGAAGGAAGTACCTAAAGTAATAAGGTAGGTCACACCCTTAATATGGTGTTATCCAACTTTTCCCAAGCTCAAGTAACAAATAGACAGTTAGATTCGTCCCCCAGACTACAAAATGATTTAAGTTCTTGATCTATCTTTCTCTAAGCATCCTGCTCAGCCTACTAATACTTATTGAATTCAAAGGGAGAACCAATTTGGGTACCAACACCACTCTCGTGCCATTTTCAGGTATTTTTTTGTGAAAATATAGATAAACATCAACCTCTGGTAATGTATTAAACATGTTTAAATGTAAATGCATGGTCTAAACATCATCCTTTGTTGAGATTTATGAAATATGAGCTTGATCAAAAGTTATTTACTCAATATTTTCCTATTCAAGAAATATTTCCATTTAATTTTCTTGGCTAGGGGTAAATACTGATAAAATATGTTGAGATTTGTCAATCTTTGTTGAAATTCATCATTAAGTTTCAGTTGATAAGTCGCTCGAAATGATTTACACATGTAAGGTACAAGACCTTAGTGAAAACTCCAACATTGTTCAAAATTTCTGATAAATACCAGTGACTCAAGCTTCAATAATTGAAATATTTCATTAAAATTTGTAAATATGGAAGGAAGAAGCTTCTTCTTAAAGACATATCCTACTAGAAAACTATTTCTAGAGCTAGGAAGGAAAAATCCAAATAAGAAACAAGTCTAGAGAGATTTTGGAGATCAAATGTTGGAAGATAAAGTAATGCCTATGGTTGAGAGTGATCAACATGTGATTGAAGATTATTCTAGTTCCTCAAAAATTTCTAGATCAAGTAGTCCCTGTACAAATTTATACACTCCAACTGGAGAGGGTCCTTCATTTTCAACTGATATAGGTATTCCTCATCTTCCTCATTTATCATTTACAAACACTAGAGTTTTCTATGATACTGAACCATTAAAGGATTAGTACTTTTAGGATCATACCACATTACCATAGAGACCTCCTTTCCCAAGCCACTTTAATCCTCCTATTAGGACACCTCCTCAGAATAACTTGACTCAACCTCCACCTAGACCTATCTTTATTATAAATGTTTTTGGACCCATATATTTCACAGGGATGGTGGGATATCCTAATGCATTTCCAAAGTAAGTAAGAAATATGTTTCCTAAGTTTAAAGGAAACATGTCTATCACTAGTGACCAACACCTTAGAGTTTATGTTTATTTAAAATTATTTATCCAAAACTTAGAAGAGGATACACATGACTGGTATAAGTACCTACTAGATAATCTAATTTATTCATGGAATGAGATGAAAAATGCCTTCAGATCACAATATGGGGACAAAACTAATCCAAGGTTTCTTCTCTCTGAGTTTGAAAACATTAAAAAGAATCCCAATGACCTTGTTCAAGACTTTACTATCAGATTCCAAAAAACCCTAACTAGATTGTAGATAATTTTTAGGTCAAGTGATGAGTCCTACCTAATAAAATATTATGATGATTTTGATAAGAAATATGCATATTATTTGAGATATAAAAACCATAGGACCTTAAGGTAAGCTTTATCTATGGCAGTGCAAAATGAGAATAATATTAAGGTAGAAAGAAAACCTCCTAAAAGGGATAGTGTAAAACTAACTAAGCCTAAAAATCCTTAAACAAGTAAGGGAGTTGATCTAGAGGAAGTAGTTAAAACTTTAGCAGGGGCAATGAAATAAATATCTTATAAACTTTCTCGAGCTGAGAAGAGAATAAGATAGAATTCTCAGGGCCAACACCAACCTTAGGTCTCAAATAGATTTAGAAATCGTCCTAAAGGTGATCAGATATCGAATGAGAGAGGAAAAGGGCCCATGGGATTAGGAAATAAACAAATAAGGGAGAAAAAATTAGTCAATGATCCCTTAACTGCTAGGGTTTCCATGATAGAAGAGAACTATGTTATTAATTGGTGTGAAAAGTGTTTCTTATGCCATTCCCCTTGTGATATAAATGAGGAAACTAAAGAGGCATATGATGATGCTACTTTTGGTGATGTGTGTATGATGGAGTTCCCTTATAATTCACAACAACAAGCCACTTCTACTGAGATGCTAAGTATCAAAACTATAGAATGTTTTTGGGACTGTATTCATCAGGTATCTCCTCTTTCCTCTACTGGTAATGTTGAAGTTGATATGGTTCATGTTTTTGAATTACCTAATCATGACTTTGAGTACTTAAGAGTGTTGACAATTAAGAATTATGATGGAGGAAATCCTTCTTGAGGAAGACAAACAACTTTTGATGAATGCATTGGTAGCTCAAGAAAAATAGTACAATATTAAAAGTAGAACTATCAAAGGTGTAAGACCACAACCCAAACCAAAAAATACCCTTCTTACTATTATCCAAAAGGATCCTCGTAATAAGGATATCCCTAACAAAGGTCCAATTATCCCCGATAAATCCTATACCACTGTCTATGCCCAAACCATGAAGAATCTTATCCCACAAGAGGAGGAAGTAACTGTCCCTCCCAACACAATACTACCCAAATACACACCTTGTGGTATGGCTCTAATATTGAGTCTGATTAGAGTCACTATACCAATTGTTGAATTTCTTAGGATCCCTGAGCATAGGAAAAGGGATTTTTAGTATTTGGGATTTAAAGAGGAAGTAGTGCCCCTAGGTAAGGATGTAAATAGTGTGGATGCTCCCCCTCTCATTGTAGAATTGTAAGTGCCACATGCATTGGAGAATTTTTAGGAATCACCTAAAATATATCTAGGCACTTCCCTTATTGAATCCTAACTTGATGTTATCCATTTTACACTACTATGATTATTAAAGGTATAATTATTCACAATTATATGTTTGATTCAAGGGATTTATGTAATGTGATGCCCCTTAAAATTATTAATGAGTTGGATATCAAGGTGACAAAAACCTTTGGAAAGTGCACTACTATGGATTTAAGAGAAGTGCCTATGATTGGACATGTTAAAGGTTTCATGGTGCAATTATCAACTTACCCTGGTAAGTACTTAACCATGATTGTAGTTATTGTGGATTGCCCTGCTAAATGGGGCATGCTATTGTCAAGGAAGTGGGTTACCAATGCTGGTGGAAGTGTGTAAATGGATATGTCATATGCCACCATACTGGTAGAAGGGAATCTTGTCAAGTTACATGGGGAGAAGAAGATTCTACATTTGATTTAAGATCCTAATAATGCTTGTTATGAAGTATTAAATGCAGATGTAGATATTAAAAACTTTGTTAGCTATGTAGATTTTGAGGAACATGGTATTAATAAGACTGATTTTATTGAACAAGGTTGTATCCCATGGATTTTAATGTTTGATAGAGCTTGCTCAAACTTGGGAAATGGCGTTGGGGTTGTCTTTATATCTCCAAAACAAGATATCTTTAACTTCTCTTTCAAACTTAAATTTGAGTTCACAAATAATATTATTGAGTATGAGACAATACTCTTAGGTTTGAGGATTACATGGAGATATGGAATCAAGGACATATTTGTTAAATAAGACTTAGAGTTGGTGGTAAAACAAGTCAAAAAATTGTATGTTATAAAAAATAAAAGGATAAAATAGTATATGTATGCAGTCTAGGATTTTATTGAAATGTTTGAATCCTTTAATATATTGCATCATGACAAATATCATAATACTGAAATAGATAGTTTGGTAGTTCTTGGATCCAAGTTTGAAAATTGCAGTGTTTCTCCTTATTATGATTATGATATTAAAATATTGTCAAGACCATCTATCCTTGATAATGTTAAAAAAATTGCAATTTTTTGAATATGATGCACATGTTTAGAGGTTTTTACAAAATGAAGGAGAATTTACCAATCAATTTATGGACTAAGAACCAATGGTTTCTATTTTTGATGGTAAAGAAACCCTATTTGGCAAAGATATTATTTAGTTAAAAACCAACACCATTCCATAAGGGTTGGTTGCTTTAGATTCAAATTTTGATAATGCTAATAGGGTGTTTCATACACATATCTCAGCTTCAAGAGATGTAGAAGAGAATAATCTAGGAACTGAAGAAAAACCTATAAAAGTATGGCTAGGAAGTAATTTGAGTAAGGAGGAAAAGTATTTCTATTTTGATTTTTTGAAGAAGTACCAAGACTTATTAGCACGGTATTACTCAGAACTTAAAGCAGATAGGGAATATCTTTTTCAGCATGAAATACCTTTGGAACCTAATGCTAAACCATTTAGGAAAAAGTAAAAGCTAATTAATCCACTTCTCTCCCTCAAAATGCAAGATGAACTAAAAAAATTAAGGGATGGAGGTATAATACAACCAGCAAGATATTATTCATGGGTGGAGAACTTAGTCCCACTAAGAAATAAAAATGAAGACATAAGGTTATGTGTGGATTATAGGAACTTGAATAAGGCCTCAATTAAATATAATTATACATTGCCTAATATCGATAACATGCTACAATTGGTCACTGGGTCTAAGTTTTTTTCCAAATTATATGGATTCTTAGGGTATAACCAGGTGGTTGTGAAGTAATTCAAGAGAATCAAATCTACTTTTACCACCCCATGGGGTACCTATGTATATGTGAGAATTTCATTTGGTGTTATGAATTATGGGGATACTTCTCAAAGAGTAATGGATGTTGCATTCTTAGGTTACATCAATGATTTAATTATAGTTTACTAGGATGGCATGACAATTTTTTATAGAAAGAGAAGGTATCACTTGAACCATGTGGATAAGAAGTTGATAAGGTGTAGAGAATATGGCATCTCATTGAATCCTAAGAAATGCCATTTTGGGGAAGTTGCTGGGGAACATTGTGTCATAAGAAGGCGTTATGATTTATCCTGAAAAGGTGTAAGAAATTGGTATGGTTCCTATCCCAAAAACTAAGAAACGGATTCAATCCTTCTTTGGTCAGATAAATTTCATTAGGAGATTCATTTCTAATTTTGCTGAAATGACTATCCCCATTATAAGCATGCTAAAGAAGGACCAGATTATTAAATATGAGTAAGGAGATCTCCAAGATTTCATTGGAATCAAAGAAGAATTTAAAAATTCTCCAGTATTGGCAGCCCCTGATTATAAGAAATCTTTTCAAATATTCTCCTTTGCATCTGAAAACACTATTGCATCTGTAATATTGCAAAAGGATGAAGAAGGAAATGAAAGGCCTATTACCTTTTTTGGTAAAGCCTTGCAAGGGCTAAATTGAAGTATAATATCATGGAGAAGAAGGATTTTTCTTTAGTAAGAGATACTAAAATTATCAGGCCCTATATTTTAAGTTCTAAAATTGTAGCTTATGTTCCTCACACTATGGTCAAAGAAATTTTTATAAAAAATGGAGATTTCCAGTAAGAGATGTCATTGGGTGAACAAGTTGAAAGAATATGTCTTGGATATATAAACCACCAAGCTGGTTAGAGGTATGGGTCTTGTAAGATTGATGGAAGAAAGTAACCTACAAGTGATGGAAGTTAATGAGATTGAGGAAGGAAATATGGATTTCCATGAGAAGTTAATCATTTCCACATTGTATGAGGACATAATATTTTACCTTAGGAATTTAGAATTCCGTCATCAATTGGAAAAAAAATCAAAGAAGGACACTAAAATTGGCATCCCAAAAATATATCATAATTGATTATGGGTTGGCTTGGAAGAATCCTAAGGGGGTTATTTTGAGATGTATCACAAAATAAAAGGCTCCCAAATTGATTTCAGCATTCCATGGGGGAATATGTGGAGGTCACTTTGCTAGAAGAGTAACTTCCCACTAGATCTTTAAGTTAGGTTATTGGTGGCACACACTTTTCAAAGATGCAACCTTTTTAGTTAGGAAATGTGAAAGTTGTCAGATATTTATAGGAAGAATGAAAGATTCAGGTGCTCTACCTTTGCAACAAGTATCAATAGAAGATCCTTTTAAACAATGGGGTGTGATCATTAATGGAGATATCTTAGATCCCTCAAGTGTAGGGCACAAATGGATATTGGTGGCCACTGATTATTTTACCAAATGGGTTGAAGTTATCTCCACTAAAAAAATCACCAAATTGTCATGGATTTCATCTTAAATCATATAATTTGTAGGTTTTGAGTACCTGCAAAGATAGTTGTTGATAATTCCATGAGCTTTCGATCTAATCCATTTGTAGATATGTGCCAGGAATATGGTATAAGTTTGACATGTGTATCCAACTACAATCCTCGGGGGAATGGTCAAGCTGAATAAAATAATAAGAATTTTCTTAAGATCATTAGGATAACATTGGAGATTAACAAAATAAAATGGGGTGATCAGTTACAATTTAATTTATGGGTAGATAGAATTATTTCCAAAAGGGCTACTAGAAAGAGTCTTTTTGAATTGGTTTACAGAGTCCAAGATCTATAGCCCCTTTATTCTAGTTGTCCTCTTATCATTTCATTTAACAACTTGAGGATGAAAAGGTGAATTCCTCTAAAGAAAGGATTAATAAAATAGTTAATTTTTACAAAGAAATAAGAGAGTGTCACCAAAGGCACCTTAAGTTTAGAGAGAAACTTAAAAAAATATTTGATTAAAAGGTGACTCCTAAAATTTTCAATGTTGGATATTTTGTTTTGTTATGGGACAAAAAACATGGGGATAAGAAGAAACATGGTAAATTTTATGCTTTATGGATGGGAACCTATTATATTGACATAAGAATTGGTGAGCACACCTTTATCCTACAGGACCTGGATGAATATTTTCTTGAATTGAATGTTAATGGAAGGCATCTGAAACATTTCTTAGATTGATTACAAACAAGGTACGAATCATTATACAATGTATAGTCTTTTTGTCTTATTTTTTTTACTATGTTATTTTTTGTGTTTCCATTTTTTGTTTTCCCTAGTCTATAGTGACCAATTACCTTCATATCTTGGTATGTTTTGGTGAAGTACGTCAGTTATGTTTGACCTAGTGTGTGATTTAAATGAATCCATAGCCCAATGGATTTTAGGAACTTGGTATGTTATATGTTTGTTTTTTTTGTTCTTGTGGCACCCACATGGGATGCTAATCCTCGAGATGGAGCTGGAGTTAGTGATCAATTTGATCTCACCCATTTTCTTGTATATGCCTTCAAATAAATTTCTCTAACTATTTTTCCCATGTAAAAATGTATACTTGAAAGAATTAATCATATTGAAAGCAAATGAAAACCTCATGTTTAGGGTGTGAATCATCTTTTTTGGTCGAGGAACGTAATAGTCATTTTTCCCCTGAAAGTCTTTGTAAAAAATCATTGATGAATTGAGCCAATGTTATAATGATGAAGTGTGAAATGCAATAAGATCTTTGATGCCTGCCACTTGTATCGCCCCGACCCCTTTTCTCCTTTTTTTGTTCTTTGGTATTTTGTGGGACTTAATTTTTTATGGAGTCTAAATATGGATGTGAAATGTGTCCATGTGTCCCTTTAATGCATTTTATATAAGGTAAAAAGAATTGGGGGCCTCTAAGAAGTGGGAATTGACCATGTGGCTAAAACATGAAAAGGTAGCCTAAGTAGGTTCAAAAGTCAAGATAAAGAGGAAGAGCTCATGAGCCACCATGTTTCATCCAAGTGAAGATTCAAATGGAGAAGGAGAAAGATAAAGAGAAACCCCAAAGCTACGCAAGGCCTCCATGTGTCGAACAAAGTGGATAGACCAAACAAATAGGTAAAGGGATTGATGTTTGATGGATTAGAATGCGATCTCAGGTCCCAAAGAATGCAATTAAAGACTTGGTTGAAATTAGGGTTGAGGTTTTGAATGAATTTAGGGAGAAGATGAAGATAAAAAACATGCCCAAATAATGAAAAATGAAGAAACAAAGTTGAATTTATTGAAGAAATGGTGTAGACAAGATAAGATGAATGAAATCATTGCCATCAAATGAAGAAGGTTTTTTCACTCATCTCACATGAAGGAAATAAATCTAAAATAGATTATAATTGTACAAGAAATAGATATCTGGACTGATGTGACATAATTTATGGAAAAAAATTCAGCCCAGAAAGACATGAACATGAGTGTGTATTGCTCGAGATTGATCCCCAAAAGGTAAACGGTATTTACGCATAACATAAAATCATATGGAGGTGCCTAAAAACTATCAAAATGGGGTTTCTTTTCCCACCAAAAGGGAGAAATAATTAAATAAATGTAAAAAGGAATGACATAGTAGGAGTAACTCATAATTCCTCCACCTGGCAACATAAGATAACATATTAAAATTGTATGCTAAGAAGAAAAATATTATTTGGATATTCATGCTTTTGGGGGGAAAGTGAAAGGTGAGTGAGTGATTGAAAATTTATAAATTCGATGAGAATACTCTCGCATATGGGGGTTAAAAGTTTCTAAAATTTTAGAAAAGAAATGCGTAAACTGAGAGAAACCATTTTCCAAGAACTTGTTTGAGAAACCTATTAATTTATTTATCTTTCATATAAAATAATGTCAAGATGGTTACAAGTGTACAACTATCGACAAGCATTGAGACTGCAAATGAAATTTTCCCTTACTGATGAATTTGATGAGTTCTAAGTTAGTTGTGTTTGATCATGAGCATTGTTATGTCTCCTTTTAAGCTAAGATTTTTCAAAGTATCTATTCATATTCCTATTGCAATATTATGTTATGAATCCCTTTGAATCAAATAATACCTCGTTCTTGTGGTAGAACCTTTGTAATTACAATTGCGTTGTGAGGAGAGATTTCATTTCATTATGCAATAAATAATTTTAAATTCACTTTCCTTCCATTTTATTGATGAAGGTTTTTTGTAAGTCTATGAGTGTATTAGATGTGATAGATTAGGGATCCTTTATGTTTTATTGAATGTTTGGCATGATATTTTATGTTTAAATTCTAAGAGATTGTGTGAAGCTGTGTATTCTTGGGCTTCCATGGGTGCAAATATTCTGGTTAAAGGTTCAATGTTACTTATTTAAAGTGTTCTTATCTTCTTATCTGGAAGATCTTCCAACATTTGTCAAAAGTTATCAAAGATATCATATAATCAACTTTATCCTATTTAATTCCCCCCAAAAATGCATTCATAACTGATAAATCCTGCAAGAACCAACCCTTCTTGCACTACTTATCCATGAATGGTAAGGATATTTGTTGAATTTACCCATCCTTCACCCAAAATATACCAGAGAAAGCTTGTTTTATTGTTTTCGTTAGTAACTTGAATCTATTCTAGGAGACATTTCTTTTTTCTAGGGTGAAAACTCGTGAGAGTTATATTATGTTACATTGACCATGTCTTCTCAAGGTTATTTCTCAATGTACTAAAAGGAGAGTCAACTATTGTTAATCCATTCTTTTCTCTTACAAATACAGGTTACAAAATGGGTCCTGTCACCCTAGTTGAAGGAAGAACCTAAAGTAGTAGGGTAGGTCACACCCTTATCATGATGTTATCCAAATTTTCCTAAGATCGAGTAATAAAGAGACAATAAGATCCTTCCCCGGCTACAAAATGATACAAGTTCTAATATATCTTTCTCTAAGGATCTTTCTCATCCTATTGATGCTTCTTGACTTTAAAGGGAGAACCAATTTTTGTACCAACACCCTTTATCATTAATAAGGTGGTTTTAAAAACCTAGAATGAAAATCCTTTATTTACTCTCTCTATCTCACTTTCCTCATCTAGGCTCACAAGACTTCAACTAGTCTTATGAAATTCATTTTCCTTTCATACATTCTCTTGTAGATGGATTAAAAACAAAAAATAAACAATTTTTAGTACCCATTTAACCTTTTATCATCCATGAAAATTTTCAATATTGAACTCTAAATATAAACCCTAGTTCCTTTGTTATCAAACCCTCATAATTAGCTTGTACAACTTACAAAAATAGCCTATAGGGGAATGTCATGAATATATCCAATTATAACCAATCAAATCTTAAAATTTCTTCTCCAAAAATTTAAGGACATTGTATTAATTGTTTATTTCAAATTTCAGGCTTGGATTCGGTGATGTGTGCCTTCAAATTACAAACCATAACAATACCCTAAATGAGGTTTCCTAGAAACATGATAGGCTATATTTTCTTATAACTTCCGAAAAAATCTGATGTAAGAATTTTTTTTATCAGAAGTATCTTTTTTTTTGGTGCACATGAGGAACTTACCATTCAAGCTTATGGAATCAAATAAACCTTTAAAAAACTCAATTCCTCTTTGTTTTGCTTGTAGGTACTCATACTCATAGTCAAGAAATGCATTTATCAATAGAACAAGGAAATCCCTCTATCCACATTGGTTTATTCTATCATTACCAATAGTATTATGTATTAAATCTTGAACAATATCACTCTTAATGAATTTAAAAGGTTTCATAATCATATGAATTTAATGCATAGTCCTAGATCATTCCATAATCAAAACAAAGTACAAAGTCCACTAGTCTTAAGCACATACAAACAATTAATCAAGAATTCAACTCCTCAGACCATGTAACATAATTTAAATCATATTACATTACTTCACCCATTATTGCCACATTTATTCACCAATAAACTCATCTAAGTGTCTTGAAAAGGTTGATTACAGTCATACATACCTTAAACAATCTTAGCTCTTCAAACAAGGTATTAGTTCCTCACCACTCACTTGATCTAATTCATAGATCCATTGCAAAAATAAAGTATAAAAATACTAAATAAGGAATGACATAAAACTAAAACTTGAACTTCAACAAAAATAACCATTTCATGCTCAAAATTAGAGTTGATTGCCTTAGGACTGTAATATTAAAATTCGATACATCCTCCCTTCTCCATCCTTCTATTCTTGAGGATTCTCTTTCCATCTGCCATACTTCCTCTTTTATTTCTGCATCAAGGATAACTAACCTCTAATTCATTCATATTCTCACCTTTTAAATGTAACTTCCAAGAAAACGTAACAAAATCCAATGACTCTACATGTGCCTTCAACACATTATGTAATTTTTCATCATATTTATACATTTCATAAAATTTAACCCCTTCTAGGAATCATACATATACCTATACACATTATCACCATTTAAACAATCCCCTTTTTCACCAAGACAAACCCTTTTGGCTCATTACATGCTTGTAAATTTGAATTTACATTTTGGAGGGAAATTATTAATTTGAATTTTCAAACTCTCAAATCCTAAATCCCTCTCTCCCTAATGACTCCACATACCCAATTTGACCTCAGCAACCTTATAACCATGGAATTTTTCATTTATTGGTGTCATTTGAAGATGCACTTGCATCAAACATGTTATTATTAGCCTTATATAATCTAATTGTTTTACATGGGTTTAACTATTTATCTACATGTTTCTTAAATGTTGTAGGATTTGTACAAACCTATTAACACACCATCAATCCAAATAATTTTCTAGGAAATATGTTTATTAATACGCACACTTTTTATTTTGAAACATCCCTCCTCATTGTATTTTAGGTAACATAAAAGCCTTTAATAATGCAAATCTCTTCGGCTCTTGTAGAATTTGATGTAGGTGTCACCAACAAACATTTACAAAAAAATGGCACCAAAGAAGGAAATAAAGTTTGTCTCATAGGTTCTCCATGAGGTATTGGCTTTAACCTAGAAACCCCTTTGGCTAATGTTATTCTTGATTTACCAAAGTTTGATAAATTTTCTAACTAGCTTTAATCTTGTACCCTTTTTAGTTAATTTTTTAGTTGAGTATCCCTAGAGATCATACTAAAATAATGCAATCACAACCACTAGAAGTTCCATCCTGTCAAACTTGAGGGGGTCCAAAATTTAACCAAGGTTTTTTTCCTATTTCATTTCAAAAAAATTGAACATTGTAAAGCAATTATTAATCATGGTCCATGGTTTATTTACAACACTCTGGTTATTTTTACCATTTGACTAAAGATTTCTATTTGTCATAGAAATCTAAACAAAAAATCCCAATCTATTTTGAGTTCCCTTGTTTACCTTCCTCCTTTAGGGATTTTTTAAATAGCTCATCAAACCACTAGGGTAGTTCATCTGCTAAGAGAAGACCAATTTATACATATCATGTCCTAAACAATGCATTTGCATTTGCATTTATTTAACCAAAGACCTCAAGGAAACCATATATATCCACATTAGTGGCACTAGGTTCTCTCAATATTTTCTTTACATTAACCTCCCAAATACGTGTTTTTTTGCCAATATTCAAACCATATGATTGGGGAATTTCATTTAATGGCCACTTCACATCAACCTTTGTAGGGGAAAATCTCAACAAAGTTCAAATCCTTCCTAAATGCATCCAATATAATTACCATGGTCATAAATAAATAAAACCCATGTCATGGTCTCACTCAACCTCCACCATCTTTTTATCACCCTATTGGTACCCCAAGATATAACTCCTTTTACGCCACTACCAAAAAAGTTCAACTACCTACTATAAAAGTTTCAAATCCACTCTCCCACACCTTTCTTACTACTTCTTCCATCTTTCCCTCCATTCCTATTGCCCATGCATCACAACCCCCTTTTAGGGTATGTTACCTAGATGATAATGTTGTATTTCTTGAATGCAAGTTTATGCTCTACCTCTCTTGAAGCCCTTCCCCATCTAAAGATGGAGAATATATCCAAGAAAAATGATGGCCTTTCCAATTTCTCAATTTCATACCTCCCTCCTAAAGTAAATTTTCTTATACTAGCAAGTTCATTTTCCTCTAAGATCTTGATAATGAGGGATCCATGAACCTTGATGTTTCTTAATGATTGTCTACTCTTGGAATGTGTGACCTCAGTAAACTAATTTTTTAATACATTGTTAAGGACCATTGTCTTAAAATTTTCAATATGAAATTTATGTGCATTCATGAAGTTAAAATATATAGTTTTCTTCTCCTATATGTTTCCCGCACTATTTTCCTAGTCATTATTTTTGAGTTGTCCAGTCATGATCTAGGTTGTGGAGGGTTAGTCACTTTTGGAGGTTTCATCACACTCCTTGTGATAGAAATTTCTCATAATATCATATAATGGGGCTCTAACCCCACTCATCAAGTGATATGTACATTAATTGATTTTGAGGGGAATATCCATGGTTGAAAAACTTGTTGCCTCTATGACAAGTAAAAATGGTCCTTTTTTTTGGCATTAGATTAAACTCCTCCCATCACCACATATTTCTGTGGGTTATTTATTAACTGATTACATTAAGTGAAATAATCAAGGTTCTTACATGTACAATGGTTCACATGATATGAGAGTTAATTATACTTGATACAAGCTTGAATTTAACAATCTACACCACTATTGACAGAAATCATTAATATTTATGGGTTCACCTGTCCAAATTTATACACATTAAATAAAGTGATTAAGGTTAGATCATTCTTTATATATTTAAACATATATTTCCTCCTTTTCTTCTAGTGGTTAGCCCTATTTTAGTGTTTGAGACACTATATTCTCAAGACCATCACCACCCCAGATATTTTTTATTTCATGAATGTTCGCTCATCTCAAAATGAGAAATTTCTAATTTATCTCAATGCTCCCTATCTTTGTGCAGAATATCTATTTGGATTATATTAACAGGTGTTTATAACCTGGTTCTCCAACTCAAATGGATATTGGATGGATTAATGGTGGATAATTTTTTTACATAGTAACCACTTTCTCAGGATCTATTAAAAAAAAATTGGGATTATAGAAAGACCATTATTACAATGATTCATAGAATCTTATAACTATTTTCTTCTTACATTTCATTCAACATAAGTCAACCAGTTGGTATACACTCATGATTGAGAAGACTTAAAAATAATAGAGGGGAATACTCAACATATTGGCATTGGTTTAAAATTGGTATTAGTATCCAATAATTTTTATTCTTCTCTCTCTAGATACTTTACTGATAGGATAAAATCCCATTCAGTGGGATATACTAGCCGTACAGTTTCTTGATATCAGGATGCAAGATTTTTTTACACCCTTACCATAATTGTTTTTTACAACTCAACCCTCCGTCCTAAAAATAATACACCTTAATTAAATTCTGCAATTGATCCCTGTAGAATCCTTCCCATCTCAAAGAGTCCTATGACAACCCCTTTCTCTCATGATTTACAAAAGTAGATATAGTAATGAATTCATATAATCCTCCTAGTATCAATGAAACCCATTTGATTCTATAAAATCCTATGGATATGGTTGGACAACTGAATAAGGTTTCCTTTTGAAGCCATTAACTCTACTTCCCGGTGATCTTTATCACTATGTATAACACTAATTTTCTTAAATATGGATACCACCCTAAAACTGGTCTCTTTTTTGCATGGATTTCTAACCCTCCCTCATGACCATACATTTTATGGTGGGTATTTAAACATGGATAAATCTAATGAGGATAAGAAGTGCTTACCTATGTGATGGTGTGCATATAGTTGAGAAAGTTTTTGATTTTACATGTTATACAGCTTGGAATTTATTATGCCAAACCATACACACAAAATCTCTATTTTTTGTTCACTTAGTCGAAATTTATACACAGCCAAGCTAAAGTGATTAAAAGGTTAGATCATGCTCTAATATATTTAACCAGTAACACACAATTTATTCTCAATTCAAATCTGATACTAATATAATTATAATTGAGCATTATTCTCCTCAATTCTATTATAATATTTTTTTTGTCAATTCCTTGGTAACAGCTCAAAAATCTACTTTCCCCTAAGTGTTTAAGTGAGCATATTGGTTATCATTGAAACATGATACCTTCTGGCCAATGTGATAGCTAATTGGGTGAAGGAATGGAATGGTAACAATCTATTAAAAGATAAGCTTTGAAGCTTTATTTTGGATCCTATGTTAGGATAGAATGCCTATAATTATTTTCATGGTTAAATTCTTGTTTGGACCCAAATTTTTACAACTTTGTCATATATTATTTTAGAATGTATGAGCCACATCTCAATACATGTGATCAATACTCAGATTTTATCTACTCATACATCAGACAGGGTACCATCTTGACTCCTCCTCTATGGGTTTCTCTCTAATGATTTAGGCTTTTTTTTCCTAATCCTCTAAAGGCTTGATAAGGATTTCTCTCCCTCATTATAATCATGACGAGCTCATAATGTCCCACTTTACTAATGACCCCTTTATTCCCTCCTAATTTAGAAGATAAGTAAAATCTATGGAATGCCCATAATATTTTTTCTACTTCTAGCCCTACCATAAAATGGAAAGAACCAATTTTATATGTATCCATTTCATCTAAACCCTATGGATTGAAGGATAACAATGGGAATGATTCAACCAGTGTTTAACAAATTTATTGGAATAAACCATTTTATTTAGGACCTCACTAATATTTTGGTCTAATGTTATTTAGAAGATGATAAATAATAACTTATTAGGCCACTAGCCTCTTTCTCTCATAGGTAAATTCAAATCCATCCAAAGTATATCCGATGCTCATGTTTATTACTCATATTTTTGGCTATCCTTAACATGACCTATGCCAACATAAAATATTCGCAGTGTATTTTTTTTTTTTTTTTTTTTGAGTCAATTTCAAGGGTACATAAGGGTTTCCAAAGAGTTCCCTGGGAAATTTGTTGTCAAACCAAATGGTTTTTCCACCCTTACTAATACGTGAAATTTAGATTATTGATTAAGTACAATAAAGTTGAGGAATAATAAGAGTTATTGTGATTAATTAACTTCCAACCTTGATGATCTAATATCAAAACAATTATTGATCTTTGCAAATAATGGGTATGAAACAAGATAGGAAATTGAACACAAGGGAATTATTGCACTGATTTTTTTACATATGTATCTAAGTAAATTATCGGTAGTGCACATTTTTTAGTATGGGATATGATACTTATGATGCTTCAATTTCTAGAAATTGTGACTAGAAATATCACAGTAGTACATACCATATACAGGACTGTCTATATGGTCTTAACCCTATTTAAGGAATTGTACCTACTTTTATTCAAATTATTACGCTCTGGAACTATTGGCATGCTAAATAGGTTGTCCCTTTAAACCCTAGTTGTTGATCATGTAGTGTACTATCCTAAAAAAAAAATCTAATAAGATCTCAAACCTAAGCATGAGGGAACATAATAAAAAACATTGGTTGGTTTGGAACCCCTCATGCACCATCAAAAGGTCCCTACGTTGAAAGAGGCTCAAATAAGTTGTCGTTCTTTCACTATCACGTGATATTTAAAATAAATGCAACTAGATTTGCAACTTCTTGGCAATGCTTTGATTAGTTTGATATTCCTAAAACTACTTGGAGAAAGGGAATGTTTGTGCTGATATGAGAATAATTTTCCTCAACCTATAAAAAGTCATACCTATAGTGGATTATTTTCCTAAATGATTTGTACATGAGCTATTACAAGATTTAGGGAACTTGGTTTCCTTTTCTATGTTGGAAAGATAGTGTATAATCTAGTGCCATAAGATTTCTATATAAAACGAGTTAGTGTTACCTTCTTATATAGTGTTTTGGAAGTAAATTATGAAATAAAAGGTTGTCCCGTAAATGAGTTACGGACCCAACATATTTTAAATTGACAATCAAATAGGAAGGATGTGCGTTAAAACTAAAATAGTCATACAATGATATAATTCTTGAAAACACTATATGTCCTTAACTTGTTGAAAACATGATAGATGATTTACATCAAATCTTGTTTATGTTGGATATTTATATGGTTTTTATTCCTTGAACTCCTAACAATCTTTAACATATCTGTCTAATGATAAAAAGAATAGAAAGAAGATCTCAAGGTCTTAAGTGGATTGAAAGGTTTTTTTATCTTAATATAGTGCATTATAACCCGTATTGTCAAATTGGAATTTAATAAAATTGAGTATCTACATTTTCCCCCATTAATCTCAAATTAAATACATCTAAAGGAAAGATAATTAATGTGTAAAACAACTTTTTCTTCACTCAAAGTTTGTTTACGAAATTTATATTATGCTTGGTGTTGCACACTCCATGATAAAACCTACAAACTAGGAGTGTGTAGTAGTTTCAATTAAAATAATTAAGTTTAACTCAAATTAAATGTAACATGAATATTGCATTTTCATACAAATTAAATGAGAAATGAATAACTAGGAAGGAACACACATGTTTATTTTAAGAGAGAAGCTCCCTCTTTACTTGTACTTTAAGATTTACATTGTTTAACTTCGCTAAGGAATTGTCGATGATCATCTTAAAATTGTAAATTGATTTAACTATATGTTAGTTGAGAGATTAATAAGAGTGAATCCCTTACGCACCATATAAGAGAAATTTGTGTATCAATTATTCAACAATCTGAGTCTTCCTCTTAACTTAAAGGAAAGTGAAATACTACCCCCCCCCTATGAATATAATATCCACTTCTACCTTTGCAACCCCACAAACCATACGTTTAAAAGGATGTTAGGCCTATTTTGTAAGTAGGAGACCCCCAAGAAATGGGAACGAGTGTCTCTCATATCCTTCCTTTGCCACACAACTTGGTAGAAACTTAATATATAAATTTGGAAATGTACCCAATGTAGATTACGATAGAGAACCCATACCCGAATATTCTTGAGTTGTAACCTAAAACTAAGTGTCATAATTGAATGATGAAATACATCATCCCCCTATAGCTTATCTGACTAAATGATGTAGACCTAAAAACTATAAACCATATTAACATATAGGTAAAAATATGAACTATTGCAAAGCTGAATAACCAACCTAAGAAACCCATGTGAAAGGGTCAAACATTTCATATGTCTTGACAATAGATATGTTTTTTGAACTTTCCTAATTACCTCTATATTTCTATGGCTAGAAGTTGTTTCTAAGTACATGTAACTGTTTTACCTATTTGTGTTATTCCCAAAAAATTTCCATTTTTGTTGTGTGGTGTAGATTTACATGTATGATTCCCCCTCTTTTAGGTGCAATGAAAACCATGTTTACACATGATGATAAAAATTTAGTGCGTTTCCATGCACTTGAGGTCTATAAATGTTGTAGGAGAGTGAAGGAGGATAGAGGTGACCACTTTGAGAACCTATACCTATAAAAGATGTTTTTATACAGGTGGAAATGATGCCTGAAATAAGAGGAACAAATAACAAATAGAATATTAGAGACAATATAAATGGTAGTAATAAGGATGTATAAGAAAATATGGGCCAAAAAAATGAATTCATATCAATAGTATACAAATCATTTTATGCAAACGTTTAGGAGATACCACATGGATACCCATAGGGTTCAAAAAATGAAGCCTAATAGGAAATGAAAAAGATACACAAGTAGGAAGATATCTAAACATGGACACACACGATTCACAAGATAAGCAGCCCTAGGCCACAATTAATGAGAATCTAGTAACCACATAAAACATGTATGAAACTAAAAGTGTCCATAAAACTAATGAATAATGACAACTGATATAAAAAACATTTGAAACAAGAGGTTTTAAAAATGCACAAAAAACATGTGTCTACCTTGTTATCTCATCAAAATATGACATACACATATATATGGTAATCAACATAGAGTTGTAGAATAACTATAATAGAAAAATATCACTTGTGTTTTTAATGTCATATGATCCCTCATTATCATTGGAATTTGGGTAGAGTTAGTCAACACTTCATCCTTTACCAACTCGATGATGTCTTTTTTTGCTTCTGTCAAAATTAATATACACTATGCACACTTGTGTAAAGAGTAAAAATAATTCCTCTAACAATTCCATAGCGAAAAACAATATGTATATTAATTTATAACACCTCGTTATTGTACATTTCTGCTTTTTATTTTTGCAAATATATTAATATTTGGTCTTTTGAACTATTCAATTTTTTTAAACTTTGAATTTATCTATAGGAGAGGGGTAGCATTTAGATATACCTTTTATACTATAGAAGATGTGGAACAACTATCAATAGATGAAGGTCAAGTCTCAATAGTCCAAAAAAGTGTGATTCAAGTGCAAGTGGTTATAGTAGAGTTATTTGTTCCCCCAAAAGGAGTCCCCAATGAGTCATGTATGCGCATTGTGTGAATATCATCTCTAAAAGAGTAATTATAACCCGTGATTATGTCTATACCTTCATGGTACACACTCCTTGCGAGACTTTAGAAGATCATGGGCCTAAATACTAAACATAATTCTATTATTAGAGTTCGAGAAACGATTTGTGACACTGGGTAGGATTTTAAGATACTAATAGATATAACCATTTAGGCAATGGTGCAAAAAAAGGCCTATGAAGACCCTAAGAAGATAGATCAATGAGACGCATGTTTACCAAAAGCTTTTGGGATACCTAAGAGGGCAGAGTGGTAGATAACTGTGTAAACTAGGTCCTATTGAAAAACTTAGCGTTTCAAGGATCTAAATAAATTATGTGAGACTAAATTCTTCCTATATTGACTATGGTAGAAGTAAGAATGGTAGAATAACTAGAAAACTATGAGAAGTGCCATAAGGAATTGCCTCTAATTGTTATAAAACCTCCGTGATTATTGATAAATTTGACACATGATAAATAAGTATGAAAAGCCCTAAAAACATAACCAAGGGAGATCTAAAGATAATGCATCATATAATATTGAAACAAACCAAGAATTGAAAATACTATAATGATAAGGACCAAAATTATAGGTCGCTTAAATTGAATGGTACTGAGGTATGAGTTATATTGAAATATACCCTTTAGAATTCTAAATATTGAAGCTAAATGAGATATTAACATTTTACTTGTGATTTGGGATCACCAAAACATATGTATACATATGTGATTTTGATAGAAAATGATCATGGATAGAGTTATTAAGATCGCACTGTCCACTATATCGATTCATTACATTTATAACTGGTTGGGAAGATGATGTGTAGTTATATGCCCAATATTACATCTAAAGGGGGATCATAGAGTAAATTGTGGTACTATGCTGAATATTGTCACTTATAAATTGATTTTTTAATTTTCATGCTTAGGAGTGCATCATTCAAATTTTCAAATTTGGTTATTATTTGGTTGGCTAGAAGATTCAGTGGACTCCCATTTAATGACATTGATCAATAAGATCTTAATTATGTGACGATCGTTGGATACACCTATTAGTGAGTTGACCCCCTACATCCTTAAAATTTTGGTATCATTGCTAAGACTTATTTGAGATTTCTCATATAAACCTCATTGGCGGATGAAGACCATGAGATTACAGTCAAAAACAATGTTTTATACATGTTGTTTTGCCCTGGTCCGGGCGTGCCCCCCCCCTCTGTCGGTTGCAATTTGGCGCTATTTGGTTCAGTCATTCGCCTTTAACCTTTCTTTTGGAAGTAGCCTTAGTATCATTACCTTTCCTTAAATGTGGATTTTCTTGACAACTTTCATATATGTAGTAAAGTGCTAGAACATCTTACTTTTCCCATATTAAAAAACTTAGCTTCACACTTTTTAAGTGTAGTAATTTTTCATGGCCCATAAATAACCTTTTAAACCCATGCCCATCGGCCTAACTCACTTTTTGGGGTTAACGCTACATGAGGTGTGGTGTTGCTTGAGCCTCTCTTATGTGAGCTGTTATACAAATTAATAGAATCTAATTGGATCAATTCCTCGAATCAAATAATAAGAGTATGAAAGAACTAACAAAATTAATATGCACAACATGAAGACAATATTTAGGTGTTTCACCCAATGGGCTACATCCACCAAGAACACTGCTCAGATGTTCAGCCACCTTCTTTACAATTACAATAATGTAGATCTTGTTTGAGCTTGTCTCACAACCCCTACTAATTTCACACTTGAATTCACCATTATTCACCTCACAAAACACTCTAATGAATAGCCATTGTAATTTCCATCTATTTATAAGTACCATCATAGGGTTTAGCCCGAGAGGTGGTTACAAAACATGAAACCGAAACACCACAACCCATACGGTTACATTACCTATGGGTTACTACCCACCCATGAACATTTGCTTTTGGGGGCTCACCCCCCGAACACCCTTGACAGTCTCATTGGCGGCAGACCCCATAAAAATATCTGGAGTGTAACACATCGCAGGTGGTACCAAACTCTACATGAAACAGGCTCAAAAACATAACATAGCATGAAGAAGAATTTTGTCATGATTAATGGATAAAGTGCAGAAATTAAGTGATCATTCACATATTTTGAAAGCATATGATGAATCGTTACAACCAACATAACATAATGAAACATCATAGAATGTAGATCTGATCCTAACATAAGGGATGTAATTGGTTTAACACCCATGAACACTATATTATAACAGATCTATATATTTATGTGATCATATTCAAATAACCATATTACAGACATCCAAAGGATCATATCAAAACATATATCACTACTCATCCTCAGAATCTCTAGCTATTCTTCCTTATACAAAAATTACAGACCCTTCCCTAGAATATGCTAACATTCTTATAGTCCTTTTAAGAGAACCCCAATCCTTATAATCTTTTGTTTCAATCCTGTAATTTTTTCCTCCTTATTAGTTTAATCGCACCAAGGCCCGCTCTTCTCCTCTTCTCTATCTATCACCCTTTGTGTCTTAACAAAAAAACCACGAGAACTCTATAAATAGGTTTAACACCCACCGCAATGCCTTCCTAAAGTAAATATTAGTTACCCGTGTTAATGCGGTCCTCCATGGAGCATGCTTCCGTCTAATTCAGCTCCCAATTTCTATAATGATGTCTCGGGAATTTTCCATGCTGGATTATTTCCTCCCCCTTGACACAAGATACTAGGTTGTCACCTTATCCCTTCACCAACACCTATTCGGGCAGTTTTTTCCTAGTACCTCTTTCGAATCCAAATTGACAAGTAAGAAATCCCTTTCTTTTTTCCTTGTGCAAGCCATGGTTTCTATTAAACCATTCAAAACCAAAACCCCTTCTATGCTTTCCCCACGCACCCCATCTTCTTCATTGGTCCCGCGTACACATGCCAACCCTTTGGGACAAGTCATATTTTGAGGCCCCCTCCACCCCCAACTATAGCCTTTCGCCATCTTGGAACATCCTCTCAAAAATAAGAATGTTCGGATAAGCAAAAGAATTAATATAGAGTGGAATGAAAAAGAATGGAGGAATGAAGAGACTTTGTTTATTACGAAGATGAGTTAGAATCCTTCCTTATTTCACCTCAATCTTCTCCCAAGAATCCCCTCACTATGCACCGATTGATAGAGGTACCTATAAGGAAACTCCCTCTTTAAATCGTCTTTTATCACCCTAGCCATTCAACTATCAACAATGTTTTTCCTATTGCCTTGTTGGGTTCGTCCATTGCAATCCATCCTATGGTGAATCTAAGGGTAAATTCCTTCAAGCCTTTTTGATCAGCCTCTCAGGGTCTCAATGATTTCAGACTTATTTTCACTCCGTCATATCGTATCTTGCCTTCATGTTTCCCTTATTCTTCCCTGAACTTTTAGGTCTACCTCTGCATAGCAACTAACAATTCTTGCCACTCTATATTGTTCTATGTAATTTTTATAAAAGCTTTGGCTTCTTTTGGTGGACGTTAACATTAGGAAGGATATTAGTAGGTGTATTGACAAATATTAAAACTCCTTCAATTTCTACTCTTTCCTCCTAACGTGCTAACATGTTCTTTCTATTGATTCCAAAGTAAAGAGGTTGCCCTCTCCTGGTAGGATTCAAGTTGGTCTTCCAATAATTACAAGGTGAATCATATTTTTTCTTCTCGGTGCGCTAGGTCCTGGATTCTTTAGACAATAAGCCATATTTCGTAATCATTTTCTATTCTACCTTTTCTAACTTTAAACACCTATCCTTTTCTCTCCTTCATTTACACCTACTATGGGCATTGGATTAGTTCCTCTGATTTAGATCTTTTCTCTCTATTTTTTTTTAAACAAAAATAACAGCCCTCCTTTTTCTCTCCTGCTCCATTCCCATTCTAGATTCTCACCCAGTCATTCGTCCAATATTACATAACTTCACGGAAACCTGGTTAATAATATTATGGAATTTCTATCAAGACAACTACTGGCATTTCACTGGTGGGTTGATACCTTTAGTCCTGGAACCGTTCCATTAATGCCCCTTGGTTAACATTCAAACTCAGTTTCCATCTGCATAGGACTCAAAAATCCAAGATAACATCTTTCCTGGTTCACGGTACGCTCCTTCTCCTCAATGAGACTTTTCCAAGTGTCTTAGGCATGGTTCTCTAGAAGAATGCACATAAAAATTTGTTTGGATCATGGATATACCCCATTCTCTATCCTTATGATACTACAACATTCTTCCCTCTTGTGCACACAACCTTTATAAAGCTTACTGCTAAGTTGAGATCTCCACCCATGCTTTCATATTCCTTCCATACACTCTCTTCTTAGATCTCCTTGAGTATATCATCCACACTCCACTTCCAATTCTTAACTCCAATACTTCTCATTATGCCTCTTACTTATCTCTATGTGGCATCCTCTATCTACTCCTTGCTGAGGCTGGGGTCCTCTGATCCTTTCTATTTACTTCTTCACTCTCCCCTCTTCCTTGGACGCATTCTTCTTCTTCCCTCCCCATTTTATCTCCTTTCGTCTTCCTCTAATCGTTTGCATCATAAACATTGGATGATTATACTTCTTCATCTACAATCTATCTAGCTCACCCCAATGTAGGCCTCCAGCTTCTCAGTCTCCCTCCTCTACCTTCTTTGTACCTTCTATTTCTTTCTTCTTAACTAAGGGATCTTCCTCTCCTCATCGTGGATTCCCATTCTAGGAACTCTTCTTAGTCTCACAACGGACCTTTCCTTGAGGTGTCTTTTCCTTCTTCCTCATGAAACTTTGGTATTCCTATGTCTGTATGTGATTACTTGGCACTTGATTGTAGCGCACACTACGATTGTGTTGTTTAACACTTCATGCTTTAATTTTCCAGTGATTCTTTCTCTAAGGTTCCCTTCCCTTTCTCTCTTCTTTGTCAGGCCTTCTCCACCAGTGGGATCCTTTGGATAAGTCATCATCCCAATTAGTTCCTTTTCATCTTCGCCTAATGCACAAGTATATCCTCCATTGTTGGCCCTTCCAGAAATTGGTACGGTGAGTTTTGTCATGCGTACTTATGGAGCATCCTCTCCACATAAAGAGTGGCTTCTTTAATACTACCATCTCCATAAGAAACTTTGGTGGTCGTTGTCCAACCTCCCTAATGTTTAACCCTTGAGTCTCTTAGCTTCCTTGAGCGATTAACTCCTGCTTGGGAAATTGTGCAGTGAGGTAAGGGTAATTTACACATGGGCTCTTAGTCCCATATGATAGAGTGACTTTCCAATGTAGAAATGTTGATAGCATCACTCAACTTCTCCATTTTACCTAGAGTTGGGCAACTGTTCTGGTAAATCCCCCACTCGGCCCAATGCACTCTAACAGAAAACAAAGGCTCCAAAAACATACATGAGCATTGAGAGAGATTTTGTCATTGATGATGGATTACGTGCAAAATTAAGTGATCATGCACATCTTTTAAAGCATATGATGATCTTTACACCAACATAACCCGAAATGAACATCATATCATAGTAATCGGATCCTAACATAAGAGGAAAAGGTATAATTGTTTTACACCCATGAAACAATAATTTTAGAACAATCTATATCTTTATGTTGATCATAGTTTCATAAACCATAGTACAAATCCAAAGAATCATTCAAAACAATATACACGACTCATGCATCAGAATCTCTATCTATTCTTCCTTCTTAAAAAATTACGCAGACCCATTCCCCTTAGATATGCTAACATTCTTATAGTCTTTTAAATGAGAACCCCAAATCCTTATAATCTTTTGTTCAATCCTGTAGATCTTTTCCCCTTTATTAATGGTTTATTAAATTAAATATCGCACCAAGAGGCCTCTTCTCCTCTTCCTCCTCTAGCTCTACAAGCACCTTGTTTCTTCTACCCGAGAATCTCTATAATAGGTTTACACCCACCCACCGCAATGCCTTCCTAAAGTAGAATATTAGTTACCAAGTGTTAAGGCGGTCCTCCAATGGAGCATGCTTCCTCTAATTCGAGCTCCCCAATTTCTATAATGATGTCTTCGGGAATGTTCCATGCGTGGAATATTATTTCCTTGACCACCAAGTCACTAGGTTGTCACCTTATCCATTCAGCACACCTATTCGGGTCAGTTTTTTCCTCAAGTACCTCTTCGAAATCCAAATATGACTAAGTATAGAAATCCTTTGCTTTTCCTTGTGCAAGCGCCATGGTTTCTATTAAACCATTCTAAAACCCCTGTTCTATGCACTTTTCCCCACGCACCCATCTTCTTCATTGGTCCCGCGTACACATGCACCCTTTGGGACATAGTCAATATTTTGAGGCCCAACATCACCCCACACTAAGCTTGTTCTCCATCCTTGGAAACATCCTCTCTAAATAATAAAGAATGTCGGGATTAAGCAACAAAGAATGAAGAATGAAAATGAAGACATACCGCTGGGGTATGAAGAAGGACTTTGTTTTTACTGAAGAATGAGTTGTAAAAAAAAAAAAAACGCCTTCCTGATGCTACCTCAATCGTCGCCCAAGAATCCACTCACTAGGCAACCGAGGGCTAGAGGGGACCGAACTAAGGAACCTCACCTCTGGAAATCGTATTTTCATCACCCTTAGCATCACTATCAACATGTTTTTCCTATTTCTTGTTGATGTCGTCCATGCATCCATCTTGGGTATCTAGGGTATAATTCCTTCAGCCTATTTTTGATCAAGCCTCTCAGGGTCTCAATGATTTCAGACTTATTTTCTACCTCAGCCAAGATCTTATCTTGCTCTGCCATGTTCCCTTTATTCTTCTCCTGAGACTCTTTGAGGTCTACCTCATGCATAGCAACTACAATTCTTGCCACTCTATATATGTCTATGTAATTTTTATAAGAAGCTTTGGCTATCTTTTTGGTGGACTTTACATTAGGAAGGATATTAGTGTATTGAATGAATATCTAAACCTCCTTCAATTTCTACTCTTTCTCCTAACGTGCTAACAATTCTTCTATTGATTCCAAAGTAAGAGGCTGCCTCTCCATGGTGAGGATTCAAGTTAGGTCTTTTCTCCAATGAATTACAAGGTTGAATCTATTTTTTCTTCTTCCTCTCGGTGGGGGGGGGGGGCGCTAGGTCTGGATTCTTTAAGACAATAGCATTTGTAATCATTTCTACCTTTTTCTATACTTTAAACACCCTATCCTTTTCCTCCTTCAGTTTACACCTTAACTATGCATTGATTAGTTCCTCTTGATTTAGATCTTTTCTCTTTTTAACAGCTCTCTCCTCCCTTTTTCGTCTCCAATCCCTGTCTAGAATCTCAACCCAGTCCATTCCTTCTCCAAAAATTATTACATGAACTTCAACTGAAACCTTGTTAATAATATTATGGAATTTCTCATCAGACAACTACTGAGCATTCACTGGTGGGTTTATACCTTTAGTCTCTGGAACCTTCATTAATTCCCCTTGGTTAACTTCAAACTCAGGTTCATCGACATAGGACTCAAAAATCCAAGATAACATCTTCCTGGTTCACGGGTACGCTCCTTCTTCCTCAAATGAAGACATTTCCAAGAGTTGGTCTGTAGGCATGGTTCTCTAGAAGAATGCACATAAAAATTTGTTTGGATCATGGATATACCCCATTCTCTATCCTTATGATACTACAACATTCTTCCCTCTTGTGCACACAAAAACAACCTTTAAAGCTTACTGCTAAGTTGAGATCTCCACCCATGCTTTCATATTCCTTCCATACACTCTCTTCTTAGATCTCCTTGAGTATATCATCCACACTCCACTCCACTTCTTACCTACTCCAATACTTCCATTAAATGCTACTACTTATCTCTATGTGCATCCTCTACTACTCCTTTGCTGAGGCTGGGGTTCCTCTGATCCTTTCTATTTTACTTCTCCTCCCTCCCCTCTTCCTTGGACGCATTATTCTCTTCTTCACCCTTCCGCATTACTTCCTTTCTTTTTCTTCTTCCTTCTAAATCGGTGTACATTCATACATGGGATGATTCTGAACTTCTTTCATCCTTTCACATCTATCTCCCCTGTAGGCCCCAAGCTCTCAGTCTCCTCCAAGTTCTACCTCCTTGTTACCTTCTATTTCTTCTTACAACGAGGGATCCTTCCTCTTCCTCAGCAGGTTATTCCCTTCTAGTAAACTCTTCTTATTCTACAACCTCTTCTTGAGGTGTCTTTTCCTTCTCCTTCATTGGAAGACTTATCCTATGTCTGTATGTGATTACTGGCACTTGATTGTAGCGCACGCCGCACAGATTGTGTTGTTTTACACACTTCATGCTTTAATTTTCCTCCAGTGATTCTTTCTCTAGGGTCCTTCCCTTTCTCTCTTCTTTGTCACGGCCTTCTTCCTCCAGGGGGTCCTTATTAGATAGGTTCATCTTCTCCACGTAAGTTCCCTTTTCATACTTCGGCTAATGCACAAGTATATCCTCATTGTGGCCCTTCTCCAGAAATTGGTAGGCGTGAAGGTTTTGTCATGCGTACTTCATGGTAGACATACTTCTCCCACATAAGAGTGCTTCCTTTGATATACCATCTTCCCGAAAAAAAAATTTTTTTTTGTGTGTCTGGTCCCCCATCCCTAAGTTGAACCTTAGTCTTCCTTAGCTTCCTTCTTCCTGAAGCGATTTACTCCTGCTTGGAATATTGTGTCATGAGGGAGAAGGGTAATTTTCAAAACAAACAATTTAACTTACCCCAGGGGCTCTTAGTCCCATATGATAGAGTGAACTTTCCAATGTAGAAATGTTGATAGAAATCAAGCTCAACTTCTCCATTTACTAGAGTTGGCAACTGTTCTGGTATCCTCCACTCGGCCCCGAATGCACCGTGCATTCGATTGTACCATTTCTTAAGGCACGCTTTGTGGGTATTCATCATGGTATTGTATGTGTATTTCTCAAACCTCTTCGTGGGGAAGGGGTATTCATCTAGATACTCCCATATGAACTTCTCTAGCCCATTGGGCACTCTGATTTTTGAGAAGACAATGGTGAGAATAAAATTACCAAACATTATATTTTCTCCTTCTTTCTCGGCATTGATGATCTCTTCTGCAATGTAGGCAGACAAGTTATAGATGGTCCCTTAAAAAATTTCCTGCATATATTCAACCATGCCTTTTTTATTTATGTCCACCTCTCTTGACCATTCAGCTTGGTTACTAGGAACAAGACCATTCTCATCACAGGGTCAGGGATACCTAAGATATCAAAGTAACATGAACCCTTTTGATTTGAAAATCAAATTTAACTAGCAGTTGTTCACACAAAAAAAAATTCTTTGTATTGATTTTCAATCTAAAAATTAAGCATTTACGACCTTTCTATATTTTTAACAAAATATTAAAACCTACAAGTACTGTGCAAAAATATAGAGAAATGAAGAGAATTCACCAGCAATTTGACACAAAGTGTGATAATGGAGTTTGACGCTTGAGGCCTACGTCTACAGTCTAGTTAAATGGGACCGATCTATTAAAAGATTAAAAATAATTCTTTACAAATAATTCTATAAAATTATAACCTTCTCACATTTTTCCTCTTTCAAAAATGACAGGGGTTGATTTTTACTTCTCCTCAAAATTCCACTCCTAGCTCAAGTTATGAGCATTTCAATAATTTACACAGTCCTAAACGGTACTTCAAATACAATAAAGCTCCTTTTATAATGTTCATAAATGGGTAGCTCAATGGTTTGGTACCTATTATTTTGCATGGGAGGATAGCGGTTCAAATTCCCCTACCTCCACTTCCCTCTCCTTCTCCTTAGGTGGTTTTTTAGAGTTTTATCCCACATTATGTGTGCACAAATGGAGGAAGGCCTTTAATAGAAGGGGCAGTGCATGTTTTAATTGGTTTAAGATCCACCTTATGATGTGTGTGGTTGTTTGACTTGCCAATGAATGGCACATGGTGTACATTTGACCTTGTTTAATGGGATTTGTGCCTTATTTAATAATGTTTGTTTAAAAATTTGAGTTGGCATAAGGCGTATCATTTGGGATTAATATACGAAGGAGGTTTAGCAAATAAATTCATGGAATATGGAAAAAGTTATGTATTGCGTGGCATTTGGATTTAATGCACTCTTACCAATTAGTCCCACATGCATAGTAAAAATGCACTTAGAGGCATATATATATGCACAGGCTTGTATAGTGATAATATGAGAAGGAGGCCATGACACCCCTTCATAATCAAGTGTGCCAAACCTGGTTGAGTACTCCTAGCTAGAAAATAGTGGGGCCTACTAGTCTATTACCGAGTGTTGAAGACCAATGTCCCAACACAACTTTTTTCTTGTCATCTATATTGTCCACGTGTCATATTTAAAATTTTCCACTTGGAAATTGTGCATGAGTCCAACCTGCACAAAATCCCAAATTTTTCCTGTTGCCTAAAAATTTCAGCGGGCTATAAATTTTGCAAATGAATTTCATTTGCTGTAAACAAGATATCAACGAAATGGTCTAATTTTTCTCCATACTTTCGAGTTGACTGAAAATTATTCTGAGAAGATCTTATATTGGTGTTTCTCGGTGAGGATCCTATGGATCATTCCTCCCCACTGAGAAACTTTTGGAGCCAAAAATTCAACTTAATTAGTGAATAGGTGAGGGTATTTCTCTCTCACCTTTCTGGTTTCTATCCATTTAGCCTTGTTTGGATGCATGCATTTGAACCCAACATGAAGATACTCAATATCATCCCTTCATGAAGTTTTGACCTTCCTCTCCAAAATGATGTCTTCTTGCAACTCATCAAGATACTCAAGAGAAAAATCATCAACGGAAGGTATTATGTTAGCGTCATCATGATCAACAATCATAGGTGGTTCATACAATCTTAAATTCTCAACATTAACAACTGAGTATATTTGCATATATGGAGGTAAATCTAACCGAAAATCATTGTTACCAATTTTTTACAATATTTGAAACAGACCATACCATATAGGTTTCAATTTTTTACATTCACCAGTTAACCTTTCCTTGCTGATGTGAAGCCAAACTGAATCACCAACTTTGAACTTGTGATCAGTTCTATGTTTATCATGCCTAACTTTGTACTTAGCCTGAATTTTCTCCAATTTTTCATGGACATACTGATGAACCTGTTGAATTCTCTGAACAAATATTTTATCCCTGTCAGAATCACTTGAACCATTAACAACAATTTCATGTCCATAATATACATCTAAAGGAGAATTAGGCAGATGTCGATAACAAGTCTCAAATGGAGAATTCAAAGTAGAATAATAGAAGGCATGATTATAAGCATGTTGCACATAATATAGATTTTCATCCCATAACTTAGGATGTTTACCACAATAGCCCCTAATAAAATGTACTACTGTGTGGTTTACAACCTCTGTTTGACCATCAGCCTATGGATGAAAAGTAGTGCTCTTTTCTATTTTTGTGTCCAGTAACCCCACAATGTTGACCAAAATTCCCGAAGAAATATAGAATCCTGATCAAATATAATTGAAGTAGGTAATCCAAAATGAACCCAAAGAAACTGAAAAAATAAATGTGTAGTTCCCTCACCAATTATTTGTTTAGTACATGGAACCAAAACACACATTTTGCTAAATCTGTCCACTACCACATATAAGTAATCATGTTTCTTCTGTGTCATGGGAAAGCCTCCTACAAAGTCCATGGAAACACTTTCCCAAGGCCTTTTCGGAATAGGAAGAGGAGTGTAAATTCCTAATTTCCTATTACTTTCCTTTCTTGTGGCACAAATAACACATCCCTTAATATATTTGTTTACATGTTCATGGATTCTAGGCCAATAACAATATTTCTATAAATGTGCAACTATCTTACTAACACCAAAATTCACTAAAATAAGAGAATTATGTACTTCCCTAATCATATGCACATGTTCATTTTATGGAATACAAAGTTTTCTAGAATGATATAACAATCCTTCATGCAAATGATAGTCTTTTTCTCCTACTTGTTTCCCACTTACTAGATCCTCATACACTTCTCTAAAATCAACATCATGAAAATATTGTTCCTGGTAAGTAACAGGAACTAAAGAACTATGCTTCAAAAGGATAGATGCTACTACCACTGTTGGTCTAGATAAAATATTGGAAAACTTGTTTTGAATACCTTTTTTATACCTGATTATAAGATGAAATTGTTGCAAAAATTACATCACCTGAAATATCTAGATTTTTGCAATTTGGTTTGTGTTTGTAAGTACTGAAATGATTGATGGTCAGTATGTATAATTGTTTCTTTTCCCAATAAATAATGCTTTCACTTATTAACACTTTTAACCAAAGCATACAACTCTTTATCATAAGTTGGATAGTTTCTTACCGCACTTGCAAAGTTTTCTGAATGGTAACACAACTGTCGTTTGTTTTGTATCAAAACTGCCCCGATTGTGTAGTCACTAGCATCTGTCTCAATCTCAAATGAATGTTGTAAATCTAGAAGTGCCAAGATCAGGGCGGTACTTATCTTCTATTTCAGTGTATCAAAGGCTTTTTGTTATTTTCCTCCCCAATGAAAGACCTATTTAATACTTTTCAAAGCATGAAAAGGAGATGCAATATATGAGAAGTTAGCAATAAATTTTCTCCAGTACTGAACTACACCTAGAAAACTCCTAACTTCCATCACATTAGTGGGTCTAGGCCATTTCTCAATTCACCATTTCCTACAATATAACCCAAGTAAATTAAAGATGTTTTTTCCAAATTCACATTTTGACATCTTGAAATACAATTTATATTTCCTTAGTGCATCTAAGAATTTCTAGATGTGTTTAACATGTTCATCCCATGAATTACTGAAAATAAGAATATCATCTAAGTAGAAAATAACAAAATTATCAATGAATGGTCTAAAGATATCATTCATAACTCTCATGAATGTTGTTGGTACATTGCACTATCCAAAAGTAATCACTAACAATTCAAACAATCCTTGTTTTATTTTAAAATCAGTTTTCCAAACATCACCTTCTGCAATTCTTACTTGGTTCTAACCATTTCTTAAGTCTAACTTAGTGAAATAAATTGCACTCTTTAATTGATCCAGTAAATCATCTATTCGAGGAAGAGGGTAATGATTCTTTATAGTAATCTTGTTTAAAGAATGGAAATCAACACACATTCTCCAAGTGCCATCCTTCTTAGGAACCAAAATAATTAGCGAACCACATGAAGATGTACTTGGAAAAATTATACCTTGAGCCAAAAGTTCCATTACCTGTCTCTTGATTTCCTCATTCTCTACTACTAACAACTTGTACATTCCAATATTGGGAAGAGTTGCATCCTGAAGCAACTGTATCTCATGTTGAACCCCTCTTTTGGGAGGTAGACCTTGTGGATCCTGAAAAAGATCATCAAAATCAGAACAATTATTACCAATTCATCCTTATGATTCAAATCACAATTCTCAAAAGCCATCTCATGTTCTTTATTTTTGGCTTTGACCACCATGAGCACAAAACTTTTGCTTGAGTTTACAATCCTTTTCATTTGAATTACAATTACCAAGGATAGATTATTATTTTCATGGTGAGCTCTAACAATGAAATCAATTCCATCCTTTACAAGAAAATATTTATTTTTTTCCCTTTAGAAGATTGCTTTACGATCATACAAATAAGTACTTCCCAAAACCACCCCACAAATATCCAAAGGAACTACATTCAATTCAACCTCATCTATAAGCTTGTCTATAATGGAAAATATGAAATTACAAGTTTTAGTTACCTGCAGTTTCACATCATTACAAACCTAGCCCAAAGGATAAGGCTTATGATGTGGTTTAATTTTGAGTCCTAGTTTCTTAACAACCTCCTCAGAAATTAGATTATCTTGGGATCCACTATCAAAAAGAGCATAAATTTTTGTATGCTTTCAAATTAATCTAAAGTGGAAAAGCACATTCCTTTTCTTATCATCATGTATAGTTTGCTTACTCGAAGAAAATGAAACATTTGTAGTACTATTGTTGGAAATTGAAAGTTTTGATTTACCTTGAAAACTCATAGATGTGATCTTGGTTTCATCTCTTGAATCTGACCCAAGATCACAAACTGCAATGTTTGTTTTCTTTTCCTTTCCTTTCTTAACGATCCATTTATGTTTCATTTCAGGATGTAATTTCCAACATTTAGACTCATCATGGTTCTTTTTACAATGATTGCAAAATGGTTTTTCATATTCCTTCTTAACCATAGAGTTTGTCTTATGCTTACCCTTTCTTTTTCCTTGTTCTTTTGAACCTTTTCCTTCAGATTGCTTATTATTTTATTTAAAAGAATAGAAATAGGACTCCTTTGTCATTTTCCCTTATGCTTCCAAATGGGTTGCTTGAACACATACTACATCAAGATTAGTAGGACCTAAAACAAGCATCATATACCTTAGATAACTATGCTATCCACTAACATATTTAAGAATTGTTTCTTCTGTGTTTAGGGAAGTTCCCAGAATTAGAGCCATTTTCCTAAATTTTGGTATGTATTCTTGAACACTTTGTCCCTTATTTTGTCTTAATTTTTTCCAATCCATCATAGCTTGTTGCTTATAACCAAGAGGATAAAATTGTTTCCTAAGATTTGAAACAAATTAAGTCCAAGAAGTGATTGATATACCTTTGGTTTCTTTCACTTCCTGAAGCTTACTCTCCCACCAAACGAGTGTTGTGCCACCCATCCAAAGAGTTTCCAAATGAATATTTGCTTCATCATAAACAATTCTCTAAACCCTGTAATATACTTATATCTGTTTGACCAAGTTATCCAACTTCTCTGCATTTAGCTCTCCAATATACATTGGAAATTCAAACTTGATATCTAACTTTAATGAAGGAAAATCAAATTTTAAAGGGTCTCTTTAAGGAATATCAGAACTACAACTTTATTCTTTATTACCTCCTCTGGTTCCCTTTTCCCTTTGCCTATCTTGGTACATTTTTTCCACCATTTCCTTGATCTGTTTGAAGGATTGACGAAATTCTTCTGCCTCTCGATCCTCCATTATAGGACTTCGAGACCGTATGGTACAAAATTTGGGATCTCCTTCAACTAACTCTCCTTCTCCCTTCTTAGATCAAGACCTTGTTAACATCCAACACACAACTTGAAATCCAAAACACGTTAATCTAAAAAAAAATTAGTCCAAACTAGCTCTGATGCCAATGATCTGAAAATCAAATTTAACTAGCAGTTGTTCACAAAATAAAATTTGCTTTGTATTGATGTTTTATTTAAAAATTAAGCATTTACAACATTTCTATATTTTTAATAAACGATTAAAACCTTTAAGTACTATGCAAAAATATATATAAATGAAGAGAATTCACCAGCAATTTGACACAATGTGTGATAATGGAGTTCGGGGCTTGAGGCCTCCATCTCTGGGTCCAGTTGAATGGGACAAATCTATTAAAATCTTAAAAATAATTCCTTACAAAGAATTATACAAAATTATGACCTTCTCATAGTATTCCTCTATCAAAAATAATAGGGGTTTATTTCTACTTCTCCTCAAAATTCCACTCCTAGCTCAAGTTATGAGCATTTCAATAATTTACATAGTCCTGAATGGGATTTCAAATACAATAAAACTCCTTTTATAATGTTTCTAAGAGGCTGGATCAATGGTTAGGAACCTATTATTTTTCATGGGAGGATAGAGGTTCAAATCCCCCTACCTCCACTTCCCTCTCCTTCTCCTTAGGAAGATTTTTAGATTTTTATCCCACATTGTGGGTGCGCAAATGGAGGAAGGCCTTTAATAGAAGGGCAAACACATGTTTTAATTGGCTTAAGAGCCACCTTATGATGTGCATGGTTGTTTGAATTGCCAATGTATGGCACATGGTGTACATTTGACCTTGTTTAATGGAATTTTCACCTTATTTAGTAATGTTTGTTTAAAACTTTGAGTTGGCATAAGTCGTATCATTTGGGATTAATATATGAAGGAGGTTTAGCAAATAAATGTGTGGAATATAGAAAAAGTTATGTATTGCATGGAATTTGGATTTAATGTGAACTTACCAATTAGTCCCACATGTATATTAAAAATGTAATTAGAGGCATATATATACACAGGCTTTTATAGTGATAATATGAGAAGGAGGCCACGACACCCCTCCATAATCAAGTGTGATGAACCTAGCTGAGGGCCCCTAGCTAGCAAATAGCGGGGCCTACTTGTCCATTACTGAGTGTCGAAGACCAGTGTCCCAACACAAATTTTGCCTCATCATCTATAGTTTCCACTTCCCATTTTTTAATTTTTCCACTTGGCGAGTGTGCACGCATCTAACCTGCACAAAATCCCAAATTTTTCTTGTTGCTCAAAAATTTTAGCGGGCTATAACTTTTGCAAATGAGATTTGTTTCCTTGAAACAAGATATCGATGGAATCATCTAATTTTTCTCCACACTTTAAAACTGACTAAAAATTACTTTGAGAAGATCTTAGATTAGTTTTTCTTGGTGAGGATCCTTTGTGTCACCTTTTTGTAGGCATACTCCTCCACGGTCTTCTTAATGACCTCTTTATCCTCTAGGTCATCATCTAACGAATCCCCTTCACAGATAAGGCTGATAAAATTGGAGATGAGCTAGGGAGTTATGTGCATTATATGGCATGTAAAGTAGAAGTGGTCCTTATGCACACGTGACATCAACCATTGGTATAACCTCTTAGGTTTCCAAAACAGGAAAACTCAAACAATTATAGAAGCCTAACCTTCTCCTATTTTACTTTCACTTTATCACTATAAATTTGTTTCGCTCGGAATGTTTCGGCTTCTGGGAATAGAGTTGCTTCTATCCTTTCATTCCTTTTAGAAACAGATGAGGTTAGGGTTAGGAGGAATACCTGTTGAATGTTGAGATGGTGTGCGCATACCGTAGAGAAAGATCAGGTTGACTGCGGAGAACTCCTTTTTGTCTTGGAAGGACTACCTGCAAATAAGAACACAAGACCACAAGATTTTGATTAAACAATAAATGAGGAAACTACCTTGGGCCCAGGAAAAATAAAACTTCCTTTCGAAGGTGGTCAGTTTCCCTGCTAATATGAATTAACGCAAAAGACTATAAAGTATCAATTAAATTGTTTCGTTGAACTAGGTAGGGGAAAGGCTGGTTTTCTGGTTTTGATCAGAGGAACCGATGGCGGTTACTAATAACCGATGCCGGTTACTGATAACCGATACCGGTGGGTTCTAGGATCTTCTTAGTAGCTATGGTGTTTTGTAAGGTTGGTTTATAGATGATATTAGGAAATGGGATGATTAGAAGCAAAAGAATAACAGTTAGATGCAATGACACATTGGGTAGTAGATTCAGAGACGGATTTAGGAGGACTGAAATTCATAGAGCATAAGAAATGTTATAACAGAGGACATGCAAGATGTGACTTACTGGTTTTGACAAAGATGCAAGTTGATCTCCTTGGTTGTAAACACTTCTGGTATTTCCACTCGTCTCTGCTCTGTCAAGTGAAGATCTGGACTCTGTTCCTCGCTCGCAATGCTCTCTGTTGATCCAGAAATCCTTTGACTAATCTCCAAAAATGAAATTCTGATCCGTTGTTTTGGTTTGGGGAGCCCATTTACAGGGAACCGATGGCGGTTACATAACCGACGGCGGTCGAGTAGGAACCGGCATCGATAAGGAAAAAGTAGGCTATTTTTAGTAAAATAGCCCACCTTCCCTGCTTTTCTCCCGAGAGATCAGTTGCGGGCTTGGTCAAGTGACTAGAAGGTCGGTTTTGGGTGCGAGAAAGGGGTCATTAGTTATGGGTGTAGGTGTGGACCAAGTTTTAGGTTTTAATTAGGTTAGTTTAGGATCGGGGCTATGTCATGATGAGGTGGCAAAATGAGGTGGCAGGTGAGGTGATGTGGATTTATCACTTACAAGGTAATTAATAAATAATTGTGCAAGGTTTAGGTAATGAGGTTAGGTTGCGAAATGGGATGCGGGTCACAAGGGGTCGTAAGACAAGAATTTGGTGTCTACAAAATTAGCATCCCTTCTGGTGTCCTTTTATCCATTGGTTAAACTATTTATAGTGTCATTTACTTCTCTGTGGTACTTTTATGCTGATTATAGTTGTTCAAGACATCTTCCTCACATGGGATACCCATTCTTTCCTAAGTAAAACCCCATCTAGGTATTACATCTCTGCATACCATTATTTGTTGAAACTAGTGGTGGTAGTCTATTTTCCTTTGCCCTTTCCATTCTTACGTGAAACAATCTCCTTATTTGGTGTTATCTTCTTGTCAGATTAAAAGAATAGACTCCTTTCTTTCCTTCCTCACTCTTCTCAGATCTATGGATCAACTCCGTGAAATAATCCTTCCATTCCCATGCCCTAGCTATAGAACCCTAACTTGGAAAAATCTTCCACAAGATGACGTAATTCTGATGAAACCTCCCTATGCCCGTGTATTCCATCAAATCTGGTCAGCAAATAATCCTAGTCATGCACTTCAGATTTTCACTCTCCTTCAATCAAATATTTCTTCGCGGATGCCCTAGTTCGCAAGAGATCTTCAATATTGTAATAACAAGGTAAATAATGATGTTCTTGACCCTTTACTTATAGTTTTTTTCCTATCTCCCGTAATAAATGCTATGCCACCTACCAGCATACTAGGCATTAAATGTAGATTTTTCCACTAAATCCAATCTTAAGTGCCATTACCAATGCACCAAGTCATGCGTGAAAAACCCTCTACAACTTTTTGGTGTGAAATAAAAATCCTTACTATCTGCAGACTCTTACACATGTGTCTGTAGTGCCGAAGGCACTTCTTCTGTCAACCTAATGTTTTCACTCTCCTACCTGATGTTGTTCTTGCACTTTTTTTATCCTTTATATGTGTTTTTTGTTAAAGACTTCTTGACACCAATAATTCATTTCAATTGTTTCCCCACATGATCTCCTACCTTACGCTCTTTTGATATTTCAATTGATCCAAAAGTAATCAAGTTTTTATCTACCTAGTCTTGGACCTTTTTAGGCTTTAAATATTTACCGATTTTTTTTCCTTTTCAGTAATCAATTTAAAATTAATGCAAGACAATAAAGATAATTACACAATGATTGATTACTGATTTCAACAATTGCCTATGTCTCTGGGATCTTTTGAACTGTTCCAATAATCAAAACTTGTAAGTTACAATAGTACTTTCACAAGAAAACTTAATGGAAACTATTAAGAACCTACTTAGAAGCATATCCAGACCTTCAGATGAAAAGGGTGAAAAATAGCACCCGACTTCCACCTTGCTGGCATATTCAAAAAGCCCAATGGCACCATCTCCACCATTCGGAATCCTCTGGTTCTCGATTAGCCTTCCAGACACTTCGTACAACCCTATAACACTCTGGTCGATATTCTAAGAATCACAATAATCTGGTGTGGTGCTATGGGCCAAATAGGTAGTATTAATAACTCCTAGCCACATTAATTTTAATTTACTATTGCCTAAAAAATAATAGGTCAATAATAATTAAAATAATACTACCTAAATAAATTAGGACTTCACACAACTATGTCATTGACATAATATCTATCTCTCCTCTTGGCTCGATCTCCACCTTTCCAAGCTCTAGGAATGAGCTTGCGTTGTGTGTCCATTATAAAGAAATGGGTTCCCTATTTATACAAAAATAGGGCCTTTAAATAATGCATTTAAACAATATCTTAAGGCTATCATTAGCCTAGTCGTGGCATGCAAATGGGTTTATTATCCCATTTTCGGTGGCATTTTTTAAAGTGGGTTATCCTACATAATCCTCCATTTTCCACGTTGATGTGGATGCATTATTTTAGTGGGTATTATCCCACATGGGGAAGCTTTGATTTTGCTAATGTTTTAATAAACATTAGCCTTACCTCCCTTTCACGTGGGCTTCTCCACACATGGCATGTTCCCCCCGCACCGCTTCACGACCTATCCACCACATGGATCTAGCATAAAAAAGGGGATTATAGGTTTATGTGGGTAAGTGGATATTACTAAGTTTAATACTTCACATTAATACATGTTTGTTATAGTAAAACCAACCCATTTTGACATGTGGCATGTAAATTGGGTTGTAAGTGGACTTACCAAGATAATATAAATTTTACCCATACATTGTGGTATATAAAATAATTAACTCGATCGATAGAATATAGTCCACTTGTCATCTCTCGATAGGAAAATCAAGTGAATTTGATTCATGGTGGCAAGCCACTTGGTGGCTTTTAGACCCACCACATTGGTGATAATACCATAGTCCACATGGCGGTCGTGCTCCCCTCTCCTACAAAATTTAAGCCTCTTGTCACGACCACCAAATTTTACGCCTATCAAAGACGGAAGTTAAAACCACTCTAATTTTACCAATGCCTTTTCACCACGTTTCACAGTGAAATTGGACCAATATAGACTAGTTGACCATAGTTGACTTTCTCGTTGACTAAACTTTGACTTGACATAATTAGAGCTCCCAATGTCTATTTTTCACATTCTCACAGTCGATAGAAACATATTGCAATGATATTCTACATTATCATAATTTAGGGATGTTTAGCGAATATTTGATATCGAAAATGATCCCTTGATTGCACCTCCCCACTGAGAAAGGATTTTTGTCCCAAAAAGCTTATATTGGAACATTTTTCCATCATGTCCTGAATCTCAGAACTTTGCTGCCACCTTAGAAGTTTTGTTGTAGTAGACCCTTTGGTTTATTCCTATGTAACCTCATCATTTAAATTACTTGGTTATTATCCTAGGACATATGGGTTATGGGTCCATGACACTTCGACTGCACCACTTTGATATCGGAAGTGTTGATATCCAAATTGATTCTCCCTTGGAAACCGAGAAGTGTTAAAGATTTAGCAAGACACTAAGAGACATATAGATCTTATTTTGAGTCATTTTGTAGCTGTGGAGATTATTTTTCTAAATATTTTTCACTCGGGTATCAAAGAAATGGATAACACCTTTGTTATCCTCACTGCTTTAGGACATGCCTTTCGACCAGGGTGAGAGGACCTATTTTGTAACATCTGTTGGTGAAGGAGAATGAAGATATCCTTCTTTACACAAATTTGAAAGGGGACCCTGAGAAAATATGATCAATGCACCATAATTTAAATCTCACAAGTTGTCACTTTTAAAGAATGGCAATATTTCCTAAATAGGGTTAAAGGTTACTAAAGCATTATGGAATCTTGTTTGCTTCTGCATATTTTGGTAATAGAATTTATATATTTGTGGAAACACATGGAAAACAAGGGTAGTTCACGATGGATTCATTTTTTTTGAATAATTTTGGTGGTAGATTAAGCAAGATAAAGGTGATTATACTAGATATTTGAGGGACTTCACAACAATTGGAAATATAAATGACAAAAAGATTAAAAATAGCTAAAATATTCATTCAACTAGAAGGTGTGCATGAATAGAGGCCCATATTTACACGGTTTCATACAATCTCCAAGAATCTAACACGAAGGATAGAGCTAAAGACTCAATTAAAAATCAAAGACCCCTAGTTCCTCATGCCTAAGCTACACTTAGAGGCTTACAAATAATCTTTATCAACAAAGGACATTGAAGTGATTTTAAATTGTGCCTTGAGTATATCATCCACACTCCACTCCACTTCTTACTCCAATAACTTCTCGATTATGCCTACTACTTATCTCTATGTGGCATCCTCTATTTGCTCCTTGCTAAGGTTGGGGTCCTCTAATCCTTCGTATTTACTTCTTCACAGTCCCCTTTTCCTTAGGGGCATTTTTCTTCTTCACCCTTCCCATTACTCCTTTCTTCCACTAAATCATGTACAACATACATGGGATGATTATGAACTTCTTCATCCTCAGCGTCATCTATCTCACCCATGTAGGCCTCCAAGCTCTCGGTCTCCTCCAAGTCTACCTTCCTTATTACCTTCTATTTCTTCCTAACTAGGGATTCTTCCTCTTCCTCAGCAGGTGATTCCCTTCTAGGAAACTCTTCTTGTTCTCACACCTCTTCTTGAGGTGTCTTTTCCTTCTCCTTCATGGAAGACTTATTCCTATGTCTGTATGTGATTAACTTGGCACTTGATTGTAGCGCACCTACAGATTGTGTTGTTTGCACACTTCATGCTTTATTTTCCAGTGATTCTTTCTTTAAGGTCCCTTCCCTTTCTCTCTTCTTTGTCACGGCCTTCTTCCTACCAGTGGGATCCTTATGGATAGAGTCATCATTCTCCAAGTAAGTTCCCTTTTCATACTTTGGCCTAATGCACAAGTATATCCTCATTGTGGCCCTTCCAGAAATCGGTAGAGTGAAGGGTTTTGTCATGCGTACTTCATGGGAGACATACTTCTCCACATAAGAGTGCTTCTTTGAATATACCATCTTCCATAAAAAAAATTTGGTGGTCTTGGTCCACCTCCCTAAGGTTGAACCTTAGTCTCTTAGCTTCCTTGAAGCGATTTACTCCTGCTTGGAAATATTGTGCAATGAGGGAGAAGGGTAATTTACACCATGGGCTCTTGGTCCCATATGACAGAGTGAACCTGCTAATGAAGAAATGTTGATAGAAATCAAACTAAACTTCTCCATTTACTAGAGTCAGAAACTATTCTGGTATCCTCCACTCGGCCCCAAATGCATCGTGCATTCGATTGTACAATTTCTTAAGGCATGCTTTGTGGGTGTTCATCATGGTATTGTATGTGTATTTCTCAAACCTCTTCGTGGGGAAGGGATATTCATCTAGATACTCCCATATGAACTTCTATAGCCCATAGGGTACTCCGATTTCTGAGAAGACAATGGTGCGAATAACATTACCGAACATTATATTTTCTCCTTCTTTCTCGGCATTGATGATCTCTTCTGCAATGTAGGCAGACATGTTATAGATGGTCCCTTATAAAATTTCCTACATATATTCAACCATGCCTTGTTTATTTATGTCCACCTCTCTTGGCCATTCAATTTGGTTACTAGGCAAATGACCATTCTCATCACAGGTTCAGGGATACCTAAGATATCAAAGTAACATGAACCCTTTTGATTTGAAAATCAAATTTAACTAGAATTTGTTCACACAAAAAAAATTATTTGTATTGATTTTCAATCTAAAAATTAAGCATTTACGACCTTTCTATATTTTTAATAAAATATTAAAGCCTATAAGTACTGTGCAAAAATATAGAGAAATGAAGAGAATTCACCAGTAATTTGACACAAAGTGTGATAATAGAATTCGACGCTTGAGGCCTACTTCTACGTGTCTAGTTGAATGGGACCGATCTATTAAAAGCTTAAAAATAATTCTATAAAATTATGAACTTCTCACAATCTTCCTCTTTCAAAAATGACAGGGGTTGATTTTTACTTCTCCTTAAAATTCCACTCCTAGCTCAAGTTATGAGCATTTCAATAATTTACACAGTCCTAAATGGTACTTCAAATACAATAAAGCTCCTTTTATAATGTTTCTAAATGGGTAGCTCAATGGTTGGGTACCTATTATTTTGCATGGGAGGATAGAGGTTCAAATCCCCCTACCTCCATGTCCCTCTCCTTCTCCTTAGGTGGTTTTTTAGATTTTTATCCCACATTGTGGGTGCACAAATGGAGGAAGGCATTTAATAGAAGGGGCAGTGCATGTTTTAATTGGCTTAAGAGCCACCTTATGATGTGTGTGGTTGTTTGACTTGCCGATGAATGGCACATGGTGTACATTTGACCTTGTTTAATGGGATTTGTGCCTTATTTAATAATGTTTGTTTAAAAATTTGAGTTGGCATAAGGCGTATCATTTGGGATTAATATATGAAGGAGGTTTAGCAAATAAATTCATGGAATATGGAAAAATTTATGTATTGCGTGGCATTTGGATTTAATGTGCTCTTACCAATTAGTCCCACATGCATAGTAAAAATGAACTTAGAGGCATATATATATATATATATATATATATATATATATATATATATATATATATACATACATAGGCTTGTATAGTGATAATATGAGAAAAAGGCCATGACACCCCTTCATAATCAAGTGTGCCAAACCTGGTTGAGTACCCCTAGCTAGAAAATAGTGGGGCCTACTAGTCTGTTACCGAGTGTTGAAGACCAATGTCCCAACACAACTTTTTCCTTGTCATCCATATTGTCCATGTGTCATATTTAAAATTTTCCACTTGGCAATTGTGCATGAGTCCAACCTGCACAAAATCCCAAATTTTTCCTGTTGCCTAAAAATTTCAGCAGGCTATAAATTTTGCAAATGAACTTCATTTTCTGTAAACAAGATATCAACAAAGACGTCTAATTTTTCTCCATACTTTCGAGTTGATTGAAAATTATTCTGAGAAGATCTTATATTGGTGTTTCTCGGTGAGGATCCTCTGGATCATTCCTCCCCACTGTGAAACTTTTGGATCCCGAAAGTTGACTTAATTAGTGAATAGGTGATGGTATTTCTCCCTCACCTTTCTAGTTTCCATCCATTTAGCCTTATTTGGATGCATACATTTGAACCCAACACAAAGATACTCAATATCATCACTTCACGAAGTTTTGACCTTCCTCTCCAAAATGATGTCTTCTTGCAACTCATCAAGATACTCAAGAGAAAAATTATCAACGGAAGTTATTATGTTATCATCATCATGATCAACAATCATAGGTGGTTCATACAATATTAAATTCTCAACATTAACAACTGATTATATTTGCATATATGGAGGTAAATCTAACCGAAAAGCATTGTTACCAAATTTTTCCAATATTTGGAACAGACCATACCGTATAGGTTTCAATTTTTTACATTCACCTGTTAACCTTTCCTTGTTGATGTGAAGCCAAACTGAATCACCAACTTTGAACTTGTGATCAGTTATATGTTTATCATGCCTGGCTTTGTACTTAGCCTGAATTTTCTCCAATTTTTCATGGACATACTGATGAACCTGTTGAATTCTCTGAATAAATATTCTATCCCTGTCAGAATCACTTAAACCATTAACAACAATTTCATGTCCATAATATACATCTAAAGTAGAATTAGGTAGATGTCGATAACAAGTCTCAAATGGAGACTTCAAAGTAGAAGAATATAAGGCACGATTATAAGCATGTTACACATAATATAGATTTTCATCCCATAACTTAGGATTTTTACAACAATAGCCCCTTATAAAATGTACTACTGTGTGGTTTACAACCTCTGTTTAACCATCAGCCTATGGATGAAAAGTAGTGCTCTTTTTTATTTTTGTGTCCAATAACCCCACAATGTTGACAAAAATTCCCCAAGAAATATAGAATCCTAATCAGATATAATTGAAGTAGGTAATCCAAAATGAACCCAAATAAACTGAAAAAATAAATGTGCAGTTCCCTCACCAATTATTTGTTTAGTACATGGAACCAACACACACATTTTGCTAAATCTTTCCACTACCACATATAAGTAATCATGTTTCTTCCGTGTCATGGGAAAGCCTCCTACAAAGTTCATGGAAACACTTTCCCAAGGCCTTTTCGGAATAGGAAGAGGAGTGTAAAGTCCTAATTTCCTATTACTTGCCTTTCTTGTGGCACAAATAACACATCCCTTAATATATTTGTTTACATGTTCATGGATTCTAGGCCAATAAAAATATTTCTATAAATGTTCAACTGTCTTACTAACACCAAAATTCCCTAAAATGAGAGAAGTATGTACTTCCCTAATCATATGCACATGTTCATTTTATGGAATACAAAGTTTTCTAGAATGATATAACAATCCTTCATGCAAATGATAGTCTTTTTCTCCTACTTGTTTCCCACTTACTAGATCCTCATACACTTCTCTAAAATCAACATCATTAAAATATTGTTCCTGGTAAGTAACAGGAACTAAAGAACTATGCTTCAAAAGGATAGATGCTACTACCACTGTTGGTCTAGATAACATGTTGGAAAACTTGTTTTGAATACCTTTTTTATACCTGATTATAAGATGAAATTGTTGCAAAAATTACATCCACCTGAAATATCTAGATTGTTGCAATTTGGTTTGTGTTTGTAAGTACTGAAGTGATTGATGGTCAGTATGTATAATTTTTTCTTTTCCCATTAAATAATGTTTCCACTTTTTAACACTTTGAACCAAAGCATACAACTCTTTATCATAAGCTGGATAGTTTCTTACCGCACTGTCAAAGTTTTTTGAATGTTAACACAACTGTCGTTTGTTCTGCATCAAAACTGCCCCCATTGTGTAGTCACTAGCATCTGTCTCAATCTCAAATGAATATTGTAAATCTAGAAGTGCCAAGATCGGGGCGGTACTTATCTTCTCTTTCAGTGTATCAAAGGCTTTCTGTTATTTTCCTCCCCAATGAAAGACCTATTTAATACTTGTCAAAGCATGAAAAGGAGATGCAATATATGAGAAGTTAGAAAATAATTTTCTCCAATATTGAACTACACCTAGAAAAATCCTAACTTCCATCACATTAGTGGGTCTAGGCCATTTCACAATAACCTCTATTTTTGTAGGATCAATTCTCAATTCACCATTTCCTACAATATAACCCAAGTAAATTAAAGATGTTTTTCCAAATTCACATTTTGACATCTTGAAATACAATTTATCTTTCCTTAGTGCATCTAAGACTTTCTAGATGTGTTTAACATGTTCATCCCATGAATTACTGAAAATAAGAATATCATCTAAGTAGACAATAACAAAATTATCAATGAATGGTCTAAAGATATCATTCATAACTCTCATGAATGTTGTTGGTACATTGCACTATCCAAAAGGCATCACTAACAATTCAAACAATCCTTGTTTTATTTTAAAATCAGTTTTCCAAATATCACCTTCTACAATTCTTACTTGGTGATAACCACTTCTTAAGTCTAACTTAGTGAAATAAATTGCACTCTTTAATTGATCCAGTAAATCATCTATTCGAGGAAGAGGGTAATGATTCTTTATAGTAATCTTGTTTAAAGAATGGAAATCAACACACATTCTCCAAGTGCCATCCTTCTTAGGAACCAAAATAATTAGCGAACCACATGGGGATGTACTTGGAAAAATTATACCTTGAGCCAAAAGTTCCATTACCTGTCTCTTGATTTCCTCATTCTCTACTACTGACAGCTTGTACATTCCAATATTGGGAAGAGTTGCATCCTGAAGCAACTGTATCTCATGTTGAACCCCTCTTTTGGGAGGTAGACCTTGTGGATCCTGAAAAAGATCATCAAAATCAGAAACAATTATTACCAATTCATCCTTATGATTCAAATCACAATTCTCAAAATCCATCTCATATTCTTTCTCTTTGGCTTTGACAACCATGAGCACAAAACTTTTGCTTGATTTTACAATCCTTTTCATTTGAATTGCAATTACCAAGGATAGATTATTATTTTCATGGTGAGCTCTAACAATGAAATAAATTCCATCCTTTACAAGAAAATATTTATTTTCTTCCCTATAGAAGATTGCTTTATGATCATACAAATAAGTACTTCCCAAAACCACCCCACAAATATCCAAAGGAACTACATCCAATTTAACCTCATCTATAAACTTGTCTATAATGGAAAATATGAAAGTACAAGTTTTAGTTACCTGCAGTTTCACATCATCACAAACCTAGCCCAAAGGATAAGGCTTATGATGTGGTTTAATTTTAAGTCCTAGTTTCTTAACAACCTCCTCAGAAATTAGATTATCTTGGGATCCACTATCAAAAAGAGCATAAATTTTTGTATGCTTTCAAATTAATCTAATGTGGAAAAGCATATTCCTTTTCTTATCATCATGTATAGTTTTCTTACTCGAAGAAAATGCAACATTTGTAGTACTATTTTTGGAAATCGAAAGTTTTGATTTACCTTGAAAACTCATTGCTGTGATCTTGGTTTCATCTCTTGAATCTGACCCAAGATCACAAACTGCGATGTTTGTTTTCTTTTCCTTTCCTTTCTTTACGATCCATTTAGGTTTCATTTCAGGATGTAATTTCCAACATTTAGACTCATCATGGTTCTTTTTACAATGATTACAAAGTGTTTTTTAATATTCCTTCTTAACCATAGATTTTGTCTTATGCTTACCCTTTCCTTTTCCTTGTTCTTTTGAACCTTTTCCTTCAGATTGCTTGTTATTTTATTTAAAAGAAGATAAATAGGACTCCTTTGTCATTTTTCCTTATGCTTCCAAATGGGTTGCTTGAACACATACTACATAAAGATTAGTAGGACCTAAAACAAGTATCATATACCTTAGATAACTATGCAATCCACCAATATATTTAAGCAGTGTTTCTTATGTGTTTAGGGAAGTTCCTAGAATTAGAGCCATTTTCCTAAATTCTGGTGTGTATTCTTGAACAATTTATCCCTTATTTTGTCTTATTTTTTTCCAATCCATCATAGCTTGTTGCTTATAACCAAGAGGTTAAAATTGTTTCCTAAGATTTGAAACAAATTAAGTCCAAGAAGTGATTGATATACCTTTGGTTTCTTCCACTTCCTGAAGCTTACTCTCCCACCAAATGAGTGTTGTGACACCCATCCAAAGCATTTCCAAATGAATATTTGCTTCATCATAAACAATTATTTAAACCCTGCAATATACTTATATCTGTTCGACCCAGTTATCTAACTTCTCTACATTTAGCTCTCTAATATACATTGGAAATTCAATCTTGATATCTAACTTTAATGAAGGAAAATCAGATTTTATAGGGTCTCTTTTAGGAATATCAGAACTAGAGATTTATTATTTATTACCTCCTCTAGTTCCCCTTTCCCATTGCCTATCTTGGTACATTTTTTCCACCATTTCCTTGATCTGTTTGAAGGATTGACGAAATTCTTCTGCCTCTTGATCCTCCATTGTAGGACTTCGAGACCATATGGTACAAAATTTGGGATCTGCTTTAACTAACTCTCCTTCTCCCTTCTTAGATCAAGACCTTGTTAACATCCAACACACAACTTGAAATCAAAAACACATTAATCTAAAAAAAAATCAGTCCAAACTAGCTCTGATGCCAATGATCTGAAAATCAAATTTAACTAGCAGTTGTTCACACAACAAAATTTACTTTGTATTGATTTTTGATTTAAAAATTAAGCGTTTACAACATTTATATATTTTTAATAAAATATTAAAACCTGTAAGTACTATATAAAAATATAGAGAAATGAAGAGAGTTCACCAGCAATTCGACACAAACTGTGATAATGGAGTTCAGTGCTTCAGGCCTACGTCTCTGGGTCCAGTTGAATTGGACCAATCTATTAAAATCTTAAAAATAATTCCTTAAAAATAATTCTACAAAATTATAACCTTCTCACATTATTCCTTTATCAAAAATAATAGGGGTTGCTTTTTACATCTCCTCAAATTTCCACTCCTAGCTCAAGTTATGAGCATTTCAATAATTTACACAGTCCCAAATGGGATTTCAAATACAATAAATATCCTTTTAAAATGTTTCTAAGAGGCTGGCTCAATGGTAAGGAACCTATTATTTTTCATGGGAGGATAGAGGTTCAAATCCCCCTACCTCCACTTCCCTCTCCTTCTCCTTAGGAAGATTTTTAGATTTTTATCCCACATCGTGGGTGCGTAAATGGAGGAAGGCCTTTAATAGAAGGGGCAACACATGTTTTAATTGGCTTAAGAGCCACCTTATGATGTGTGTGGTTGTTTGACTTGCCAATGTATGGCACATGGTGTACATTTGACCTTGTTTAATGGGATTTTCACCTTATTTAGTAATGTTTGTTTAAATCTTTGAGTTGGCATAAGGTCTATCATTTGGGATTAATATACGAAGGAGGTTTATCAAATAAATGCATGGAATATGGAAAAAGTTATGTATTGCATGGCATTTGGATTTAATGTGCACTTACCAATTAGTCCCACATGCATATTAAAAATTTAATTAGATGCATATATATACACAGGCTTGTATAGTGATAATATGAGAAGGAGGCCACGACACCCCTCCATAATCAAGTGTGATTAACCTAGCAGAGGGCCCTCAGCCAGTAAATAACCGGGCCTACTTGTCCATTACTGAGTGTCGAAGACCAATGTCCCAACACAAATTTTGATTCATCATCTATAGTTTCCACTTGCCATTTTTTAATTTTTCCACTTGGCGAGTGTGCACGCATCTAACCTGGACAAAATCCCAAATTTTGCTTGTTGCTCAAAAATTTTAGCAGGCTATAACTTTTGCAAATGAGCTCTGTTTCCTTCAAACAAGATATCGATGGAATCGTCTAATTTTTCTCCACACTTTAGAACTGACTAAACATTATTTTGAGAAGATCTTAGATTAATTTTTCTCAGTGACGATCCTCTGGATCACCTTTTTGTAGTCATACTCCTCCATGGTCTTCTTAATGACCTATTTATCCTCTAGGTCATCATCTAATGAATCCCCTTCGTAGATAAGGCTGATAAAATTGGAGATGAGATAGGGAGTTATGTGCATTCTATGGCATGTAAAGTAGAAGTGGTCCTCATGCACACGTGACATCAACCATTGGTATAACCTCTTAGGTTTCCAAAATAGGGAAACTCAAACAATTACATAAGCCTAACCTTCTCCTATTTTACTTTCACTTCATCACTATAAATTAGCATCCCTTCTGGTGTCCTTTTATCCATTCAAACAATTTATAGTGTCATTTACTTCTCTGTGGTACTTTTATGATGATTATAGTTTCTCACAGACATCTTCCTCACATGGGATACCCATTCTTTCCTAAGTAAAACTCCATCTAATTATTACATCTCTGCATACCATTATTTGTTGAAACTAGTGGTGGTAGTCTATTTTCCTTTGCCCTTTCCCTTCTTACGTGAAATAGTCTCCTTATTTGGTGTCATCTTCTTGTCAAGTTTAAATAACAGACTCCTTTCTTTCCTTCCTCACTCTTCTCAGATCTATGGGTCAACTCTGTGAAAGAATCCTTCCATTCCCAGGCCCTAGCTATAGAATCCTAACTTGGAAAACTCTTCCACAAGATGACGTACTTCTGATGAAACCTCCCTATGCCCATGTACTCCTTCAAATATGGTTAGCAGATAATCCTAGTCATGCACTTCAGATTTTCACTCTCCTTCAATCAAATATTTCTTCGCGGATGCCCTAGTTTGCAAGAGCTCTTCAATATTGTAATAACAAGGTAAATAATATGTTCTTGACCCTTTACTTATATTTTTTTGCCTATCTCCCGTGATAAATGCTATGCCACCTACCAGCATACTAGGCATTAAATGTAGATTTTTCCACTAAATCCAATCTTAAGTGCCATTACCAATGCACCAAGTCATGTGTGAAAAACCCTCTCCAACTTTCTGGTGTGAAATAAAATCCCTTACTGTCTACAGACTCTTACACATGTGTCTGTAGTGCCGAAGGCACTTCTTCTGTCAACCTAATGTTTTCACTCTCCTACCTGATGTTGTTCTTGCACTTTTTTTATCCTTTATATGTGGTTTTTGTTAAAGCCTTCTTGACACCAATAATTCATTTCAATTGTTTCCCCACATGATCTCCTACCTTACGCTCTTTTGATCTTTCAATTGATCCAAAAGTAATCAAGTTTTTATCTACCTAGTCTTGGACCTTTGTAGGCTTTAAATATTTACCGAATTTTTTTTCCTTTTCAGTAATCAATTTAAAATTAATGCAAGACAATAAAGACAATTGCACAATGATTGATTACTGATTTCAACAATTGCCTATGTCTCTGGGATCTTTCGAACCATTCCACTTGTCAAAACTTGTAAGTTACAATAGTACTTTCACAAGAAAACTTAATGGAAACTATTAAGAACCTACTTAGAATAATATCCAGACCTTCAGACGACAAGGGTGAAAAATAACACCCAACTTCCACCTTTCTGGCGTATTCAAAAAGCTCAATGGCACCAGCTACACCATTCGGAATCCTCTGGTTCTCAATTAGCCTTCCAGATGCTTCGTACAACCCTATAACACTCTGGTCGATATTCTAAGATTCACAATAATTTGGTGTGGTGCTATGGGCCAAATAGGTAGTATTAATAACTCCTAGCCACATTAATTTTAATTTACTATTTCCTAAAAAATAATGGGTCAATAATAATTAAAATAATAATGCCTAAATAAATTAGGACTTCACACGAGTATGTCGTTGACATAATATCTATCTCTCCTCTTGGCTCGATCTCCACCTTTCCAAGCTCTAGGAATGAGCTTGCATTGTGTGTTCATTATAAAGAAATGGGTTCCCTATTTATACAAAAATAGGGTCCTTAAATAATGCATTTAAACAATATCTTAAGGCTATCATTAGCCTAGTCGTGGCATGCAAATGGGTTTATCATCCCATTTTGGGTGGCATTTTTTAAAGTGGGTTATCCTAGATAATCCTCCATTTTCCACGTTGATGTGGATGCATTATTTAAGTGGGTATTATCCCACATGGGGAAGCTTTTATTTTTCTAAGGTTTTAATAAACATTAGCCTTACCTCCCTTTCACGTGGGCTTCTCCACACATGGCATGTTCCCCCCGCACCGCTTCATGACCTATCCACCACATGGATCTAGCATAAAAAAGGGGATTATAGGTTTATGTGGGTAAGTGGATATTACTAAGTTTAATACTTCACATTAATACATGTTTGTTATAATAAAACCGACCCATTTTGACATGTGGCATGTAAATTGGGTTGTAAGTGGACTTACCAAGATAATATAAATTTTACCCATACATTGTGTTATAGAAAATAATTAACTCGATCAATAGAATATATTCTACTTGTCATCTCTCGATAGGAAAATCAAGTGAATTCGATTCATGGTGGAAAGCCACGTGGTGGATTTTGGACCCATCACATCAGCGATAATACCATAGTCCACACGGCGGTTGTGCTCCCCTCTGTTACAAAATTTAAGGCTCTTGTCACGACCACCAAATTTTACGCCTATCAAAGATGGAATTTAAAACCCCTCTAATTTTGCCAATGCCTTTTCTCCACGTTTCATAGTGCAATTGGTCCAATATAGACTAGTTGACCATAGTTGACTTTCCCATTGATTGAACTTTGACTTGACATAACTAGAGCTCCCATTGTCTGTTTTTCACATTCTCACAGTCGATAGAAAGATATTGCAATGATATTCTACAGTATCATAATTTAGGGATGTTTAGCGAATATTTGAAATCAAAAATAATCCCATGATCACACCTCCCCACTGAGAAAGGCTTTTTGTCCCAAAAAGCTTATATTGGAACATTTTACATCATATCCGAAATCTCAAAACTTTGATGCCACCTCAGAAGTTTTGTTGTAGTAGACCGTTTAGTTTATTCCTCTGTAACCTCATCATTTCAATAATTTGGTTATTATCCTGGGATCTATGGGTTATGGGTCCACGACACTTCTACTGCATCACTTTGATATCCGAAGTGTTGGTATCCAAATTGATTCTCCCTTGGAAACCGAGAAGTGTTAAAGATTTAGCAAGACACTAAGAGACATATAGATCTTATTTTGAGTCATTTTGTAGCTATGGAGAGGATTTTTCTAAATATTTTTCACTCGGGCATTAGAGAAATGGATAACACCTTTGTTAAGGATTTGATCTATCCTCACTGCTTTAGGACATGCCTTTCGACCAGGGTGAGAGGACCTATTTTGTAACATCTTTCAGTGAAGGACAATGAAGATATCATTCTTTACACAAATTTGAAAGGGGACCCTGAGAAAATATGGTCAATGCACCATAATTTAACTCTCACAAGTTGTCACTTTTGAAGAATGGCGATATTTCCTAAACAGGGTTAAAGGTTACTAAAACATTATGGAATCTTGATTGCTTCTGCATATTTTGGTAATAGAATTTATATATTTGTGGAAACACAGGGAAAACAAGGGTAGTTCATGATGGATTCATTTTTTTGAATAATTTTGGTGGGAGATTAAGCAAGATAAAGTTGATTATACCAGATATTTGAGAGACTTCACAACAATTGGAAATATAAATGACAAAAAGCTTAGAAATAGAGGCCCATATTTACACGGTTTCATACAATCTCCAAGAATCTAACATGAAGGCTAGAGCTAAAGACTCAATTAAAAATCAAAGACCCCTAGTTCCTCACGCCTAAGATACACTTAGAGGATTACAAATAATCTTTATCAACAAAGGACAGTAAAGTGATTTTAAATTATCTATCTCATTGCAGGATGAAGACTCTTCTTGAAATGTAATTGAAAATTCCACTAAACTATCATAGGGATGAGATCTTGTGTGATTCGGAGGGAATTTAACATAAGATTGCAATAGGAATAAGAAAAAATATTTGCAGACATTCTAAAATAAAGCAGACACAAATTGCTCCAAGATTGACACAGATTAACTTGAAATTGATTAGATTCATTAGCAGGGAAGAGTTTCTTTGAACAATCTCAGATATTTTCAATGGTTGTACATTCACAACCAACTTGATGTGATTAAAATATAAAACATAGGAAATTAACAGGTTTCTTAGATTGGTCTCTTAAGAAGATGGGCTCTCTTAAATTTTCTCTTAAGAATTCAACCCCCGACCCTTTACAAGAGTATTCCAATTGCATTTATACATTTCACTTGCTCACTCATCCCAAATTTTCCCCCCAAAAAAGAATAATATTTGAGGGACCTTTTCTTGTTACCAATTTGTCTCAGAAAGTGATGTTTAACAAATTTGAAAAAAGTTTCTAGTTGGAAAAATCATGAACTGATCATGTTTCTCAAACACTTAACTAATGACTAGGATGCCATACCACAACTTGTTGGCAGTCATCATAATCATTCTCTTTATTATGTCATATGAGAAATCCCTGTTTTAATCATTTTTTGGAGGCTCTGTACAGCTAGATCAAACATGTAATCCTTTTCGCTCTCAAGGCAACACCTTTTTCATCTTTTACACCTGTAACCTCCATCATTTCATGCTTTTCCCATTCTTTCCTTTGCAACTCTACCCTGTATCCATCTTCTCTTGTAATTCATGTTTTTGCAAGTGCCCGAGAAATTCCAATTTCAAAATATCAACCTTAACAATCCTTGGACTCACAAATTAATTTCTAAATCCATTAAATGGCACTTTGCAGATAAAAATGACAAGGAATTTCATCAAAAATGATGAAAAATAGTTCGTATTCCCATCTCTAGGAGTATTGGAGCAAAAATGGTAGAAAAACAGGTGAAATGCACAGAAACCATTGATTCTTCCCCTTCTCAACTTTAGATTAGAGCCATCCATGTATTTTCTTGGCACAACTACAAAGGTGTGGTATAGTGGTAAGTTTCCAACAAATTGTGTGCCTTCCATGTGCCCCAGGCTCAAGAAAAACACCTTTTGGCCTTTGAAAAAGTCTTAGTAAAAAAGGAGCCAGTGGAAGCCTCCACGTGTCGCCTTGGAGCACCTTGGTATGTTCCCCAAAAGTGGAGACCCTGAACAAGCGTAGACTCACCACGTGTCTCATACTAGAAGAGTTGTTGAAAAATTTAAAGGATCAGTAGAAGGCACCATGTGTCTAGGGTCTGAGATAGTTTTCCTTAGCTGTTGAAAACTCCAAGAAAGGGCAGAGTGAGCGGAAGCCTCTAAGTGTCCTCCTGACACTTCTTCAAAATAAAATTTAGGGGTCGGTCCCCAAACAGGCATGGTCCCTCCACATGTCTCAGGCCTTTAGGAAGTTGCTTGAAAATTTTAAGTATAAAGAGGAGCTGGTGGAATCCTCCACGTGTCTCCCTAGCATAACTTTGACATGGTCCCCAAAATTGGACACCCTGAATAAGTGCAGGCTCACCACATGTCCTCTTGGTGAAACTATTAAGGTGGGACCCTGAGGCGGGTCCTCAATTGAGCACCGACCCTCCACATGTCCATGGTATGACAGAGTTGCACCAGCCACATGAAAAAAAAGTCTAAGTTTGGGCAAGGCAATGGATACCTCCACGTGTCTCCCTGGCACAACTCCAAGGTCAAACCAAAAGGTTAATTTTTAGATGAGTGTTGGCCCTCCACGTGGACAATTTTTGAGTTGAAGTGAGCCTTAAAGTTTCAAATTTCCCCTCCGAGCTGCGTCTAACTAGAAAGGGCCACATTTCCATAGATTCTGAGATATAAATTTGACATGAAAAACACACTTGCATACCGTAAAATGTACGAAAATCAGCATTTGTGCCTGGAAATGAATCTTTCTTTAAGGACAGAGAATTTGGAAATGATATAAGGCCCAAATGTGATCTTCTAAGCTGCATCCAATCAGAAAGGACCACTTTTCCATATGTATTGGGACAAATATTGACAAGGAGAACAAAACGTGACTATGGAAAAATGAAAGGAAGGGAAAAAACCTTATTTTATGCCCAAGTTACAAATATTTTCACATGGACAGAGGGACAGAAAATAAATTCTTGACTTTAAGTGATCCTCAACCAAAGGAAAAGACTGATCATGGCAACCAAATGAAGGATAGATTTTTCATACATCAATACAGGGAGATAGAAAACATAACAGAGCCCACAAATTGAAGAATTTCAAGTACAAACTCAGTGAGATCAAATTGAGTACCAACATTGGCTCTAACTCGGGGATGGGCACTCCATATGAGTGCCACAAGAAGAAATATCAGACTAAGTGCCAAAAATAAACCATTGGGAAACAGAGTCAAAGAACAAGCTTGTAGAGTAGAACAATAATAACCAACTCCCCCATGGATGAACCGAGAAACCAACAAAACGACTGCCAAGGACTAGGATAAACAAAACTAGAAAAACATGAAAGTAGAAAGAAACTAAAATACTATACACTATACAATGGATTATACCTTGATTCTAATAAATCAATCAAGGAAATGTTTCAAATTCCTGACATTAATAGGTAATTCAAGCAATTCCCCATCTAATTCTTTTAAAAAGAAATTATGTTCACCAATTCGAATGTCAATTGAATAAGGGACCATCCATAATGAATCAAACTTTCCATGTTTTCCCTTATCCTCGTGCCTACTGTCCCATAATAACACAATATCTCCCACACTGAAATCTCTTGGAGTCACTTTTTTATCAAACAAATTCTTCATTTTTTCTCTAAATTTCACATGCCTCTAATGTGATGCCCTTATTTCTTCATATAACTCAACAATCTGATTTATGCAAGCATCATAAGGACTAACCTCTTGATCTTCCAGTTGTTTAAGAAATTGAAAAGAAGACAATTGCATATGCAGGGGTAGTAGAGCTTGAGTTCCATACACCAAATCAAATGGGATTTTTCCAGTAGCTCGTTTAACAGTGATTCAATCAGCCCAAGAAAAAAACTTTAACTATTCACCCCACTTCCTTTTTTTAACTCCAAAGTTCTTCTAGTTATCTTCAAAAAAAAATTATTATTGGACTCTACTTGTCCATTTCCTTGGGGATTATAATTAGAATCATATGTCAAATTTATACCATATTCATGGCAAATGGCCACTAAAGGTTTATCCCTGAAGCTCATGGCATTATCAACAACTATTTTAGCAGGTACCCCAAATTTGCAAATGATATAATTCAAGATAAAATCCATGACAATTTGGTGAGTTGCCTTCTTGGTGGGGATTTCCTCCACCCACTTGGTGAAGTAATCTATGGCCACTAGTATCCACTTATGGCCTGTACTTGAAGGATCATAAATTTCCCCAATGAAATCCATTCCCCATTTCCTAAATGGGGCTTCAACTGATACAGGCTGCAAAGGAAGGGAGCCTGAAGTTTTTAGTCTTCCAGAAAAGTGTTGGAAACTTTCACATCTTCTCACCTATAGAATTGTATCCTTGAAGACAGTTGGCCACCAATAACCAGCCCTTAAAATATTATGAGTTGTGACTCTTCCAGAAAAATGCCCCCCACAAAATCCTCCATGAAGATCAAAAATTATTCTTAGGGGCCTCATCTTAAGTAATGAATCTTAAGATAACTCCCTCAAGGTTCTTCCAAGATAACCCAAAATCAGTAATGACATATTTTTGGGAAGCTAACTTAAGTGCTCTTTTTTGATTCATGCTCATATGTTCAAGGCACTATAGATGTTTGAGATAAAAAATGATGTCCTTGTACCATTCAAAATTTATCATTTTTTCAAGAAAATTTGGCCTTTATTCTTTGATTTCATTTACCTCAATTGTCTGCAGATTGCACTCTGCCATAAGTTTTGTCAAGCCCAAACCTCTGAATTTTTTTTTTGGATATCCATATCATACTCTTACAATTTGTTTACCCATCGACATATTTTTCTTGAAACCTCCGTTTCTGATAGGATATCTTTCACCATGGTGTGGGGAACATAATAAATGACTTAGGAACTTATAATATATGGTCTGAAGACCTTTGTTTCTTTTACCAGAGTAAATACCTTCTTCTCTATGATAGTATATTTTAGCTCAACTCTTTGTAATGCCTTTACTTAAAAAGGCAATTGGTCTTTCAGCTCCCTCATCATCCTTCTGCAACAACACAGATGTAATAGTATTTTTTGAAGCAAAAGAAAACATTTGGAAAGCCTTATTATAATATGGAGCTGATAAAATATAGGCATTCTTTAATGCTTCTTTGATCCCAACAAAAGTTTAAATAGCTGCCTCTTCCCATTTGATACTTTGGTGTTTCTTCAGCATGTTAGTGACTGGGATAGTTAGTTCAACAAAGTTATAGATAAATCTCCTCATAAAATTAATCTTCCCAAAAAAGGATTGAATTCCCTTCTTGGTTCTTGTAATGGGGACTTTGCTGATGGATTCTACCCTTTCAGGATCAATCATGACCCCTTCATTTGACACAATGTGTCCAAGAAATTTTTCTTTCTGAACTCCAAAATGGCACTTCTTTGGATTTAGTTAAATACCATACTCTCTACATCTTAACATAATTTTTTATAAGTGTTATAGGTGGTCACTCCTTTTTCTTGAGAAAATAGTCACATCATCTTGATATACAACAATGAAATCATTAATATAGCCAGAGAAAGCTACATACATTTCTCTTTGGAAAGTAGCTCCAACATTCATTAGACCAAAAGGCATTCTAACATATACATATGTTCCCCTAGGAGTGGTAAAGGTAGCCTTGATTTGCTCTGATTCCTTCACAACTACCTGGTTATATCCAGAAAAACCATCCAAGGTGGATAACAGTTCCGAACTAGTAACCAATTATAACATATTTTCCATAACTGGCAAAGGGTAGTTATCCTTCATTGATGCTCTATTCAAGTTTCTAAAGTCCACACATATCCTTATATCTCTGTTCTTCTTTCTGATAGGTACCAAGTTTTCAACACATGATAAGTACCTTGTGGGCTGTATGATTCCTCCATCCCTCTTTTTTTCAAATTCTTCTTGAATCTTTAGGGAAAGGAGTGGATTGATTGGCCTCTGTTTCTACATAAATGGCTTAGAAAAAACTTATAAGGGAATTTCATGCTATAAAATATCCTCTCTGTATGATTTCAGTTCAAAATAATACCATGCTAAGAAGTCCTAGTATTTCTTCAACAATTAGAAATACGACTTCTTTTCTTCCTTGCTCAGATTGCTACCTAGCCAGATCTTTCGTTGTTTATCCTCTGTGCTAGGTCATGCTCTTCAACATCCCTCGAGGCTGACATGTGTCTATTTAAAATGCAATCAACATTATCAAAGATTGATTCAAGTGCTACCAAACCTATGGGAATAGTATTAGTCTTCAACTTAATGATGTCTTTTCCAAATAGAGTTTCCTTTCCATCAGCCGCACAAACCATTGGCTCCCAATCTATACGTTGATCAAGAAATTCTCCTTTGTTCTGCAAAAACCTTTACACCTAGGTGGTGTCTTCAAACACTTGCCAGTCTTTAACATTGTCAGGAATAGATGGCCTAGTCAATACCTCAATATTATACTCATAATAGGGGGATACAACATAATTTTCAAATTTGGACCCCAATACGGCCAATTTTTTTGCTAGAGTATTGTACTTCATATCGTGATGTATTATGTTGAAGGAGTCAAACATCTCAATGAAATCCCAGACTGCATACTTATACTACTTCATTCTCTGAAATTTTGTTGTATAAAGTTTTGTAACCTACTTGATAATTAGTTTTGAATATCCTTTAACAATGATGTCTCTAATATCATATTTCCATGCAATCCTTAGACCCAAAAGTAGTGCTTCATACTCAGCAATATTGTTAGCGCACTCAAAGCTGAGTTTAAAAGAGAAAACAAACTCTTTCTGGCATAGAGATATCAGAACAATACCAACACCATTTCCAAATTTAGAGCAAGCCCCATCAAACAACAAAGCCCAAGGGGAACCTACTTGATTAAGCGACTTACATTGATCAATTTTGGGTTCTTTACCATCAACATCCAACAAAGTTATATGCATCAGTGTCAGTGTATAACACTTCATAGGAAACATTATTGAAGTCCTCAATGAGATGTAGCATCTTGTTTTCACCATAAAAATCTACAAGGCTTCCCTCAATAGGTATAGTGGCAAAAGACATATCCATTTGCACACTACCGCCCACACTAGCATCCCACTTTCTTGATAACAACATTCCCCATTTGGCAGGGCAATCAACAATAACAACTTATAATTTTAAGTTCTTTCTTGGGTAAGCTGCAAGTTGCACTATCAGACCATTAACACAACCAACCACTGGAACCTCTCTAGAATCCATAGCAGTGCACTTCCCATAAGCTGCTATCACTTTGATATCTAATTCATTCATGACCTCAAGAGGCATGAAATTGCATGATGCTCTAGAATTAAACATACAATTGTGTAACATCCTATCTTTAATAATCAGAGTAGTGAGAAATGGATCTACATTCAGCTGAGATTCAACCAAGGATGTTCCCAAATATGCTTTAGGTGGCTCACCTAGTTCTTCTAGCACTTGGGGATTTCCCAAATCTGAAATGGTAAGAGGAGTCTCAACATTGTTTACATTTCTACCTAGGGTAATCTTTTAATCTTTCAATCCCTAATACTCAACGGCCCTTTTCTTATGCTCAGGATTCCTCATAGCTCAACAATTGGAACATAAATCTTGATTTGACTTAAGACTTGGGCAATGTCATAAGGAATGTATTTGGGCAAGGCAACATTTGGTTGAAGATTGAGAAACTCATCTGATAGCAAAGGATTTTTCATGGTCTGAGGATGGGCAGGGATACCAGTTCTGCTTGGGGACACAAATATTTTTACATAGGTATCTTTCTTAGGAGTTTCTTTTGATATATTGGTGAGATCTGGAGTTTTTGGTTTGGCCTGAGGCCCTGCCCCTTTAACAACTTTACTCCTAGTATTATACTCTTTTTCATGGCCAACAAGAACATTCATTAACAACTACCTGTCCTCCTCATAAGGGATTCCCATATCATACGTTTTAATAATTAATTCCCTTAAGTATTCAAAATCATTACTAGGAAATTCAAAATCTTGTACCATATCTATTTAAAAGTATGAGAGGGAGGAAGGGGTAATACCTGGTGGATAAAATCCTAGAAATCTGCAACAGTTTTGGTATTGATTAATTTATTCAAAGTTGTTCCTTGTTGTGATCTTGTAGAGAACCCCACCATGCACACATCATCATCAGTGTCATCATCAACTTCCTCAACTTCTTTGTCTTTATCACATGGTGCATGCTGAAAGAAACATCTATCACACCTCTCAATTTCATTGGCTTCTTCCATAGTAGAAACTCTGATAGTCAAAGGATCATGCACAATTCTATTCTCAAGGGCTTAGGGCTGTCTATTTCCTGATCCCACAGGTCCTTTTCCTCTGTCATCATATCTCTGATCACCCCTAGGATGATTGGAAAATATTTCTTGACCTTTTGCTTTATGTTAACCTTGGGAACCTTGTCAAATCCCCTTCTCTGCCCTGGCTATTTTGTAGGATATTTCCTTAACAACTCCAGCCAAATTTTCCACAACCTCCTCTAGATCCATAGAATTACTTGACTAAGTCTTCTCTTGATTGATCAGCTTGATTCCTTCTCTCTTAGGAGATTTACCAATTACCTTGATGTTATTCTCAATCTGCAAATCCATTGTGAAGGCTTGCCTTAATTTTGCTAGGTTCTTCTCTCTTAAATAATAGGCAACTTTCTTATCAAAAGTATAAGGGTATTTTAATAAAAAAGAAACATAACTTGGCCTTAGGACCATAGGAAAAAAATTTAGGGTCTTATTGAACCTTGTATTGTAGTCATGAATAGACTCATTAGGATTTTTTTTTATATTTTCAAATTCTGATAAAAGAAACCTGGGGTATGTTTTATTTCCATACTGCAATCTAAAAACATTCTTCATCTCTATCCATGAATCAAAGGAGTTGTATGGAAAAGATTTATACCAGTCCCATGAATCTTCCTCTAGAGTATGAATAAACAAATTTATGTACACATCCTCAAATTCAATCTCAAATTCTTCTAGCATATTGACAAAAAGCTTTAAGTATTTATCCCCAGTAATGGCATTATTTCCTTGAAATTTAGGCAATCAATTTCTAACATCTTGGGGCACATCATTTGGATACCCAGCCATACCTCTGAAATCTATAGGATTAAAAGTATTCACAAAAAACATAGGTCTAGGTGTGGGTTGGGCCATATTGTATTATGGAGGTGATCTTATAGGAGAAACAAAATGATGAAGAGTGAAGGGTATGTGGAGCACAGGAATACAATTCTTAGAATGAATGTTCTCTAGAAACTCTATTTCTTGGAAGATCCTATCAGCTTTGGAGAATACAGGGACAAAATGAGATGCAAATATTTCAAATACAAAAGAAGGACCCTCTCTAGTTGGAGAATTAGGATTTACAAAGAGACTACCTGATTCAGAAGCACTTGAGGAAGTATGGCAATATTTAATGACAGGCTAATCAATTTCCATAATTGATAACTTCTTTCTTGATTTCTAATCTCCAATGACTTTCTAGACTCTTATTCCTTCTGAATTCATCTTTCCTAGCTTTAGAAATAGCTTTCTGGTAGGGTATCTAGCAAAGAAAGGTCTTCTTCCTTCTAGATTTGCAAAGATTAGTGATAAATTGCAATTGACAGAGGTTAAGACATGAACATTTATCAAAAATTCATTCAAAATGGAGTCGCCACTAAGGATTTTCACCTTATTTGTGCAAATGCACTAAAATTGGTCTATAAAATGTCTATCAACACTAAATTCATGCAAAGCTTCACAGATCTGACATTTCTTTACTCATATTTAACTTTGATGATGTAAAATTAGTGCAAAAAACCACAAAAACTGGAAATATTGCACATAGAACTTGTAAATTTTCTTGATTCTTACAAATCCGGACACATGATGATGTTTCAACAATGTATTTGCACTTTAAAATTTGTAATAAGAATTTACCAGGGTCTATATGTGTTGCTTATGGTGTTTCAAACTTTGCACACAAGTTCATGTCCTCAGCAACAACACCATTCTGGTGTTACTATCCAAATTGATTCTCCCTTGGAAACTGAGAAACACCATAGATTTAGCAAGACACTGAGAGACATAAAAAACTTATTTTGAGTTTTTTTTGTAGCCAGGGAGAGGATGTGTCTGTCTCTTTGTCACTCGAGCATCAGAGAAATGGATATCGCCTTCATAAAGGATTTGATCTATCCTCACTTCTTTAGGCCATGTCTTTGACCAGGGTGAGAGGACCCATTTTGTAACCTCTATTGGTGAAGGAGAATGAATATATCCTTCTTTACACAAATTTGAAAGGGGACCCTGAGAAAATATGATCAATGCACCACAATTTAACTCTCATGAGTTATCACTTCTAAATAATGGTGATATTTCCTAAACAGGGTTAAAGGTTACTAAAGACATTATGGAATCCTAATTGATTATGCATATTTTGGTAGTAGAATTTATATATTTATGGACACACAAGGAAAACATGGGTATTTTAGGATGGATTCATTGTTTTTGAATAATTTTGGTGGGAGATTAAGTAGGATAAAGTTGATTATACCATATCTTTAAGAGACTTCACAACAATTGGAAAGATAAATGACAGAAAGCTTTGAAAGAGCTAAAATATTCCTTCAACCAGAAGGTGTGCATCAGTGGAGGCCCAAATTTGCACGGTTTCATAAAATCTCCAAGAATCTAACATGAAGGCTCAAGCTAAATACTCAATTAAAAATCAAATACCCCTGGTTTCTCACACCTGAGATACACTCAGAGGCTTACAAAAAATCTTTATCAACAAATGATAGTGAATTGATTTTAAATTGTTTATCTCATTGCAGGATGAATGCTCTTCTTGAAATGAAATCAAAAATTCCACTAAACTATCACAGGGATGAGATCTTGTGTGATTCAGAGGGAATTTAAGACAAGATTACAATAAGAATAAGAAAAACTACTTGCAAACATTCTGAAATAAATCAGACACAAATTGCTTCAAGATTGACACAGATTAACTCGAAATTGATTAGACTCATTAGCAGGGGAAAGTTTCTTTGAACAATCTCAGAGTTTTTCAATGGATGTACACTCATAACTAGCTTAACATGATTGAAATCTAGAACCCAAGAAATTAACAGGTTTCTCGGATTGGTCTCTTAGGTAGATGGGCTCTCTCAAAATTTCTCTTAAGAATTAAACCCCCTACCCTTTGCAAGAGTATTATCATTGCATTTATACATTTCACTTGCTCACTCATCCAAAATTTCCCCCCCTAAAAAGAAGAATATTTGAGGGAACTTTTCTTGTTACTAATATGTCTTTGAAAGTGACGTTTAACAAATTTGAAAAAAGTTTCTAGTTGGAAAAATCATGCACTGATCACATTTCCCGGACACTTGACTAATGACTAGGATGCCATGCCGCAAATTTTTAACAGTCCTTCTAAAAATTCTCTTTATTCTTTCATGCCAGAAATCCCCACTTTAATCATTTTCTAGAGGCTTTGTACAGTTGTATCTTACAGGTAATTCTTTTCTCTCTCTGGCCAACACTTTTTTCATCCTTTACACCTGCAACCTCCATCAATTTATCCTTTTCCCATTCTTTCCTCTTCAAATCTACCCCGCATCCATCTTCTCTAGTAATTTATGTTTTTGTAAGTGCCTGAGTAATTCCAATTTCAAAATATCAACCTTAACAAGCCTTGAACTCACAAATTAAGTTCTAAATCCATTTAATGGCACTTTGCATAAATAAATGATAAGTAATTTCATCAAAAATGATGAAAAAAAGTGCTTATTCACATCTCCAATAGTCTTGGAGAAAAAAATATGGAAAAATAGGTGAAATTCACAACAACCATTGATTTTTCCCCTTCTCAACTTTATATTAGAGTCATCCACATGTTTTCTTGGTGCAACTATAAAGGTGAGGTATAGTGGCAAGTTTCCAAACAAGCGTGGGCCTTCCACATGCACTGGGCCCAAGAATAATGTGTTTTGGCCTTTGAAAAAGTCTCAATAAAAAGGATCCAGCGGAAGCCTCCACGTGTCCCCTTAGTGCACCTTTGGTATGGTACTCAAAAGCACAGACCCTAAACAAGCGCGGACTCACCACGTGTCTTAGTCTGATAGATTTATTGAAAAATTTAAAGGATTAGTAGAAGGTGCCATGTGTCTAGGGTCTGAGATAGTTTTCCTTGGCTGTTGAAAAGTATAATGAAGGGTAGAGTGAGTGGAAGCCTCCAAGTTTCCTTCTGGCGCTTCCTCAAAACAAAATTTAGGGGCCAGCCCCTAAATAGGCACGTTCCCTCCACATGTCCCAGGCCTTTAAGAAGTTTCTTAAAAAGTTTAAGTATAAAGAGGAGCCGACAAAATCCTCCATGTGTGTCCTCGGCGCAACTTTGAGATGGTCCCCAAAAGCGGACACCCTTTACAAGCACGGGCTCACCACGTGTCCCCTTGGCACAAATCTTAAGGTGGGACCTTGAGGTAGATATTAAATTGAGTGTCAACCCTCCATGTGTCCATGGTTTGACAAAGTTGCACCGGCCACATGAAAAAAATTTCTAAGTCTGGGCAAGGTAGCGGATACCTCCATGTGTCTCCCTGGCGCAACTCCAAGTTCAAAGCAAAAGGAAAATTTTCAGATGAGCACCGACCCTCCATGTGGACAATTTTTGAGTTGAATTGGTCCTTAGAGTTTCAAAGTTCCCCACTAAGCCGCATCCCACTAGAAAGGTCCACATTTCCAAAGATGCTGAGATATAAATTTGAAGGGGAAAACACACCTGTCAAACCGTAAAATGCAAGAAAATCACCATTTGTGCTTGTAAATGAATCCTTTCTTAAGGAAAAATAATTTGGAAATGATAGAAGGCCAAAATGTGATCTTCTAGACCACATCCAATCAGAAAGGACCAATTTTCCACAGGTATTGGGACAAATATTGACAAGGAGATCAAAACGTGACTGTGAAAAAATAGAAGGGGAAAAACCTGATTTTGCGCCAAATTTACAAATCTTTTCACATGGAAAGAGGAACGAGAAAAAAATTATGGACTTTAAGTGATCCTCAACCAAAGGAAAACACTAATCATGGCAACAAAATGAAGGACTAAGTTTTCGTGCATTAATACGGGGAGATAGGAAACATGATAGAGCCTGTAAACTGAAGAATTTCAAGGAAAAACGGGGTGAGATCAAATTGAGCACCAACATGAAGAAGACCTCCATGCCTCCATAAAATTATGCTAAGTTTCTAATTGAAACCTCAATGTTTCTAATGTGCGGTTCTAAGCTTCCAGATATATGATGACAAGGATCTTCTTTTACTCTATAACATAGCTCCTGGCTCCGAGTTGATTCCGCAGAATCCAAACTAGTTTGAAGGAACTCCATGTTACTTAGAGCTATGATTGATCCGATGTCATTAATGGATAATGACTTGTCCCTTTTCAGACCTCAATGCCTCCATTGTGTAGTGCTAAGTATCTTGTAGAGCTCAATTCCTCCGCTATGCAGTGATAAGTCTCTTATATACCTCAATGCCTCTGTTGTGTAGTGGTAAGTCTCTTATAGACCTTAATTCCTCTACTGTGCACTATTACGTCTCTTGCAGACCTCAAATCCTCTGTTATGTAGTGCTAAGTATTTTTTAGACCTCAACACCTCCGCTTTGTATTGCTAAGTCTCTTATAGACCTTAAGACCTCCATTGTGTAGTGCTAAGTCTCTTTCAGACCTCAACGCCTCTACTAGATGATGTTAAGTCTGATGATCAACTACCATTCAAATGTTTGGTCACAATTCCTTGACTCTGAATGATGTTCTGAACTAATATTTTGAGAGCTCCTTTTGTTGAAAAAAAATATCAGGTACCATTTTGCTAGATGCCCATAATGACTTCTCCACAGAATGAAGTTACAACCTGATGTCAATGCCAATGGTGATTCAGCTACCATTCTGTTGTACAGTCACAATGCCTCTACAAAAAATGAAGTTTCGAGTTCATTCCTGTAAACTCTACTATCTGCACAAATGGTAGATCAATCTCCAAGCTTTATATGAGTTAAATCCTATATCCAAGCTGTAACAGGTACTCACAAACTAATTAGGAGAAATTTTTTGGGAGCATTAATCAAATTTTCTAAGTAAGAAAATCCACTGAGTATTGTAAACCTTTCTCTTAGCATTTTCTCATAGAATCTGATCTCCAAAAAAATACTACATACTAATCATCAATCTGAATTATGCAATACATAATTGAAAAATTGTTGACTTACCCATTTTAAAGGACTTTCACTTTCAGGTATTACCTGGACTGGGTTAAATTGTCAACTGGTGGTGGATTAGAAAAATCCTTTACCTTTGCAATAGGCCTCCATTCCATCTTTGGCTTTCCATTACTCTGATGGTGAGATGGATGCACTTGCTAGAAATTTTCCACCCGGTGCCCATTCCTCTTGAAATGAGCACAAAAGTTCCTCTTAATATCCTTCTTCTGGGATGAGGAACTCTTTCTTCCATTTCTTGATTCTTCATGATGAGATTGGTCTTTCTAGTTTTCCTTGTTCTTGATGAACGGTGTCAAATTCTTCATCAGTTTCCTTCTCTTCCAGCATCTAGCCATAGAATGATTATGTAATCCAAAAAAAGTACATGAGAAGGAAATTCACATCTTCTGAAAATCATAACCATACTTCTTAAGCTAGAAAAGTGGGTCAGAAGTTTTATTGTGCTTATGATTATGGTAAGAAACTGGAGGTGGAATCTCATTACCTCTTCGCTGATTTATCTTACCACATCATGCCTGTGAAAAAAAATCAAAAATTTCCTACTCATAATATTCTTGTAGGAATAGTGGGGTATTCATTTTTCTTTCGAGAGCTTGTCTCCCATCAGTGTTCTTATATCATTCTTTAATTTCCATCCCCGCACTAGGATAACCCAAATCTACAAAAAGAGGACTATCCTTGACCTGTATTATGTTAGCAATGCCTTGGCCATTTTTACAAAGGCCTCTTCCATCAAATCCCATTTTATCTAGTAATTTTGATCCAGTGCCTCTAGTATGCTTTTCAAACAAACCAAATACTTCATTACCTAAATCTGAAACCGAATGGGAGGAAGAAGAAGATGCTAGTGGTGAACAACTTATAATCCAGTCATCTGTCATGGTCTCTGCATCTGAAGTTGAAGGTATTTCCTTTCTCTAATCACCACATTGCAACCTTTCCAAGAGCTCATCCTTGGTATGCAATTCTAATTTTAAATGAGCATTATCCTCTTCTAAGGAGTAGTATATTGATCGTAGGAGAGAGTTATCTTCCTGGATCTGGTGATTATAAGCTTCAACCTCATCGAGCTTCACCTATTTAGACATCTTTCCCAAAGTGCACTTGTATCATGTTCACAAAAACTGAACCAACTGCACCAACCTTGAACTAATCACTCTGTTAATCAGGTTCACTAAAGAAAAAATGGAGCTGAACCAAATCCGATACCAAACTTGATTTGAAAATAATCAAGTTTCTATCTACCTAATCTCGGACCCTTGTAGGCTTTCAATATTTTCCAACAATTCGAACCTTTTAAGTAATCAATTTAAAATTAATGCAATACAATAAAGATAATTGCACAATGATTGATTATGGAGTTTGTTAATTTCCTATGTCTCTGGGTTCTTTCGAACCGTTCCACTAGTCAAAACTTGTAAGTTACAATAGTAATTTCATAAGAAAACCTAATGGAAACTATTAAGAACCTACTTAAAAGGATATCAAGACCTTTGGATGACAAGGGTGAAAAATAGCACCCGACTTCCACCTTCCTGGCATATTTGGCAAGCTCTATGGCACTAGCTCCATGGTTTGGAATCCTCTGGTTCTTGATCGGCCTTTCAGATGCTTCGTAACACCCTATGGCACTTCGGTCAATATTCTAGGCTTCACAATAATTTTGTGTGGCACTATGGGCTGACTAGGTAGTATTACTAACTCCTAGCCACATTAATTTTAATTTACTATTGCCTAAAAAATAATAGGTCAATAGTAATTAAAATAATAATGCCTAAACAAATTAGGACTTCACACAACTATGGCATTAACATAATATCTATCTCTCCTCTTGGCTCGATCTCCACCTTTCCAAGCTCTAGGAATGAGCTTGTGTTGTGTGTCCATTACAAAGAAATGGGTTCCCTATTTATACAAAAATAGGGCCCTTAAATAATGCATTTAAACAATATCTTAAGGCTATCATTAACCTAGCCATGGCATGGGGATGGGTTTATTATCCCATTTTGGGAAGAATTTTTTTAAAGTGGGTTATCCCACATAATCCTCCATTTTCCATGTTGATGTGGATGCATTATTTAAGTGGGTATTATCCCACATGGGGCGGATTTTATTTTGATAAGGTTTTAATAAACCTTAGTCTTACCTCCCTTTCACATGTGCTTCTCCACACGTGGCCTTTTCCCCCACCACCACTTTACCACCTATCCACCATGTGGATCTAGCATAACAAAGGGGATTATAGGGTTATGTGGGTAAGGGGAGATTGCTAAGTTTAATACTTCACATTAATACATGGTTTTTATAATAAAACCTGCCCACTTACACATGTGGCAAATAAATTGGGTTGTAAGTGGACTTACCAAGATAATATAAATTCAACCCATACATTTTGGTATAGAAAATAAATAACTCATTCAATAGCATATAGTCCACTTATTTTCTCTTGACAGGAAAATCGATAAAATTTGATTCGTGGTGGCAAGCCATGTGGTGGCTTATGGATCCACCATGTCGACAACAATAGCATAGTCCACACGACAACTGGGCTCCCCTCCAGTAAAAACATTGAGCCTCTTGTCGTGAACACCAAATTTTATGCCTGTCGAAGACCAGTGGTTAAAACCCCTCCAATTTTTCCAACACCTTTTTCCATGTTTCACAGTGTGATTGGTCCAATATTGACATGTTGACTAGAGTTGACTTTCCTGTTAATTGGACTTTGACTGGACATAACTAGATCTCCCGATGTCAATTTTTTGTGTTCTCATAGTCGATGGAAAGCTCTTGCAATGATATTCTACACTGTCATATTTTAGGGATGTTTAGGGAAATTTTGATATAAAAAATTATCCCTTGATCATAAATCTTTGTCATCACAACTACTACTAGCTTTTTTCTCTCTTCCTTCTACTCCACCCCACACTAACACAAATGTGTAGTCCTCTATGCATACACAACCTTAGAAAGTAATGTGCTTAGTGGATCACAAGGTACGCAAAACAATACAATAGAGAGGAACAATCAAAGAGAAGGGTAAACACATAAAAAAAAATAACAAATCATTAAGGGAAATCCTAGGCTAACTAGAAAAACTTCCTTATTTACAAACATAAGGAAGACTTATTTATAGTAGGGATTTATCCTAATCCCATCAAAATGACCTAGTAGTATCATCCCATCCAGTGCGTGTAACTAGAAAGCACCTGAATCAAGGATGTACGAGATGATGTATGCTTCTAACTAATGGACTTTCAACTTCCCATGATGGCACAAAGATTTAGAGTAATATAACAAAACCATATTCCCAACCTCAAATTATTATTTTTTAATATGACAATCATTCCATGCTTTTTTTCTTTCCTTCCCTATTTTTTTACTCCATCTAGCAAGTGATTACCTTTCATCTAGCTGCATTAATTTATCAATTCTTTCTTCGAGCACTTGTTCATCAGCCAATCCTATTGTGCACGCTATATGCAACGATGGTAGCATAAATTTAACCAAAAAAATAACCTCCGCACCAAACACCAATTGAAAAAGTGTGGCCTTATTCAATCTCTTGTAGGTTTTATTTTATGCCCATAGAATGACTGATACCTTTTCATCCCATTCTAGTCTTCCAACATTACAAATTATAGTTAATGTGTGACTTTGTATATCTGGTTAAATGCTTTAGCAGTCCCATTCACTTGCCGGTGATAAGGGATGGTATTTTGATGGGCTACTATACGATGGAAAAGTGACATGTGAGCATGGGAATCTACAAGTACCTCTTCCCCGTACCCGACCTCCCGAGGTTGTGTCGAGACAACCGGTGAATGTTTAATATGAATAGATACAGACAAGTTAATCGGGTAATCTTATATCCTCAATATGCAATAATGGAATCTGCGAATCTAAGGTGAAGAAGGCCCTCCTAACCTAAATTGGTGTAATGGATCATTTGGATATAATAGCTACTTGGAGGCTCTAATCAATTTCAAGCTCTATCGAGATCCTATTTCTTGGTTGTTGGATACGTGGGAAGTGACCTATGGGAGCTTTGTATATATCTCTAGAAAAGGTCATGAAAATGGTGATAGGTGATTTAGTGGATTCGTAGTGAACTATGGTTGATTTTCTGGTCTAGCTCAGAAAATATTAGATTGATTTGCTTCTATATTTAATAAGGAGAACTGCATTATAATATATGGCAGGAGTGGTGAGGATCTAAATACCAGCATTCGTAAACTGGTGTCAATGCTTAACTGATTTGCAAGTCCGTTGGGTTGTGGGACTTGGGGATCAAAACCATGAGTTCATGGTTGTTGTGGACCTGTTATGGTCATGTGAAGAATCAATCCCTTCTTTTGACTATCTAATAATCATACGAATTTTCAGCCTCTATGTTTAGAACTAGAAGTTGTATAATTTTCTTAGAATAGCTTACAGTTGTTCTGGCAACTTAAATGCGTAAGCTAGTATCTATGTCAATGAGGATGTCTCCTATGCCAGGTTGGGGAACTAAAGGATTGCAACCAAATGCTTGCTCTCTTTCGAATCCTTGTATAGTCTTTCAGGTATTTTATCAAGGCAGTCTATAGTTAGGATGATTTGACCAAAATGTGTATGCCTTGTCGTCTTCGATTTTTAAACCTCTCAGTTGTTGACTAATTGCTTGTAGGTTTTTTGTTGCTCAGAAGACCTGTATCCTAAGGTCCTGATCTATATCAGCTAATGTCATGGGTAGATTTGGTTGAGGCACTATTGGTTCAAATATATATTCTCTAGGCTCTCTAGGTCGTGTGATTGGCATACAAAATGATTCAATTTTTAACTAAAATTAATAAACTGATTACGAAAGAAGTATTTACACTATGCAAGCATTCTTCTATTTTTGTGTTTTTCGAAGACGTATTTTAATGAAATTAAAGAGCATCTATTCTAGTATATTTAGAAAATGAACAACTAATCTAGTAACAATATTTAAAACAAACAAAGTAGCTTGGTGTGGTTATTTACCTGTGTAATTGTGATCTTATCCTAAATATCTAAGCAACTAATTATTTTGAATTGAAAGGCTCTTGATCCTACCTCAGAAGTGACGAATAAATCACATTTTCTTAGAAACTATCAATCCCCAAAGCTTCCCCGGTGATATCAAGAGTGAAATTTTAACTGAAATAAAATAATTCACTACTCTATTTGATATGTTGTAACTAGAACTTTGATAGCTCAAACTTGGAGTTTACAGAATAATGGTAAATCCAGTTGTGTGTGATTTTTTCCCCTCATTATGATCTCCTCGTTGCTTCGTGCCCTCCTAAATCTAGAAAAATCATGTATATGATAGTATCAACAGAAGATGGTATTCAAACAGTGGCAACTTTAAATATAGACCAAATACAATGCGATTAGGATAGGGATAATGCAAGTGAATAGAGCTTGACTATTTAATTCTTAGCGGGATTTATCATGGGAATACAACACAAGTGTACCAAGATTTTAGAATCTATCCTTGTGAAAAAACAAAACCTGCAACTTTAATGGATTCTAATCTAGAAAATGAAGTTATTTTATGCTGAGCTAACTTACATGGCACAACAATGAAGCAAGACTGAAACAAGAAGATCGAATGACCTCTAAAAAGACCAACAATGGAGGAAAAACATGAAATTGATAGAATTCTAAGCAAGAAATTCAAATACTGAATAAGAGAATTGAGAAGGTGAGGGGCCATTTTTTTGAAAACAAGTTGGCTATTTATAGATAATGCATTTACCAGAGGGTAACTCCCAATTGAAATCTTTTACTATAAACAAAGGAAAAACACTATTACCAAGGAACTAAAAACATTAATGCAAGCCAAAGTGGTTAAATAAAGTGTGTAAAATTGAAGATTTGTGTTTGACGTGATCGTCAGAAGAATCTGGAAAAAGCATACAGGACCGCCACCCTGTGTAAGACAAAGGTTACGGGACTGCCGTCCTGTCCTGGGTGGCGGTCACGGGACCGCCGCCCAGGCAGGGCGGTTGTTTCGTCACTGAAGAAAAAAATGCAAGAAAAAGGGGGGAAAGGGGAAAAATAAAGCATGTAGAGGCCAAGCGGGGCATGTGAGATACAAACGTATACTTGGAAAGCTTTTATAGATTCCAAACACCTTGCAAGGAGACCTGTATCATCATTAGGGCATATGTAACATCGTTCTGGTGGTGCAGTACCCTACAATTTCAGGTATGTACATATTGCCCCCTCAGAGAAGCGTCTTAGCCATGAAGAGGCGTAAAATGGTGGATCCAAGTATGGAAGTCCTAAAATGGGGAGTTAGGAGTTATACCTAACACACCCATGTGTTGGAAAGTTGCCATCAAAAGTCTCATCATCTACAAAATAAAAGAGGGACTCAAGTGCAGATTGATAAAATAATTTGAGTAGTAAGGCTAAATTGATATGAAAAGAGGATTTACCATCTACGTGGGGCTTTATAAATTACCTCCGTCGATGCTCCAACCTTGCGAAAGACATTCAAAATCAATTTTAGAAAGCTACATATATAAAACAAACTCATTTCACTATCCATTTGTGCAGATTGATTTGATAGTTTTTGAGCTCTAGGACCCAAAGTGATGGTTTTTGATGAGGGTATAGTCAAAATGTTCATGGTGAGATAGCGATCATGCCTTTGAGAGTAGAACATCAACCCGTGAAGTACCAGGTTAGTTCTTCTCAAATTTTCATTTTTAAACCTAAAATGTAGAAATGATAAAATCTTTGTCTTGGGGGGGTATTTTTTAAAATACTAGTTTTAAAAGAGTCTCTAGGGGGGCGCCCATCGGGTACATTTTTATTTTAGTTAAAATGGTGTATTTTATTGTTTTTAGGAATTTTTTAGGGCTTCCGAGCCATTTGTGTTTTTCAGGACAGGACCGCCGCCCTGTGCAAGGTGGCGGTTATAGGACCACCACCTTAGAAGGCGGCAGCGGTTGTGGAACTTCCACTCTGCACAGGGTGGAAGTTCATGATAGAAAGCTAAAACAATGCTTTCTTTTATTTATGTTTTCATTTTTAGCATTTTCATATGTTTTTTATAGTTTTTCCAATTGTATTTTGGTACTAATTTACTCCTTTTTGTGTTTTTGGGTGTATGTAGAAGGAGTATATTAGATGGAGCCATGAGAGGGAGTGTGATTGGCTCCCAGTAGTGTTAGAGGCACTCTCTCAGGAAAAGTGAGATACCCTTCAAAGGGATGGCATTTGGAGGATTGCACAGGTCCCTCATGTTGTGCCTACTAGTCACATACTGTGTCACTTATTTTCATACGGGGATGTGGATCAAAATACCTTCCGATTGCCAGGAGTTAGGGGTGAGTGGACCATCACCCTGGAGGATGTTTACTATATACTGGGGGTTCTGATCCTTGGGCGATATATGTCTCTTAAGACAACAATATCGAGATCTCAGGTGGTTCAGTGGGCCACCTATAGGGGGGATGCAGCTATATCAATGGGATCGAAGAAGGGAGTGAGGATCTGCTCCATTATTGAGTCTGACATTCCCATGCTTCGCAAGGCCATCATAGGCATCCTTGCTTTGAGACTATTTGGGGACAAGGGAGGGGACACCCTCTTATATTTTTGGCCCCCCATTATTGCACAGATTGAGGGCCATGGACGTGTCTATTTTTGGGGAGTAAATATCCTCACGACCACCTACCATGATTTGTACAAGGTGGTCCGATTATAGGGACAGTCACTGAGCCACTTGACTCTTGTCATGAGTTGGGTATATGAGCATATCACTCCATATGAGAGAGGTGTAGAGGTAGAGGATCCTAGGCCCGTCAGGGTAGCAAAGTGGACAGGGATGATAGTTCTTAGAGCACCCCACCAGCTAGTGGCCACTTTGACCATTGCAAACATGGAGGCCACTCCTTATCAAGCCATGGTAGGGGTATGGGGAGAGGAGACTATTACATTGATTGCTTGTTAGATTACCAGCTAGTTGGTAGATAGGGCGGGGAAGTTAGAGATCCACCCCTTTGATAGAGTACCACAACAGTTCGGCCTCCCCTATAGTGACATGCTTCCTCCAGTGGGGCTAGTGTATAGATCTATCCATGAGGCTCGGGGAGGTCTTAGAGGCCGGGGTTGGACTATTGTTACTCTCAGTGTTCCCATTGTGGCCAGGTAGGTAGTACGTGCTCAAGGGATATCCGGTGCTCCTCAGGCACCTTTACTTCGGATTGCCACCAGTCCCACCCATAGCAGTGATGAGCCCATTGACATGGAATCTAACTCTGAGGAGTTTACTGGGGGAGAGACAGAGGAGGAGACAGAGGATATGGAGACCAGTGAGTCGAGTGGGGAGATGATAGTGATTCTGAGTGGCATGATACTCACGAGATCCTACTGGCCGAGAAGACAGAGTGGAGTGTAGAGAGGATGACTTTGGTCTCAGAGGAGTTGCTCTCTCAGGACTTAGGTGGATATGGCGAGTCTGTTATAGGCCATCACATTTCCCCAGACATGGGAGAGGGACACTAGTCAGTGGCGGCATCAGTGGCAGGCACGGATCCTATAGATTTTTCTTGAAGGCCCGGAGATCTGAGTGAGTTGTCACTCTTCTCTTGACATTTGTTTTAGTTAGAATTTTCTTAGTCATTATTTCTTTTTTTTGTTTACTCTTGGTTTTATCTTTGATCATTTTTTAACTTGTTTCTCTCCTTTACTTGCAGCAACTGTTGATGAGTGGCGAGGCTTGATTTTCCAAGTATGCATAGATACCTTGTTTCTCCCCTTGGATAAGACTCGTGCTGAGCTATCTATGGATGTGGGGGAGCCATCAGCAGCCAATAGGCATACTGCTGTTTTCACCATTATCTGACATGCAACAAAGATCATGACTTCTCTCTATACTGAGGTAGCCGGATATAGGATGGTCGAGTGCTTGATGAGGAGGACTCAATCTCATAGCGATATGGTAGCTACTAGTCATGACAACGAGCCCTTAGTGCATTCGGAATGCCGGCATAGACAAAGTCCTAGGCATGGTTGTGCACCCTCTGAGGGATCCCATAGGGATTGAGAGGCCATTTTTTTAGCATTTTTTCAGATATCTATATGAGTGTTTTTGTAATTTTTGGGCTCATTGAGAATTTTGACCATGCCTAGTGATGATGGTATTGTATATGAACCTTGATTTATATATATATATATATATATATATATATCTTTTTGGATCCAGACTCTTGGTAACTAGAATTTTTTGACTCGTTTCCACATGTGTACTTAGATGTTTTTAGAATATTTGTTTTCATGTTTTTCAGCATCTATGCAATGGATGACAAATGATAATAAACAAAATGTTTTACTTTGTATGTTTTTGTAATGCTGATATGAGATGATACAAACATATGGCAGCACTGAACTTTTGAACTCTTTTGAAAATGTTTCTAATTTCTTCTTATGTTGGAAAAATGTGATGAATGCATAATGATAAAGAGATGAAATTTCCCCAATCCCAAATCCACACAACTAGTAAGATATGAGGGCTCAACACCAAGAGTTAGGAAGGGCACAAGTTGTATGAGTTTGACTGCATGGAAAGATGAGAGATAGACAAACTACTAACAAAAACTAAACGTAAACCTACACACCTACCCTACTAAAGGCTACACCAAGCTTAGAAGGCCACTTAATTTCTAGTTTATCTAGACTTAAATTCATAAATGGCAACTTGGTTGACAAAATCTGGTTTTGAGGATTTGATCTCTTTGGAATTTGGATATTTTTTCTCTCTTAATATAGTTTGATTTGTACTTTTTACATACCAAGATTTTTTAATTTGTGTGAATGGACCCCCCACATCCCACCTCATGCCACTAGTAAGAAGCATGGGTTTGTCACAAAAGGTGGGATATAGGCGAGTAAGGGCACTTATTTCCTTTCCCAACCTCACACCACCAGTAAGAGATGTGGACTTATCACTGAAGGTTGATGGGGCAAAGAAGTGTGTAAAATAAAATATTCTATTTACTTGGTGCTTTTGATTCCATTTTATTTTAACTTTTCTGACCTATAACTTTGGGATATCCTTTCCTTCAAAGAGGTTTAATAGGGATAGATGTGACACCCAGAAGCTTCTAAAATAGATTGTAGGTAAGGACAACTTTACCTAGTAGAAAGAAAGAGCAAAACCAAGTATGCAGGCCTCAGTATGGTTTTCGTCAATACTTTTCTGTCGAACCTTGATGAGAAGATTTGAAAATACTTGATGATGTTTGAAGAGATGTGATTTGAATGCTTTTGCCAATTTTTTTAGAAATTTGTACTAAATTTCTCAAGAGTAAGTTCCTAGACAACCATTTTTACAAAATGAGTGGACATAATGAAATAGCTAAATGACTAATGTAATGTAGGTAGCTATAATGTACAAGTGGTGATTCTGATGTCTTATGTGTAAAACCATTTAAGATGCAAGGAATTGATAGTTTCATTGAATTCCTCACCTTCTAGTGTGCACAAAAGATATGCACCATTTCTGTAGTCCTTCATGACTCAGTATGGGCCCAACCACTTGGGCCAGAACTTTCTTCCTTCACCGGTTTTCTTATCGATCCGGCTGTCTAGTCTTAGAACTAGATCTCCTTCATATATTTCTTTCTCATAGAATTTTTTTTATACTACCAGCACATCCGGTCGGCATCATCTTTGTGTCGTTGTTCAGAATTTAGCCTGGCCTCGTTAAGGCTTTCCAGTTGAGAGAGGTGTGCCTCCCTATAAGATTCTTCATCTAGAATCCCTTGTAATGAGATACAAAGACTGGGTATTTCAACCTCAAGCAAGAGAACTGCTTCTACCCCAAATACCAACGAGAAACGGGTTACTCCTGTTGGTGTTCTTACATAGGTTCAATGGGCCCACAAGGCCGGATATAGTTTTAAATGCCAATCTCACTTGTTCTCCTTGACCGTTTTGAGGAGAATAGATTTTAACATTTTGTTTGTCGCTTCGGCCTGCCCATTGGCTTGAGGGTAGTAAAGAGAGGCCATGTGATGGTTTATCTTGAATTTTCTACATAACTCATGGACTTCGTCATTTTTAAAGGATGTGCCATTATCTGAGATAATGACTTGTGGGACACCATACCTACAGATAATTTGGTTCAGAATGAATTTGGCAATTACCAAAACTGGTACTGTGGTGAGAGGCATGGCCTCCACCTGTTTGGTAAAATATTTTGTGGCTATAATTATAAAATTATGGCCATCAGTTGAGGAGGGAGATAAAATCCCTATCAAGTCCAGACCCCACATGGAGAAGGGCCACGGGGTCGCTATTGGCTGTAGGGATTATGCTAGCATGTGAATCTCATGAGATAATTCTTGGCATTTGTGGCACTCACCTAAAAATTCCACTACGTCATGCTCGAGAGTGGGCCAAAAATAGCCCATCTAATGTATTTTGTGAGCAGTGGTGTGACCACCGAAGTGTCCTCCACATATCCCACTGTGGGATTCATGAAGAATCTTCTTAGATTCTTCTATGTCGATGCATCTTAGAAGCATGCCATCGAAGGCTTTATGATAGAGTAATTTCTCTAAAACAACATATTTAGTGGTGATAATGTGTAACCGCCTCCTTTGTTGTGATGTGGCACCTTCTAGGTATGTATGGTCCATGATAAAATTGATGATATCAGTGTACCAAGGACATGTATAGATGGGGGGCCTGGTTTCGATGAAGTATACACACTCATCAGGAAAGTCCATATTTACCAGATCACCTCCATCTAGTGGATTATCAGCCAACCAGTCTGCAATGATTTGTCCCTTAATGGATTTTTGGTTTATGAATGTCAACTCAAATTCACCCATTAAGGTTATGAAATGCCCAACCTTTTTAGATAAAGAACATACGTAAGGAATGTTCCTAAATGATCTATTTTTATAATGACCCTCATTTCTTGGTTTAACATGTAATGTCTTAAATGTTTTGTTGCAAAGACTATGGTAAGTCATTCTCTCTCTGCCTGTGTGTAACACTTTTCATAATCAAGAAACATTCAGCTAATGAAATAGACCGTACGTTCCCGTTTATCATTGTCTTCTTGAGCCAACATGCAGGCTAGCGAGACATGAGTGGCTCATGAGTATAGGATCAAAGGGTGGTCTAGTTTGGGAGGCATTAATGTGGGTGGAGATAACAAGAAGCATTTAACCGCTTCAAAGGCCTTGTTGCATTCTTTAGTCCTAACAATGTTATAATCTTCCTTTAATAGATTGTTTATTGGATGAATGGAAAAACTTAAATCTGGGATGAACATTCGGATTGCACCGAGTTTCCCAAGAAATGACCTAATTCCAGACTCATTCGATGGTGGGATCATTTCGAGAACAACCCGTATTTTTTCTGGATCAACATCAATCCCTCGTGAAGATATAATGTAGCCCATAATTTTGCCTCTTGTCACACCAAACACGCACTTCTCTAGGTTTAATGTGATGCCATATTCAATAAATCGTAAGAGGATGATGTGAAGTACTTCTAGATGATCACAACACTTCTTGGCCTTGGCCAATAAGTCATCCACATAGGATTCCACAATTTTATGGATAATATCATGGAATATGTAAGTCATTGCCTGTTGATATGTAGTTCCAGCATTTTTAAGACCAAATGGCATGGCAGTGTAGCAATAAGATCCCCAGGGAGTTATGAATGTAGTTTTGGCTTGATCCTATTCATATATTTTAATCTGATTATACCTTGAGAACCCATCCATGAGGGACAACAGTTCAAATATAGCTGTTGTATCAATGATTAACGTCAATGGATGGTAATGGGAAGTCATCCTTGGGACAAGCTTTGTTAATATCCCAGAATTCTATGCAAATGCGTATCTTCCCATTCTTTTTTATAACATGAAAAATATTAGATACCCATTGTGAATAGTCAATGGGCTTAATGAATCCCACTTGCAGAATTTTTATTACTTCCTCTTTTACCATGAGTGCCACTTTTGGCTTCATTAGTCTTGACTTTTGTTTAATTGTATTTGCATCTGGTTTAGTGACAAGATTATGTACCATGACATGTGGTGTGATGCCTGTCATTTCTTTATAGTTAAATGTGAAAGCCTTTTGATGTTATTTGAGGATTTGGGTGTGTAAATCTATCTCCTCCGAAGTTAATGAGGATCCCAACTTCAAAATTTTTGGTTCTTCCTCCATTCCAATTTTTATGTCAATGGTTTCTTCTATCAAAGAAGTGTTACCTTCTTCAAATTTAGGTGGGGCTAGAGGCAGTTCCAAGCTTTCTCTATTTCCTATCTCGTAGATATCGAGATCCTTCTATGGAGGAGACTCTACCATGGGATTTCAAGAATAGGAAGAGGAATGTGGTATTAGGGAAAGATCAACTATACGGTGAGAAAGGTGTAGCTCCGCATAGGTGTTTAGATATTTGAGAGTGATTCTATCATCGTCAAAGTGATTGACAGTAGAAAAATCATCCTCAGCTTATCCATGAGTCAAGAGTGAGTTTTTTGGTATTTTACACACTAATGCTTCGGTATGAAGTGATACTCTAAAATTTGTATCTTCCAACTCACTATTTGGAGTGAAACGGGAAGCTGAGGTTGCTATCGGGTCTGTGAGAAGGTTCAGCTCTCATGGGATTGCTTTAATTGATATGAAGTTAAATCCCTTGCTTATATCTAACACAACTATTTTGTATAGTTGTAAATGTTCAGCCCTAGTTTCATATACCTCAAAGACTTGGTTTGCAACTAGTTGCGAGTCTCCTAGCACTCTAATGTTATCAACACCCATTCTTTTGGCTAGGATGAGGCCAAGGAGGAGAGCTTTGTACTCATCCCTGTTGTTTGTACAATCAAAGTTTAATTTAAAGGTGAAAGGTAGGATCTTTCCCTTGGGTGAAGTAAATATTACTCCCGCCCTAGCTCCAAAGTGACATCTAGCTCCATCGAAGTGGAGAGTCCAATACTTTCTCAGAAAAATGGATGTTGGGATATCTGTTGTATCTATTGCTTTTTCTTCGGTTACTTCTACCATAAAAACTTTGTGTGATAGAAGAGAAGAAATTCCCAGGGTGTGTCCCATACCCATGAAATAAAATGGTAGGAGAATAGGTAAGTCCTTCTCTAGCAACTCAATAATTTTTGTAGTAGTCCCTAGTGACACTGTGTTTATAACATTGGTCTCATTTTTTAGTGTTGGAATGTCCTCGGCTGGATTTGTAATTATCAACTCTATGGCGGGTATCAACTTTTCTTTTGGTTTTAAATTAGTTGGTTTGATGAGCTGATTTTTTGGGAGTTCAAACTCGGAGTGAACACCCAGTCTTTTCTTTAAATCAAATAGGTGTATATCAAAGGGTTTTGGGTCACCTTGTGCCACAAATATTTTCCCTAAGTGTAGAAATATTATTTCTTGGAATAAGGTGGAAGGTATTTCCTTCATGCAGTGTATCCATAGCTGACCGAGGATCATATTATAGTTGGTTTCCTAATCTATAATATAAAATTTAGTGAGGACCATCTTGGGTTCCAAAGTGACTGGTATAACTATGGTTCCAATTGAAGTGCCCTTGAGGCTATCATATCCTCTTAGCATATTTCACGTTGTGGAACAGTTTGTCTCTCCATACCATAACTTTTGAAGAAAAGTGAAGGGGAATATGTTAACTACTGCCCCATCGTCAACCATTACATGTTTAACATAATTATTGTAAATCCATACTTGCAAATGTAAAGCCGGGTTGCCTCTTCATGCAATATCAGTGTCTATTGGCATTTTGCTTATATCAAATATAAATTCAGTATCCCTATCTGGCTGCCGCAAAGGATAAACATCAAAGTCTACATGGTTTACTTGTGTTTTTGGAGGAGGAGTGATGGAGATTAAATTACCAAGGCCTAAAAATTCTAAGAGGGAAGCCCTATGGGTGGGAGATTTCTTTAAAAAATCTAAAAAGGAGATTGTGAGAGAAGGTTTTAATTAAATCGTTAATTAAATTACAGGTGCCTATGGGTTTTTCCAATGTTTGTTGACTATTGTCTGATTCCAATGGATAACTTGGAGTAGGTTGAAAATAATAATCCCGTGTTCTTTTTATGGTTTCTATGGGTAGCTCGGTGTATAAATCTACCAAATCAACTATCTTAGTTTGGGGTCAAGTTCCTAGTTGGGGTGTGACTAGTGGATTTAATAAATTTGGCGTTTCATGATCATTGTTTCCCATTACATAACCCTTGTTTGTTCTGTTAGGATCTAGCCTGTTATTGTTAGAATGGTTTGGGAGTGGATCATTAAAGATCTTGAGGGGTGCATTTTGAGGGGAAATTTCCCCTGTATAAGTGTTTGGAGTGGGTACTACAAAATTTGCTAAAAACATATCTATAAAGAGTTGTTTTTGATCTTCTAGAAAATGCTGCATGAATTTATTGTAGTCGTGACAAGTCCTAGTATCATGCCCTTTAATCTTGTGGAAGCCAAAATACAAATTGGGATTATAATTTTGAGGTTGTTGATTAAAAACCTGTTGTGGCCCAAAATTATGATAAGCTTGCTAGTTGTTAGAGTTAAAATTTTGAGGCTGTTGCCTTTGGTTTTGACTCTGATATCCAGTTGGGTTTCAATTTAGACCTTGTGTTTGGATTTTTCATTGTTGTTGTTATTGTCGTGGTGGACGATTAAAATCCACCACATTGATTGTTGGAGTAAAATTGTTATTTCACTGATTATTAGCAGGTGGAAAAATGTTTACAATGTTTTCCCTTTTAACTTGGTCAGTTACTCCATCTGTTGTGACTCTGTGGTTCTTTTTAAGGATCTTAGGTCCTTGATTAGCGTTCATGGTATTAGGATAGGCCGCAGTGTTTTGATTGGGAGTGGTTAATTTCCCATTTGTCCCATATGTCTTACGACCACTATTTATCGTTGCTTGGTCGATTTGGAGAGAACTCTTGAGTACTTCTTTGTAAGTTCTTAGTGGGAACTTCTGGACTTCTTCCTTATCTCTCTATTTAGAGAATTAAGGAATAAATCACATAGTTCCATTTGATCCATGTTTGGAGCACTCACTGATGAGTAGAGAACTATATGCCATCTTTGGATAAAATGAGCAGTGGATTCATTATGTTCTTGTTTAATATGCAAGAATTCCCTGATTCTTGTTCTTAACAATTTGTTCATGTTGAAAGCTTTGATGAACTCTGACATGAGTTGTTTAAATGAGTATATCGAGGCTTCAGGTATTCTTTAATACCAATCAAGGTAAATAACCTCTAAGTTCTTAGGGAATATCTTAGCAACAACCTCGTCCTAAGGGAGTAATTCCTGTATGGATGTGGCATAGGCCTTAATGTGTATGTTTGGATCCCCCTCCCCTTTATATTTGGGTAAATTGGGAAGAGGTTTTGGAGGTATAACACTTCGTATGGTGAAGTCTAGGGGATCTTTTAAATATTTTGAATAAGTCCCTATTGTGTAAGCCTCAAATATTGATGTTGCTTGTTGAGGGGGTGAGGGTTGCAAGGGTTGTTGATATGACATAGCATATGCATTTGTAGGGACATAAGGGAATCCATGTGGTTGAACGAACATCCCAGGAGAAGATAACATGTCCCCTTGAGGTGACTTTGAATAAATTTTTAAGTAAGGAGCATTGTTCTAGTACGGGTTGTTTCATGCCAAGCCAGGACCGACATTTGAAAACGTGGTCCCAGTTGGTGTTTGCTGTGGGTAACTATAAGGATTTTGAGGAGGCATGCCTAATGTGCATGTTCCTGTAAGGAGGTCGACCTGACTAGGGTGATGTGGAGGGTTAGGGTTCCCTGCTTGTCCAAAATATGAATTTTGGTTTGCTTGAGCAAGTTATAGCTCTCTAACCTTTTCAACTAAGGCTGAAATGACCTATATTTGTGAAGACACTGTGTTTTTCCTTAACGGTGTTTTTTGTCTACCTTGAGATTGTAAAGGGGTATGATACCCTGCTATGAATTGATAATTACCCTGCCAAGCTTCAACGAGGGTATTTCTCATAGGTGGAGGAATGAGGGTGTTTTCCTAGAATAGAGTATCAAATTGTATTTGTAAACTCCCTATTGGTGGATACATATTTTGGAAGTGGTGTTTGCTTTTAGAAAAGCATGCTAAATACTCCTCATCCAAAAAGGGGAGTGGGTCTGACTGTCTACTGATCTATGGTCTGAAGAAGACCCGAGGAGATGAAGTAGATTCTCCAGTAAATGTCATATTATTAGAGCCTGAAGGCTCTGGCTATTGAGTTTGTGCAAGCTGATAAAATTCCTCAATTCAGAATGAAGAACTAGAACTAGTTCTGTGAGGGGTAGTTTGAGATGACAAGTAATTACTTGAATAGTTATCAGCCCATGTAGAAAAAGAGGGTGATGGTTGTCTATTTTTTTTACTATAGTTGACTTTGAGACCTAAAAGAGGTCTGCCATATGCATCATATCCCGACATATTTGGGGGGTATATGAATACCCACATAATAATGGGAAAGAGTGAAGGTGGATGAAGGAAATGAAATAAAAGAGAGGAAGAACTATTTGTTCACATGGGGCTCACCAATTTTGTATGATGGAAAAGTGACATGTGAGCATGGGAATCTACAAGTACTTTTTCCCTGTACCCAACCTCCCGAGGTCATGCTGAGATAGCCGGTGAATGTTGAATATGAATAGATACAGACAAGTTAATCAGGTAATCTTATATCCTCAATATGCAATAATGGAATCTGTGAATCTAAGGTGAAGAAGGCCCTCCTAATCTGAATTGGTGTAATGAATAATTCGGATATAATAGCTATTTGGAGGCTCTAATCAATGTCGAGCTCTGCCTAGATCCTGTTTCTTGGTTGTTGGATACATGGGAAGTGACCTGTGGGAGCTTCGTATATATCTCTAGACAAGGTCATGAAAATGGTGATAGGTGATTTAGTGGATTCGTAGTGAACTATGGGTGATTGTTTGGTCTAGCCCAGAAAATATTAGATTGATTGGATTCTATATTTACTACAAAGAACTGTGTTATAATATCCAGCGGGAGTGGAGAGCATCTAAATACCAGCATTCGTAAACCAATGTCAATGCTTAACTGATTTACAGGCCTGTTGGGTTGTGGGACTTGGGGATCATAACCATGATTTTGTGGTTGTTTTGGACCTATTATAATCATGTGAAGAATCAATCCCTTCTTCCGACTATCCAATAATCATACACCTTTTCAACCTCTATGTTTAAAACTAGAAGTTGTATAATTTTCTCAAAATACCTTATAGGTGTTCTGGTAACTAGAATGCGTAAGCTAGTATCTATGTCAACGAGGAGGTATCCTATGTCAGGTTGTGGAACTAAAGGATCGCAACCGAATACTTGCTCTCTTTCGAATCCTTGTACAGTCATTCAGGTATTTTATCAAGGAAGTCTATAGTTAGGATGATTTAACCAAAATGTGTATGCCTTGTCATCTTCGATGTTTAAACCTCTCAGTTGTTGACTAATTGCTTGTAGGTTTGTTGTTGCTCAGAAGACCTGTATCCTAAGGTCCTGATCTATATCAGCTAATTTCATGGGTAGATTTGGTTGAGGCACTATTGGTTCATATATATATATTCTCTAGGCTCTCTAGGTCCTGTGATTGTCATACAAAATGATTCAATTTTTAACTAAAATTAATAAACTGATTACAAAAGAAGTATTTACACTATGCAAGCATTCTTCTATTTTTTTATTTTTAGATGACGTATTTTAATAAAATTAAAGAGAATCTATTCTAGTATATGTAGAAAATGAACAACTAATCTAGTAACAGAATTTAAAACAAACAAAGTAGCTTGGTGTGGCTATTTTCCTATAAAGTTGCGATCTTATCCTAAATATATAAGAAACTAATTATTTTTAATTGAAAGGCTCTTGATACTCCTCAGAAGTGAAGAATGAATCATAGTTTCTCAAAAAATATCAAACCCCACAACTTCCTCGGTGATATCGAGAATGAAATTTTAACTAAAATAAAATGATTCACTACTCTATTTGATATGTTGTAACTAGAGCTTTGATAGCTCAAACTTGGCATTTACAAAACAGTGGTAAATCTAGTTGTGTGTGATTTTATCCCCTTAGTGTGATCTCCTCATTACTTCATGCCCTCGTGAATCAAAAAAATCATGTATATGATAGTATCAACAGAAGGTGGTATTCGAACAGTGGAAACTTTGGATATAGACTGAATACAATGCGAGTAGGAGAGGGATAATTCAAGTGAACAGAGCTTGACTATGCAATTCCTAGCGGGATTTACTGCGGGAATACAACACAAGTGTACCGAGAGTTTTAGAATCTATCTTTATGACAAAACAAAACCTACAACTTTAATGGATTCTAATCTAGAAAATTAGGCTATTCTATGCTAAGCTGACTTACATGGCACAACAATGAAGCAAGACTGAAGCACGAAGATCGAATGACCTCTAAAAGACCAACAATGGAGGAAAAACATGAAATTGATAGAATTCTAAGCAAGAAATTCAAAGAATGAATAAGAGAATTGAGAAGGTGAGGGGCCATTTTTTTGAAAACAAGTTGGCTATTTATAGCAAATGCATTTACTAGAGGGTAACTTCCAATTGAACTCTTTTACTATAAACAAAGGAAAAACACTATTACCAGGGAACCAAAAGCATTAATAAAAGCCAAAGTGGTTGAAGAAAGCATGTAAAATTAAAGATTTACATTTGACGCGATTGTCAGAAGAATCTAGAAAATGTGTACAGGACCACCACCCTGTGTAGGGTGGTGGTTACGAGACCTCCGCCCTATCCTGGGTGGCAGTTTCATCAGTGAAGAAAAAAATGCAAGAAAAAGAGGGGCAGAGTGAAAAGCAAAGCATGCGAAGGTTGAGTGGGTCATGCGGGATACAAACATATACTTGGTGAGATTTTCTAGATTCCAAACACCTTATAAGAAAACTTGTATCATCGTTGGGGCATATGTAACATCGTTTCAGCTACACAGTACCCTAGAATTTTTGGTACATACATATTGTCCCCTTGGAAAAGTGTCTTAGCCATGAAGAGGTGTAAAATGGTAGATTTTAGTATGGCAGTCCTGAAGTGGGGAGTTAGGAGTTATACCTGACACACCCGTGTGTTGGAAAGTCACCATCCAAAGTGCCGCTATCTACAAAACAAAAGAGGGACTCAAGTGTAGATAGAAAAAACAATTTGAGAAATAAGGCTAGATTGATATGAAAAGAGGACTTACCATCTACGCGACATTTATAACTTACCTCTATCGATGCTCCTACCCTATAAAATACATTCAAAATCAATTTTAGAAAGCTATATATATATATAATGAACTCATTTCACCATTCATTTACGCAGATTGATTTGATAGTTTTTGAGCTCTAAGACCCATGATGACGGTTTTCGACGAGGGTATAGTCAAAATTTTCATGGTGAGATAGCGATCATGCCTCCGAGAGTAGAACATAGACTCGCGAAGTCTCGGGTTAATCCCTCTCAATTTATCATTTTTAAACCTAAAATGTAGAAATGATAAAATATTCATCTTGGGGGGGTATTTTTGAAAATACTAGTTTTAAAAGAGTCTCTAGGGGGCGCCCATAGGGTAGGTTTTTATTTTAGTTAAAATGGTGTATTTATTTGTTTTTAGGTGTTTTTTAGGGCTTTATATCCATTCGTGTTTTCAGGACAGGACTGCCACCCTGTGCAGGGTGGTGGTTACGGGACCGCCGCCTTAAAAATCGATGGCTACGGAACCACCACTCTGCACAGGGTGGCGGTTCGTGACAGAAAGATAAAACAATGCTTTCTTTTATTTATTTTTGCATTTTTAGCATTTTCATATGTTTTTGATAGTTTTTCCAATTGGATTTTGGTACTAACGTACTCCTTTTTTGTGTTTTTGGGTGTATGCAGAAGGAGGAGTATATCAGATGGAGCCAGGAGAGGGAGTGTGATTGACTCCCAGCAGTGCTAGAGGAACTCTCTCAGGTAGAGCAAGATACCCTTCAGAGGGCTGGTATTTAGAGGATTGTGCAGGTCCCTCATGTTACACTTGCTAGTCACATACTATGTGACTTATTTTCATACTAGGATGTGGATCAGAATACCTTCCGATTGCCAAGAGTTAGGGGTGAGTGGACCATCACCCTGGAGGATGTTTACCATATACTGGGTCTTCTGATCTTTGGGTGGTGACTGTCTCTTAAGACAACAGTAATAAGATCTCAGGTGGTTCAGTGGGCCACCTATATGGGGGATGCAGTTGTATCGATGAGATCAAAGAAGGGAGTGAGGATCTGACCAATTATTGAGTCAGACATTCCCATGCTCCGTAAGGCCATCATGGGCATCCTTTCTTTGAGACTGATTGGGGACAAGGGAGGGGACACCCTCTTATATTGTTGGGCCCCCATTATTGCATAGATTGATGGCCATGAATGTGTCTATTCTTGGGGAGTAGTTATCCTCGGGACCACCTACCATGATAGCTAACAAATTTCTCTCCAAATCCTTCATTCCTTTTGGTGCCACACCCATTTTAAGAAACACTACAATATCCTCTAATTCAGAGGGTGCACCATAACCTAAATATTTGTGCATTTGGCATGGTATCCTTAATGCTCTGCATGTCCTCCCCTAATTCAATTCTTGATAGATGATCAGGTCCTGAGTTAATCTTTCCTAGTTTTACCACAACTGAAAATTCAAATTCTTGAAATAATAAGACCCAACAACATATGTGCCCTTACAGAACGATCTTGGTCACCAAGTACTTCAGTTCCATGTGGTCCCTATAGAATATGAATGGTGTTGCTAGTAGATACTTCTTGAATTTATGCAGTGCGTAGATCATTAATAGTGCCTCACGCTCAGTAGTTATGTAATTCTATTCTGCTGGTGTCAAAATCCTACTGGAAAAACACAAGGGGTGATCAACAATACCCTCACTAGGTTATGTTATTACTACTCCAATGGTTTTTCTTGAGGCATTAAATGCACACAGAAGGGCTTATCCAAATAAGGAAAGAGTAATTTGGGCGTTGTGACAAGCCTATCTTTGAATGTGTCAAATGCCTTCTATTGTGCCTCTCCCTAGTGAAAGGGACTCTTGCGTTTAAGAAATTCCTCTAAGGGCATGGTGATTTTGGCATATCCCTTAATAAATTTATCGTGATACCCCGTATTCCCAAGAAATCCACACACAATTCTTTGACTAGTAGGTTCCCCCAATCCCACAATAACTGTAACTTTAGCAGGATCCACCAACAAGCCTTCCTTACATATAATATGCCCCAATAGGGTTCTTAATGGAGTAGAAAAGACACATTTCTTAATGTTGAGGGATATCCTCAACTATTGACATCTCTCAAAAATCAATCTCAAATTGTCATAATGGTATTTTACTAGCCCATACATAGTCGAATCATCTAGGTAGACCTAAAGAAATATTTGGATGAAGTCCTAAAATGCTTGTACCACTATGCATGAGAATAGAGCAGTTGCATTCTTATGCCCAAAAGGCATGAACGTGTAGAAAAAAACTCCCCATTCAGTGGAAAAAATTGTCTTCTCCTATTCTTCCTTTGTAATTCTTAGTGGTACCCTAAGAACCCATCCATAAAATAATAGACCTCACACTCAGCTACTCCTTCCAAACTTTCTTCAGTGAAGGGGGTTGGAAAAGGGTTAATGACACATACTACATTCAAATCCCTATAATTAACACAGATCATTATCCTCCCATCCTTCTTTATGCTTATGACCATTGGACTCACCCATTCTGATTCCTCCACAACCTTAATTATGTTTGATGTTATCATCTTGTCTATCTCCTCTTTGACCCATAAGCGTAAGTTTGGATTCATCTGATACGATCTCTTCTGAATCGGGTGCACGCCTTCCTTTAACTTGATCCACATTGACCCCAAGGAGTGGTAGACACCTTTGAGTTCATGGTACTCACATGGGAAAAAATCCTAAAACTCGTGCAAAAGTTTAATGATCTTAGAAACTTCTCTCTCTGACCAATAATCCCTAATGGTAGCTTCCTTAGCTTCTTCCTCATAACCAATATTAACCTTATTCATTTTCAAGGGCTCATGGTAGGTGGGAACTTGCTCATCAATGTTATCTCTAACTTCTTGCATACCTTCAGAATGGTTAACATCCAGACTCTCCATTTCTTCACCATCTATCACATAGACCATTTTTCCTTATTCCTTTTCCATGCACGCACACTCAAGTTATATCCCTTTTGATTCTTCCTCATCAAAACATGCCTCTAAACTAGGTTCACCTAATAGCTCAAGTATCCTATCTTCTACCATAGCACTATCTCCCATTATAAGGCATTTGACCACTTGTAATGCCTTATCCACTAATGGATTTGTACTCTGATACTCAAAATCTTGAATGAGATCAGCTGCTAACTCCTATCAATTCCATGTTCAATGATGCATCTCTGAGTGAATGTACCATGCACATGCATAGCCTTGAAGGTGGAATACAACTTATAAACCCATAGTGAAGGTGTTAAAGCTTCTGCACCTTCCATCCAGGCCTTCTCACATGCTTGGATATGACATGAGGTGGGTTATTTGCCATGGTAGTCTTGTATGACAATAGGCACATTGCTTCTAGAAAACCTAATAGAGAACTTGGTTCTCACCTCATGCCATTCTAGAAGGTTTTCATGATGTGTTTCCCACAAATTTGTTGTGGTATTGAGTAGGTTATAGCTGATCATACATCTTCTTTCATTATCATTTTCCCACTGAGCCTCCATTTCTCATAAGAAACCATCAGGGTTAGCTCCTCCAGAATAACTTGGTATCTTCTACTTTCCTAGGTGCTTGATTAAACACAATTTTTTGACCCTTATCAATGATATTCTCAACTTTTCCCCAATTAATTCATAAGTCCCATGCAATTAATCATCACATGCTATGTTTTTTGTATCACTCATAGACTAAGCATCTTCAAATTGGATAATTCCTTCTATAAGATGAGTTACCTCAGGGTCCCTAATAGAGCACACATATATTATTTCAAGGACTTATTCTTCCAAAGGCTCAGTATACGGTATTGAATTCCCATCTATCAAGGGGATGATGACACATTCCTCCTTTTTCTCAAAATTGATATACCCCTTATTAAATCGTAGGTTAACATTGGTTTTATAACTCTAGGGGCACCGAAGTAGTGTTGGAAATTTATCCACCTTGACTAGTACCAAGAATTCAAAGTCTCCAGTGAACTTGGCCCCTAAAATAGTGATAATTGTATCCTTCAAGCCACCAATGGGAATTTCCTTCATCTTATCTGCCATATACAACACATTCGAAGATGGCTATAATGTGGGCCTTCCCATTTGATGCCATGTATCCAAGGTGATAACATTAACTTATGCACCCATGTCGATCATAATATTTCTCATAAACCATCCATCTACAACAAAATTTAAAGTGATCTCTTTGTCATAGTCAAGGATGTGGGGAGGAAGGTTAGCATGCAAAACCTACCTCTCGTACTCTCTTCTAGTGCATGGTTCCTTCCCCCGTAACCATTATTCTAGCAAGGGAATGATATTATATTTCCTTAACATCTTACATGCTTCCTTAAACTCATCCAGATCCTTTTGTAGAGCCTCAACATTCTTCCTTTACTTTGACTACCTTGATTGCTCCTTCAGGCACTAGGTCTCTCCCTACAGACTCTGAATCACATCCATAGTATCTTGATATGCCTCATTTTGATAAGTATGGTCCAGATACTTCCCATATACCAATTCTTCTCTTGTAACTAGTGTTCTTTGTCTTGGTATCTCCCTATCGCGTAGGGCCTCTGCTCGCATTGTCACCAGTATAGGTTCTACTCATGACGCATGTTCCATTCTTGGAATCCACTATGAATATGCCTTCTTTGTGCTTACCATCCCAATGTCCTTGTCTTTCTGGTGTTTCTAGTTCATGTTTTCAAATAGTTTAGGGAAATCTTTATACTTATGTTTCTTTCTACACTACAAGCATTGCAATAGATCAAGAAACTCACGCTTATAATGCTTTGTAGACCCATATTTATAACATGTTCCTTACGGGAACTCATATCTTCCTCCATGGTTGCTACGACCATAAAATCCTCTATAGAAACCTCTTCTGCATGATCCTGCATCTATGTGCCCCTTGTATCAGTGATCATCATCCTTGGTGTTGGTGCCCAATGTTGTACATGCCATGATTTGCTAAGGAGATATGCGTTTTAACCTTGTTTATGAGAAAAAATGGCTTTGGATCTTCCCATCCTTAAAATTTGATGAAAAAAACTTCTATCTGTGTTTAAATTCTTTGAGTTGTTCATTTTTTCACCTTCTTACACCATTTTGAGGAATCTCTAAGTTTTCCCTACGTTTTGCCCTAATTTTTCCCATTCAAATACCTTTTCCTTTTTTTCAATTTTTCCCATCCTTTGGATCTCAAAATTGTTTGATTTATACTTATTTTCCCTCAAAAATCCCTTTCCATGGTTGTAAATTGATTTGAATCACTTTCCATTTATCCTTTGATAAAAAAATTCTTCACCCACGAACAAAAAATCGATTTTGGGTGTCACTGTCAATTTCTCCATTTTTTGATGGTCATACGGGCATACTTTGCTCATCAAATTTTAGTCAAAAATCTTCTCCTATGTGGCAATTTGTGATTGGAAAAGGTTTGGGGTCTTCTCAATAAACTTCGCATTTTTGTGTTTTTGGAAAAAGGTCTAAATTGTCCCCACAAGTCCGCAGGCCCTCAGCCAATCAAAGGGTGACACGTGGAAGTTAGAAAAGTCAAAATAGTGGAGGGGCAAAGTTGTGGAGGCACAGTGGAAAAATTTCCTTTGGTGAAAAGGATTTAAAGTATGAAATGAGAGCACAGGCCCTCATCCAATCAAAAGGTGACACGTGGTAGGGAAAGGCAGAGGTGTGGGAGTATGGAGGAAATGGTGAAAATTTTCCTTTGTGAAAAATGTTGTTAAAATATAAATAAGAACACTTCCTCACAGCCAATTAGGTGAGGACACATGTCCTGTGGGAGGGCGGAGCCATGGAGGAAAAATGGAAAATTTTCCTTTTTCTAAAAAGAGGCAAAATGTTTAAAATTGATCCACGACTCCGTATCCAGTCATATTGTGCAACGTGTCAAACCCAAATATCGACGGCGGAGCGGCAGAGGAAATAGAGAAATTTTGGAAATTTTCAAAAAGGTTTAAAAAAGGTAGGAAGGCATTCTTGGGTCCATTTTGTCTTATTTTTGCCACATGGAGGGCTCATATTAAAGGGAAAAAGAAAAATCGATGGCACTTGTACATTTTGTCATTTTTACTGCTATTTTGGCTCTAGAAAGTGTGGAAATGCGTTTTTCACATCAATTTTCATAAAATTTTTGACAATTTTTTGTCATTTGTGCCTGCAAGGACCAATGCAATTGATTTTGAGGTTCAATTTGAATATCAGAGAAGCTTTTGAAATGAATTTTTTCCCTAACTTGTCCAAAAACGTGAAATATTAGATCCCAAAGTTACAGAGTCAAATTTTGGAGGGATAAGGATGAAATAATGAAAGGAAGGGGGTCTGCATGCTTTGAAGATGAAAAAAATGCCTCCACAATGGATAATGATGTGAATTTTGCAATGATTCATCTTTGTTTGAGATAACTAGCAACTTTTTGGATGTGTTCTATTAAACATCCCTGTCTGTGAATCATGAGAAATTTTTGTAACAAATTTGATCCTTTGGCATATTCTTTTTTTGGGAAAGAAGGATCGAAGGAGATTGAAAGCTATATAGTGCATGAATTTGTCATGCAAAGGGTTGGAAGAGTTTAAAAAATCCTGGAAAACTAAAAATTTCACGGGAAAATATGGGAAGAATCCCATTCTCTGAGTGACCACTAGAGAAATACATGTAACTCTCTCTGTATCAGATTTCAAATCATGTTAAGTTGGTTGCACATGTATAGCCATTAACAAGCTCTGAGATTTTTTTTCAAAACATTCCCCTGCTAATAAATCTGATCATTTTTGAGTTATTATGTGTTTTCTTTTGGAAAAAATTGTGAATGCTTACATTTTAGAATGCATTTCAAAATTTGTGTTTCTTTTTTACCTGTTGTATTCTTTTGTTTAAAATCTCTCTTTATCATACATGGTCTCATTTATTGTGATAGTTTAGTGGAATTTGCAATCTCATATTCAAAAGAGCTTTCATCTGATAAAGAGATAAACAAATTATAAATCACTTTACCTTCCTTGAATTTAGAGATTGTTTGTAAACCTTTGGGTACACCTTAGGTCATGATTAAATAGTGATTGCTAAATGCTTAATTGGTTCATTCTAACTCAATATTTTGTGATAGATGATCAAATATTGTGTGGAAAAGTGTAGATCTAGGCCTCCATTTGATGCACATATCCTGGTTGAAGGGATGATTAACCATTTTGATACTTTTTGCTGTTAAGTTTCTCCATATTTTGCTAAAATCCTCAAAGAGTCAGGCAGACCTTGGTTTGTCTTATCTAAACTCCCACCCAAAAAATCATTCAAAACAACTAATCCTACCCTGTTTTACACCTGTCCTGACCTGTATACCCACAAAAGATCAAAATCCATTTGCTAAAGTAGGCAGAATAGATCAGGATTTCAAAATGTCTTCAGTAACCCTTGCCTTGCATTGAAAGTATCTCCATAATCTAGAAGTGACAACTTGTGAAAGTCATATTTGGAGTGTTGATCATATTTTCCCAAGGCCCCTTCATACTATTTGTAAAAATTGAGGGATATCTTCATCTCCTTCACCATTTGAAGGTTACAAAATATGTCCTCTTACCTTGGTTGAAAGGCACAACCTAAAATAGTTAGGACAAGATCATGTCCTATTTGAGTGTTATCCATCTCTCCAAAAATCTAAGTGTCAGTTAGATCATATCCCTAGCTACAAAATGACACACACCATGATCCATCTGTCTTCAAGCTTCATGCCATATCTTTAATGCTACTCAAATTGAAAAGGAGAACAAATTTGGGTACCAACACCAGTGGTGTCATTTCCGGGGACATTCTTAGTTAAATCTAATCCATGTGCATACATATTTGAAATATTTGAATGCATATCAAACCCTGGTAATGTCTCTTGTAATTTCTATCTAAAAATATATTGTTAGAGCATCATTCTATACTTAGTTTTTCATGGTGTATGTAAATTTTTCAAACTATGTATGCAATTTTATCAGTTTCCAATAGTAGTTGCACTTCATTTGCATTTTTGGTTGATAGATTCAAGAAAAGGAAGGTCTGATCTATAAAGTTTGGAAATATTTTCAGTGCTAATAGGTACTTGATAGAGTATTTTAGTGTATTTACACAACTAGAGTGAAAGTACTTAGTGGAAAATCCATGTTGTTTTAATCTTGATAAATACCAGTGTCTTAGCTTTCTGTCATTTGTTTTTTGGTGTTGCTAATCTCTGTAAAACTAGAAGGAAGAATATCTCTCTTCATTAGAGACTCTGCTAAGATTTTTTTTTCATATTCAAGGAACTCACAGTTAGAATGGAGAAGAGTTTGGAAGGTGGTTGGAGAGAAGAGCTCAAGGAAGGAAGTTCCCTTCATTGAACTTGAGATTGATAAACCTCTCATTGAGGACTGCAATTCTTCTTCAGGTAAATATGAATTAGATATTCCTCTTGAAAATTTGCATTCTCCATCTGGAGAAGAAATTTCATTTTTCTTTGAAAATCTTACTCCTCATTGTACCCATATTTTTTCCAAATCTGCAAGAGTTTATCAAGAAGTTGATCCTATAAGAGATATCCATTTTGAAGATTACATTTCTACTCCCCAAAGAACTCTCACTCCTCATCATTTTGTTTCTCCTCCAAAATCACCACCTCAGAACAATATGGCTCAGGCTAGACCTCCATTTTTTGTTAACACCTTTGGTCCTATAAACTTTATAGGAATGAATGGTTATCCAAATGTTGTCCCTCAAGATGTCAGAAATAGATTGCCAAAATTACAAGGTAATTATGTAATAACTGGTTATCAGCATCTCAAAATTTTTGTTAACATGATGGAGGATTTTGAAATATAGTTTGAAGATGTGTATGTCAAATTTTTCATTCGTACACTAGAATAGGATGCAAGGGATTAGTACAAGGCTTTGCCTGATAATTCTATTGATTCTTGGACTGAGACGAACAATGCATTTAGGTTGCAATATGGTGACAAAACTGATCCTAGGTTTCTATTTTCTAAATTTGAAAATATCAAGAATAACTGCAATAAATCAGTGCATGACTTAAACACAAGATTTAACAAAACATTGAGAAGATTTATTGTTAATCTGAGGCCTTGTGATTAATCTTGTTTGAGAAAATATTCTAATGCATTTGACAAGAAGGTTGCATATTACTTGAGGGACAATAACCCTTGAAATCTAAGGTAGGCTTTCACCATGGAACTTCAAATTGAAAACAATATCAAGGCTATTGGGAAACCTCTTAAGGGAGATGGGGTTAAATTAGTAAACCTTGACAAGCCTCAAGCAAGCAAGAGTGTTGAATTAGAGGAAGTGGTGAAAACTTTGGCAGGGGATGTCAAGGAGATTTCATATAAGTTGGCGAGAGATGAGAAAGGAATTGGGTAGTCCTCATAAGGACAACCTAGGTAGCAAGCACAAGATAGATTCAAAACTCACCATAGGAATGAGCAGAGATTTGATGACAAAGGTAAAGGGCCTATTAGATTTGGAAATGGGAAATCTCAAGCCAAGGAAAATAAGGTAGTGCCTGATCCGTTAAATGCTTGAGTGGCTACTGTTGATGATGCAAGTTAGATTGACTGGTGTGACAGATGTTTTTTACCCCATCCTCTATATGGAACAGATCAGGAAATTGGAGAGGAAGTTGACAATGAAATTGATGATGATGCCTGTCTGATGGAGATCCCTACAAGTTCACCAAGGGGAGCAACTTCAACAGATGTCATAAGTGCTAGGACTGCTGTTGTTTTTGGGATTGTATCCAATGGGTACATCTTCTTCCTCCTTCTCATGTTTTAGAAATTGATAATGTACAAGCCTTTGAGCTTCCCAATAATAATTTTGAATACTTGAGGGCATTGATGATTGAGAAGTATGATGGAGGGGTTCATTAAAATGAGGATAGATAACTACTTATGAATGTTGTAGTTGTCCAAGAGAAGGAGCACAATACCAGAAGTAAAAATGCTAAGGGGCAACAAGCCAAGTCAAAATTTTGATTGTTTACTAAAGAAACTTGAAAGAAAAATACACCTGGTAAAGGCCCTATTCCCCCAAGAAAAACTTGTGATCCTCCCCATGCCAAAACTAAAATGAAGTAACATTTGATGAATTTTCCAATCTTTCCCCTAGTGTTGCTTTACCCAAGAATGCTCCATATGATATTGCCCAAGTCTTGAGTCAAATCAAGATTCCTGTCCCAATTGATGAGTTGTTTAGGATTCTTGAGCACAAGGAGATGGATTTTGAATATTCAGGATTCAGAGAGGAAGAGATTACCCAAGGTAGAGTTGGAAACAAGGTTAGGATTCCTATTGCCATTATAGAATTGAAATAGCCACAAGTGTTGGAAGAATTGGGTGAACCACCCGAGGTTTACTTAGAAACTTCTTTGGTTAAATATCAGCTGAAAGTGGATCCATTTTTCACTACCTTGGTTATCAAAGATAAGTTGTTACATAACTATATGTTTGACTAGGGGTCATCATGCAATGTCATGCCTTCGGAGGTCATGAATGAATTGGGAATCAAAGTGACAATAACGTATGGCAAGTGTACTACTATGGGTTCTAGGGAAGTGCCAATTGGTGGGTGTGTTAAAGATCTGGTGGTGTAACTTGCATCTTATCCTGGAAGAAATTTAAAATTGGATGTTTTGTTTGTTGATTTCCCTGCCAAATGGGGTATGTTATTATCAAGGAAATGGGTTGCAAGTGTTGGTGGGAGTGTCCAAATGGACATGTCTTATGCCACTATCCCCATTGAAGGAAACTTAGTAAAGTTATATGGAGAGAAAAAGATGTTGTACCTTATTGAATACCTAAACAATGCATGTTATGAAGTTTTTTAGAAAGATGCTAGTACTGATCACTTTGTAGTTTCATGGATTTCAGGGAGTATGAAGTTGTTGAAAACATTTATCCTAAGTATGCTGTTTTTTCTAAAAAAATTGTCCTTAATTCAGCCTTGAAAAATGTTAAAAGGTTTGACCTGAACACAATGGAGGAGATTTAAAGAAACTGGGTGGTTTACAAATTAAACAAAGAAGGAAAAGAGATATATTTCCAGTTGCTAAAAACATATCAAAACCTCTTGGCATGATCATATCCAGTATGGAGGACATAGGGGTTTCCCCTTGATTTGTTTTCTTTGAATCATGGTTTCCTTACCAACTTGTACATTGTATAGTGTTTGTCTTTTGCTCTATTTTTGGTGTTTTGTTAGTTCATGATTTGCCTTGGTGTGTGGCAACCATTTTTGTCGATTTCTCAACTAGTTTTTTGGTGGATTTGGCTCATGACTCTATTTTACCAATGGATTATTTTGGCACTTGGTCTACTTTTGTTCTTGTGGTAATCACTGGGAGTGCCCATCCCTGATCTGGAGCCAATATTGGTGCCCAATGTTGCACATGCCATGATTTCCTAAGGAGAAATATGTTTTTTCCCTATTTCTAAGAAAAAACAGCTTTAGATCTTCCCATCCTTTGAATTTGATGAAAAACAACTCGTATCTTTATTTAAATTCTTTGATTTGTTTTTTTTTTCCCCATTCTTGCACCATTTTGGGGAATCTCCAAGTTTGCCCTACGTTTTTCCCTAATTTTTCCCGTTCAAATGCCTTTTCCATTTTTTCCATTTTTCCTGGCCTTTGGAGCTCAAAATTGTTTGATTTATACTTATTTTCCCTCAAAAATCCCTTGCCACAGTCATAAATTACTTTGAATCACTTTCCATTTTTCCTTTGATCAAAAATTTCTTCACCCACGAAGGGAAAATCAATTTTGGACGTCGCTGCAATTTCTGTGTTTTTTAACGATCATACGGGCATCATTTACCGGTCAAATTTTAGCTCCAAAATCTTCTCCTATGTGGCTGTTTGTAATTGGACAAGGTCTAGTGGGTCTGCTAGTGCAACTTAGCATTTCTTGTGTTTATGGAAAAAGGTCTAAATTTTCGTCGCAAGTCCACAATCCCTCATCCAATCAGAGGGTGACACGTGGCAGTTAGAAAAGTCAAAATAGTGGAGGGGTAGAGTTGGGGAGGCATGGTGGAAAAATTTCCTTTGGTGAAAAGGAGTTAAAGTACAAAATAAGAGTGCAGGCCCTCAGCCTATCAGAAGGTGACACATGGTAGGGAAAGGTAGAGGTGCAAGAGTGCAGAGGAAATGGTGAAAAATTTCCTTTCTGGAAAATGTTATTAAAATATAAATACAAGCGTTGCCCTATAGCCAATCAGGTGAGGACTCATGTCCTATGGGAGGGCGGAGCCACAGAAGAAAAAAAAATTCCTTTTTCCAAAAAGAGGCAAAATTTTTAAAATTGAGCCACGACTCCATATCCAGTCATATTGTGCCACGTGTCAAGCCCAAATCTCAATGGCACCCCCAGGTAGAGGAAATCGAGAAATTTTACAAATTTTCAAAAAGGTTGGAAAAAGGTAGAAAAGCACCCCCAGGTTTTGGCTTATTTGTGCCACGTTGAGGGCTCATATTAAAGGGAGAAATAAAAATCGATGGCACTTGTACATTTTGTCATTTTTACCACCATTTTGGCTCTAGAAAGTGTGGAAATGCGTTTTTCGCATCAATTTTCAGAAAATTTTTGACAATTTTGTCATTTGTGCCTGCAAGGACCAATGTAATTGATTTTGAGGTTCAATTTGAAGATCAGAGAAGCTTTTGAAATGAATTTTTTCCCTAACTTGTCCAAAAACGTGAAATATTAGATCCAAAAGTTACAGAGTCAAATTTTGGAGGGATAAGGATGAAATAATGAAAGGAAGGGGGTCTGCATGATTTGAAGATGAAAAAAGTTCCTCCACAATGGATAATGATGTGAATTTTACAATGATTCATCTCTTTTTGAGACAACTAGCAACTTTTTGGACGTGTTTTGTTAAATGTCCCTGTCTGCGAATCATGATAAATTTTTGTAACAAATTTGATCCTTTGGCATATTCTTTTCTTAGGAAAGAAGGATCAAAGGACATTGAAAGCTATATATTGCATGAATTTGTCATGCAAACGGTTGGAAGAGTTTAAAAAAGCTTGGAAAACTAAAAATTTCACGAGAAAATTTGGGAAGAAACCCATTCTCTGAGTGACCATTGGAGAAACTCATGTAACTCTCTTTGTATCAGATTTAAAATCATGTTAAGTTGGTTGCACATGTATAGCCATTAACAAGCTATGAGATTGTTTTTCAAAACATTCCCCTACTAATAAATCTGATCATTTTTGAGTTATTATGTGTTGTCTTTGGGAAAAATCTGTGAATGCTTACATTTCAGAATGCATTTCAAATTTTTGTTTCTTGTTTTCCTATTGCAGTCTTGTGTTTAAAATATCTCTTTATCATACATGGTCTCCTTTCTTGTGATAGTTTAGTGGCATTTTCAATCTCATATTCAGAAGAGCTTTCATCTGATAAAGAGATAAACACATTATAAATCACTTTACCTTCCTTGAATTTAGATATTGTTTGTAAACCTTTGGGTGCACCTTAGGTTGTGAATAAATAGTGATTGCTAAATGCTTCATTGGTTCACTTTAACTTAAGATTTTTTGATAGATAATCAAATATTGTGTGGAAAAGTGCAGATCTAGGCCTCCATTTGATGCACATATCCTGGTTGAAGGGATGATTAACCATTTTGATACTTTCTGTTGTTAAGTTTCTCCATATTTTACTGAAATCATCAAAGAGTTTGGAAAACCTTGGTTTGTCTTATCTAAACTCCCACCCAAAAAATCATTCAAGAAAACTAATCCTACCTTGTTTTAACCCTTTTCTGACCTGTATACACACAGAAGATCAAAATCCATTTGCTAAAGTATGCAGAACAGATCAGGATTTCAAAATGTCTTCGATAACCCTTGCCTTACATTGAAAGTATCTCCATAATCTGGAAGTGATAACTTGTGAAAGTTAGATTTAGAGTGTTGATCATATTTTCCCAAGGCCCCTTCATACTATTTGTACAAATTGAGGGATATCTTCATCTCCTTCACCATTTGAGTGTTACAGAGTAGGTCCTCTTACCTTGGTTGAAAGGTACAACCTAAAACGGTTAGGACAAGATCATGTTGTATTTGAGTGTTATCCATCTCTCCACAAATCTGAGTGCTAGTTAGATCATATCCCTAGCTACAAAACAACACACACCATGATCCATCTATCTTCAAGATTCATGCCATATCTTTGATGCTGCTCAGACTAAAAAGGAGAACAAATTTGGCTACCAACACTTAACACTACTTATAAGGATTGTATGGCATACACCAAGATCAATGGCATCATGTGTGTGGTCAATTATCCTACAGTATTTGGTGTCATTGTTCATAGAGGTAAAAATATATAAATAGTGACAAAAATTCTTACAGATTGCATGCTATAGTAGTGGGAATCTACTGAAGTCATGATCCTCATGGAAAATCTCATAGTCTACCATCATGACATGTACCAAACTTTGATGAAATTTTTACTTAATGTCCCCCTCTATCTCACAATATGTGTACCACAGACCACTGTGAGTTTCATGCACCAATTTCGTAGATAGGTTTTCTAGCTGCTTTTTCATCACAACAATTTGAGCCTCAAGAAAAGGGCTAACACCAATATCTACACTTCTAAGAGCCTCAATGTGTAGAGAAATCTCCAAGGCCTTGTACAGGTCCATGAATGTCTTATGTAAAATTTCTCTTCTGAATTGTGTTATCAATCCTCTAACAAACCAATGAGCATGCTGAGAAGGATGGATATCATAATATATCTTTGACAAGAGATTTTTTAACTATGCATCATATTCTGATTCACTCTCTGCCATTCCTTGTTGGATCTCTTTGAGATCGCTAATTCTATTATGCTCAAATTAAAGGATATGGAACTCAACCAAGAAGTCATTTCACAATGTGATGTAATATACCAATGTTTGATGGGGGTCATACTTTCAGTACCAACTATGTGTGTGCTCCTATAATTTTTTTTCAATCTGACTTGCCTTTCTCTCTGGGGTAGTGATCCCCTTCACTCACCATAGAAATTCAAACTTGTGCACATGCTTTGCAATATCCTTAATAGTCTTGTAATATGGTAGATGTAAAGAAATCTCAAAATATACTTGTGGAGGTGGCTGAGGCCCTTATTCACCTAATCCAAAACCTTGATTCCCTCTGGTGTTTCCTCCACCATAAGATCCACTAGATCCACCAGGTCCTATACCCCCTGATACACCAGATCCACCTCCATATCTATCATATCCTCCTTTTGTAGTTGGTAATAATCCTTAAAAGGTCACGTCTAGTGTTCCCAACATCCCACTGAATTGTGTACCGACAGTTTGTGATATTGTTCCACTACCAGATGTGTATCCCACACCACTCCCATACACGATACCCAAAATCTATGTACTTGCACTTTATGTAAAAATCCCTCCAAACATAATAATTGTTTGTGCGGCCATAAATGTCTCAAATGAGAAGTTATACCTCTAAGGTATAGATCAGTCACTTCCATCGATACAATCTGGGTTAGCAATATTTGTCTCTTGATTTGGAAAATTAGGTTCCAGGTGTTGGTTACCAGGTGGGTTTAGATGCGTACCGATGACTTTCCTTTCTCCATGTGACAAAATATCATCAGAAGCTGAAGGGGTTTCTCTCCTGCACTTTCCAAGATGGGATATCAAAGACTGCTTATGTTCCATGTCCTCTGCGTGAACCTCAATTCCTTCCCGAAACATCTACCCCTACAGATCCATCACTCCCACAACCTTGCATTGTCTAGCCAACTCCATTTCACACATTTCACTATACTTGAGTCACCTCTCATCCTTCTCTGTTTCTTCCACAATTTTTTTCATCTTCCTCCACCCTAGCTTCCTCTCCTAGCACTCAGGGAAGCTTATCCAACCATAAGGAATGCCTCCAAACTTAGTGTAATGATCAAGATATTTATAGCCAATGGGATAACTTGTAAAAACAATCCTCTAGGTTCCATCAAGAACTCAAACTCAGCAACCTCTAAACAAGAATACATAGAAATGGAATATTTTAGGGTATAACTAGTTAACACTCTTTTCCACCATTGATCAACATCACCTGTCTAAGTCAGATTCACATCCTACAACCTTTGGTAATAATTTTGGGTCCATACACGTTGTCTATAGTACTAGATTGATCTGGATACATATGTTGAAATCCATTCATATAATTCTACTAGAAAATAATAGAAGACGATCTTATAAAACTCATGATATGTGTGTTCTTCTATCCATTTGGGTGCATCAAACTTAGGTGTAGTACTAAATATTTGTGAAAACTCATCCTCTATGCTCTTAAACCATGCTTCAACACTTTCTAGGGTCAAGTGCCTTGTCATCATGCATCAAAGGAACCAAGATGTAGTCATTTTTAAGCACATAGAATAACCTTCTAACCCCATGCATGTCAACCTATCACTCAGCGGGTGTTGAGCACTCATCTGAGGCACACACAAGTGCTGAACCCCTCCTTTATGTGAGAATTGTGAGAATATGGTGTCATTGATGATGGATTAAGTGTAGAAAAGTAAATGATCATGCATATATTCTAAAAGCATATGATTAATCTTTACACTGACATACCCATAAAGGAAACATCATACAAATAGTAGATATGATCCATAACATAAAGGAAAAGGTACTAGGGTTTACACCCATGAAAAATATATTTAGAACATATCCATATATTTATGTTGATCATAGTTCAGTAACCATATTACATCCAAAATGGTCATATCAGACTGATATATCATGACTCACGCATCAGAAGCTCTAGGTATTCTTCCCTATTACAAAAATTTAGCAGATCCATTCCCCTAGATATGCTAACATTCCTATAGTTCTCTTAATGAGAACCCCAACGCTTAGAATATTCTACTCAATTCTATAGAGATTCACCTACTCTATTATGGTTTATCACACCAGGGTCATATTCTCCTTTTCCTCTATCTATCACCCCCTTTTATTCTACCTAAGCATCTCTATAAATAGGTTTAACACCCACCACCATGCATTTTTGAAGTAGCAGATCTGTTGCCAATTTTCAAGTTGGTCCTCCAATGGAGCATGCTTCCTCTGATTTGAGATCCCCACTTTCTACAATGATGTCTTCAAAAATGTTCCTTGCATGGAATATTATTTCACTAACTACCAAGTCACAAGGCTATCACCTTATCCATTCAGCATGCCTAGTCGGGTCAAATTTTTCCTCAAGTGCCTCTTGGAAAGCCAAATATAAATAAGTCCTGAAATCCTTTACTTTGCCTTACATGCGCACTGTATTTTCTATTAAACCCTTCTAAAACCCATGTCTTGTGCGCTTTTCCCCACGTTCCCATCTTCTTCACAAGTCCCATGCACACATGCATCCTTTGGGACCTAGTCAATATTTTAAGGCCCAACATTAAGTGTGGTATATAAGTGGTCAAAAGATCAAAAAAATTACAATATGACTTATTCTTACAAAGGAGAAGGAAATATTTGTGTAAATAGATCTTGTAATTCACTTTCATCTAAGATATTTATCATCTTAGTAAGTATGGCCATGTATCGTAATACATAATATTTGATAGGTTTATTAGATATGTATTCTTAAAATTTAACACTACTTAGTCGGGTGTGTTGACACATCACTCAGATTGATTTACAAGTTCTCACCCAAAGATCATGCAACCTACCAGGTCCCTCTTTTTTTAGATAATTAAATATGTACAGTCACCATTTAACATTACATAGCATAAAATAGAATAAAATATAACAGAGATCATAAAAAAGATAATAATAGTATGGAGATTTTATAATTCATTCTTCAAAATATATAATAAATAACAAGATTTGAATGCCAATAATGCCACACTCATCTCTCTTAATATTGTAAATCCACACTATTTTTTCCATTATAGACACGTAACTTGGTATCAAAAAATATTACAGACGAACACCATAATGGTCATACAATAAGATTTATACCTATCTCTTCCAGTCACGACCCTTAATTACACAAACATGAAAACAATATATAGCTGGTGGGATCTTGTCCTTCACCACTTTATAATAATTTAATATATTAATAAACTATCCTATACTGAGCCCACATGTATTTTTAGACTACACCTTCGTCCTCAAGTGGATGTTGTATTTATATCTGTGTTATTCATAGCTTACTTGATCCTTATGCCATGTTATATTTAGTTGTATCTTTCCATGCATATTATATCTTTATTAAATAGTGTTATTGTGCTTTATCCTTTTGTAGTACTAATGTATCCATGATTTTATCTAATTATATATCTATCTTGCGCATCACACCAACCCATGATTTTCCTATTTTTAGTTGATTTATGATTTTTCTGTCAATCTTTTGTTCTGACCATTCCTTTGTGTAACCCTTCACGCACACATTCTTCATGCCTCTGAGTGCACCTTTGCGCACTATCTTGTACTTATGATATTTCTTTCTTTTATTGTCTTACACACCTTCGTACATGGCTCATACTTAGCCAATTTTCCTAGTCCAAAATTACCCCCACACTAGGGATATTGTATGTCCTAGGAAATACAAAAATAATGAATAAATAATATGGGAAATACCATAATGAAATCAAATGAATAAAGAATGTTATTCCACTACGTGAATCCAAGAAATAAAATTATGGTGATGGTATAAGTTCTGGGAAATCTATACTGATGGACTTTCTATGCTAGTTTCCCCCATTCCTCAAGCCTAATGTATACCTTGTCCAGTGCTGACTCAAAAATATCTAGGATCTTCTCTAGACTTAGTTCATTGACCTTCTCCTGCATCTCTTTTAATATGACATCCCATTATGTGATGATTTCCTCCAAAACATATACCCTTTGCATCACCATTGTTTATACCTCACCAAGATGTTCTTCTATCATGTTGCACTTAACTTTTATTGCCTCTTTATTTTATATGAATTCCTACAAAACTATCTCACGCGCATCCCTATTTGTAAATAATGAGGCATCTTGTATTTTCAATTATTCCTCATCTTCTGAAGTACATGCATTTAGGATCATCAAAGTATCCAAAAATTTTACAAATAATTTCTCATCCTTTTGTGTGGCTCCCTTTAGTTATGTGCCAAGTGTTATATACTCTTCTAATTTTTGTTCCACCTTGGCCTTATTTTTCACTGGCATGTTCTTCTATTATATGCCCTAACCATCATTCCCTTTCAATAGAAATAGTTATACCCATTCTTCCAAGTAGTCTATCTCAATGTTATGGTCTATTCTGGCCTAAATTAAAACATCTAGACATAAGGGCACAATATTATTGATTAGGTTGTCTGCCTTATTGTACACATGTTCCATCCTTTTATTTGCATGATTAATATCCTCATCTAGCTCTTTTTTCTTCCTATTCCATCTCTCAATATCCTTTAATGCACTACGTAATGTGGAATGTTTTTCAAAAATTCTTCTTCCTACCTTGGTAGACATTTTTATCAAATCATTGCTTGTTTTCTCGTCTGAGAGTTGAGTAGAGTATAACATTGGAAAAAACTTAAATGGTTCTCTTTTCCCCTTTAACTCAAAACTTGAAACTTTATTTACTTTAAAATTTTGTTCCTCTATGTACATATGTAACTCCCAGAATATCATCTTACATGTGTGTGGATGGTCCTCGACATTAATAAACATGTCCCAACAAAATAGTTGTTCAGGATTCACTAAGATTTAAAATATGGCCCTGAGAAGCTTGGTTGTGTCATCTATGCATGACATCTTGTAGGGTACTTATGGAATTTTCCTTGGCCTTCTTTTTTATGAATCTAGTCCTGAACTGGTCGTGTGTTACCTGTGTGGTGTCTCTTACAAAAAATAATGATGCACGAGACCTGTTTCCTCACCCATGCCTTGGTCTCACCAAAGTCCATAATCACGTGGATTTTCTTAATCACACACTTCTTCACACCCTTCCTCATGCTCCTCTCCATGTGCAATATCTTCATACTGAACTTCCTCTTATTTTTCTTCATCCTTTTTCTAGTTTTTCACGTTCTTCTTTCCCTTCATGCTTGGTATATTCTAACCCTTATTCCTTATTCTTTAAATCATGGATAATGTGAGGTTTTTCTTTCTTTATTCCTTCTCCTTTAATAATATTTTCTTTAGAAAAATCCACTATGGGACTGTGCCTTATACGCACTCCTAGTTCAGGAAAATTGGAGAAACTTGAGGGGTGCATGAATGTGCTTGCTTCTTACTCACCTGCTCTTGCATCCTTTTCCATACACTATGATACCAATGTAACCTCTGTCATCTCTTCCTCTTCTTATTCCTCTTCAGGAGTTGGCTCATGCCTATGAGATTTGGAATCCTTACATAGTTTTTTTATTTGATGGGGGTGGTGCAAGATTAGTGTCACATGCACATTCAACCACCTTACCATCCTTCATCTTGGAGTTTCAAGTAGATGTACATAGACTCTATCAAATCCTCCTTACCCATTGCCAAGTGTTATGATGGGCTTAAAGGTCCATCATATGACTTCATTGTTTTTCATGATAGGGTGCTTTGGTATCATACCCATATGTTTTTCTCAGAGGTATGATAGTTAATATCAACCTTGTTGCTCATTGAATTTTAGAGGTTGCACATATTTATTCTATTGAATGCACTTTCAAAGTATTTGGAAGTGAATGAAAATGGTAAGTTTGCACCAAGGCCCCATCTCTCCACTGTTCATACAAAAAATCATGCAAGGAAAAAATGTTGATATGGACTGCAAACCTTTCATGTCCCTCTAAATTTGTGGGAAGCTTCCTGGGTACATGCCATTCATTCTTGAATTCTTTTTGTATTATTTTATACCATTTCTCTAGGCATGCCTTTTACGTATTATATATTTTTTCCATCACAGGTGTACTTGGTAAAATGTTGTGTCAGAAATTTCTTCTCAACTGAATGATCTCAATTGATCTCCACTAGTCCATCTAAAACCCATGTTTCCCAAAACACTATTAGCAACAAAATAGACCCCCATGTAATTTTCTCTCCCTTTTTAGTTTGGGTCCTTACTTCTTCTATAATGATTTCTACTATGAACAAGGAAATGTTATACTTGGTCCCTTGTGCCATCTTGTGCGCAATGTGCAAGTTTTTTTTTATTCACCTCGGACTATCTTTCTGAGGCGCCTAACTTGCAACTCACCAAGCGTGCACTAGGCCACTCTTGTTCCAGGGTCAATAATGTTTGTAACATTAAATGCATGAACTTCCCCTTTGATAGTGAAGTTTGGTTGCTATCTCCTCCACATATACACCTCATCACGCAGATAAAGTGTTATCTATCAGCCGCTATCACGTAACCCTATCACTCTACCAATCAAATCTTGCAATGGTGATGTGTACATCCTCTACTCATGAAGTAAAAATAGTCCTCATGGACTCTTGACACTATCCATTGGAACAGTCATGTGGGTTTACTGAAAAAAGGTAATTCATACAACTGTAAGGACTCTACACACCTTCCAAGGTCTTGCACACCTTGTCATCAAATACTATATTGTCTTCCACTGCTTGCATTAACCTGCATCTCGTTTAAAACATCATTCTTTAATATCACCTTTCATGGCCTTGTGCATGGTGGTTATATTCACTTATCATTGCACTTCTAAAGTTGGGACACCCATGGATTCCCAACAATCACTTCCTGTGGATACTACATCTCTGAGAACCATTCATTTGGTGTTTTCTCTACTACCTTATTACCCTCAGATGCTATTTTTTTTGGTCCCATAGCGTTTTTCACTTGCAAACTTTGAATCTCCAACAAATACGTGCCCTAGATATAATTCACAACCTTGTTTCTCAACCTTATACCTATTGGTATCTCAACTTGCTTTCTCAACTGAACCTTACTTTGCTTCTTACAATTAGACCTGCCAACCTTTGCTTAACTTAACCACGTGCCCTAACTCTGCAAATTTTCTTCGAATCAGCTGTGCAATCCTGGAAACTTTTCACACGTACTTCTCTAAACCCTTCTAATTCCGCTTCCACTCTACTGATTTTCAGTTACTCTTAAACGCAAGGAGCTCTCTGGTTTTTGGTTACTGGTTGCTCAGTTGTCATCCTCTTAGTCACTTCCTACACACAATTCAGCTCTGGTTCACAAAATCTCAACTTGCTTGCAAAAAATTTCAATGGCATCTTAATTCAAGCCACAAGGTGAGGGGAATTACATATGCACTTACCCCCTTTTATAGATTTCTCAATTTTCAATTTTTGAATGTTATTAAATGCACTCACCTACCACCACTTTTATCTTTAAATAATTTTTGTATTTTCAAACCTTTTTATGAGTTTTCCTCACCTTTTTCACAAAGTTTGGGGTCATCCATAACCTTCTTTCCACATGGTAGTCCATAACCTTTTGGCACACTACTACTTCCTAGTCTGCAAAACCCTTTGCATGTACCCTCTTGTGTTGTGCACATATTCTTTTGTGCCACTTTCCAAGTAGTTTCTCTTACTACGCTTCCTCACTCACATTATACTATTCGCTTTACCATACCATTTCCTTTACAGAAATAAGCTTCCTTCACACCTTTGAGCAAGTTTCACCATTACACACATGAGAAATTCACTGACTTTCATGCGCACTTGAGCGGTCTAATTATGAGAAATCCAACATACCAAACATGTTCATAGAACATATCTTATATGGCATCATTTTTCTCAATTAAATCCTCATGCACCTCAATTCCTACCCAATACTAAAATAATGCGCAGTCCTCTATGCATTGGTCTAGAACAAAGAACATCAATTCCTACATGCAAACACACTTATTACAAAAAAAGAACAAAACTAGAAATTGAAATCCTAATCTAAATGGAACAGGCTGCCTTATTATGAACATAAATGAAAGAAGCTTATTTATAGTAGGGCTTCAGCCTACTCCCATTAAAGTAACCAGGAAAAAGTGTGCCATCAAGCACTTATAATTGACATGCACCTGAATCTAAAACCTTGGTTACTTTAAAGAGTCCCAACTAATGGAACTTAATTTTTCCTGGGTGGTTTGTAAAATTTGAATCATATAGAAGCACCAATCCTCCAATTCAAAAATACTTGTTCTTAATATGCCTATCATGTCAAGGCCTTTTGTCTTACCCTTTTTGTTTTCTGACTCCATCGACGAAATTACATGCCTTCATCCAATTTCATTAATATTTTAATGCACTCAGATTCCTAATTCTTGTTCATCTAGCAAGTCCTCTTGTGCATGCAATACATAGGGAGGGTAGCATGAACTCGATAGGAAAAAATTCCTCTAAACCAATCGCCAACAAAAAGGGTGTTTCCTTGTTCAACCTCTTGTATGTGGTCATATATTCCCATAATAAAAATAATACTTTGTCATCCCAATCCTTTTTTCCTACATCACAAATTTTAGTCAATGTGTGTCCCAAGATATTTTTCAAAGCTTCTATGGTACCATTGGCTTGTGGGTGATAGGGAGTAGTCTTATGATGAGCTACCATAAATTCAGCTGATAATATTCTAATTGTCTCATTTAGGAAATGAGTTCCCCTGTCAATGGTAAGGCTTAATGGGCAGCCATACCTCCTGATTATATTATCCCATAAGAAGTGTATGGTTATAGTTGATATGAAATCCTCAGTGGGTACACATTCTACCCATATTTTCAAATAATCTGTGTAGGTGATAGTATATCACATGCCCTGTCCTCCGTACAACTGGTGGAATTGGTCTAACAATGAAATCAATTTCCCATTTTTCAAAAGGTTATGTGCTTTTTATGGGGTGCAACAAAATTTCATCATGATACCCCATTGATTTCCTATTCTCTTTCAATGATCACATGCCTTGATAAAACTCTTTGGTATCCTTTGTAGAGTGTTCTCCCACCAAATTCCTTCCAAGAGTATCTTGTGCATTATAGATTCACCTGCATAATGTCCTCTTGTTATCCCACTATGTGCTTCTTCTATAATTGCTCTGCGTTCATGCTCCAAGACACATCTACAAAATACTTCATCTCTTCCCATCTTGTACAAGTCACCTCCTACTGATTGTTAAGGTGCAACACTGTATAGTCTAATTGCTTCTTCTCTAGTATTTTCATTCCCTGCAGGTTGCACCATACATTGTGCACAAGAATACTGTTCTATATATTCTAAGTTCATTTGGCATGCATCGTTATAGCCTAAATTTATTGTGCATCCAACATGGTGTCTTCTATTCTCTATGTGTCCTCATCAAAATTGATCCTTGAGAGATGATTTAGTCCAATATTATTCCCTCTAGGTTTGACTATGACTGTAAAATCAAATTATTTGAATAAGAGTATCCATATGGAAATGCACCCTTGTAAGAATAGTTTATTGAGCAAATACTTAAGTGCCATATGACTAGTATAGAAGAAAAATGGGGTTGTGGCCAATAAATAATGTTCCTAAAATTTTAAAGTGTGTACACCATAGACAATGCCTCATGCTCTGTAGTTGTATAATTTTGTTCAGCATGAGTCAATTTCCTGCTTGCAAAACAAATAGGGCTATCTACATTCCCTTCCCAAGGTTTAGCTAGCACTGGCTTGAATGTTTTTCCAGAGGCAACCACATGCACATGAAATGGTAGATTCCATAAAGGAAAAATAGGATGGGAATGGTTGTCAACCTTTCCTTTAATGTCTCAAATGCTTGTTGTTGTGCATCCTTTTAATAGAACTTTCCCTTTGCCTTCAGCTGCTCCTCGAGTGGGAAATATTGGCATACCCATTAATAAATTTTCAGTAGTATCATGTATGCCCAAGAAATCCACGCACCTCGTCTTTGATTTTTTGGTTCCTCCAACCCTAAGATGACTAGGTAATTTTGCTAGGATCAACCAACATACCTTCCTTGAAAATTATGTGCCCCAATAGTGTTCCAAACGGTGTCACGAATATACATTTCTTAATGTTCAAGGATATACTAAGCTGCCCGCATCGTTCGAACATTATCCATAAGCAATCACAATGGCCCTTAACCAGCCCACACACTGTCCAGTCATCTAGGTATACTTGAAGAAACTTGTGAATAAAATCTTGAAATTCCTGTACTACAATGAGCGAGAACACCATTGGCGCATTCTTTAATCCAAAGGGCATGATTGCGTATGCAAAACAATGGTCAACCCCACTCTGTTGCAAATGTTGTCTTTGTTTGATCTTCGCGCGCAATCTTGACTTGATGATAGCACAGAAAACCATCAGTAAGGGAATAGATCTTGCACCCTGTGACACACTCAAGTATTTCTTATGTGAATGGTGTCAGGAAAGGATCAATCACACATGAGGCATTAAATACCCTATAATATACACAAATTATGATATTTACATCCTTTTTTATGCTTATAACCATCATGATTATACATTTGGATTCCTCTATGGGCTTGATGATGTCTTCCTTAAGCATTTTATCGATCTCATATTTTACCTTAACATGCAAGTTGGGATTCCTATTGTAAGGTTGCTTATAAACCAGCCACACACAAGCCTTAAATTTTATCTTCACCTCCTTGAGTGATGGATGGACACCCTTAAACCCATGGTATCCCCCTAGAAACAAGTCCTAGAATTTATTTAACAATTCCACAATTTTTACAACTTCTACCTCATATCAGTAGTCACCAATCACTACCTCCTTTGGTACGTCGTCAGTCCCAATGTTCACCTTCTTTATCTTTAAAGGAAAATGATATGCACTTGCTTATTCATCAACTGTATCTAGGACTTTATGCTCAAATTTTATGTGATCTATGCTGAGATCCTCAACCTCTTCATCATCTATAAGGTATATAATATTTCATTGTTCCTTCTCTCTCTAGGCATGCTTCATAAGAATCTCATTTGTATCCAATCTTGTATGACCATTTACATTCTCTTATATGTTAATTTCAACATAAATATGTGTTAAAATTTCCTCTTTCCACACGCTATCTCCCAATGTGATGTTTTTCATTAACTATAATGCTTCATGAATAGGAGTTTTAGTAGAAAAGGAATTAAATGTATGCATGATACCAGAAGCTAAGTCATTCCAAATCACTATTTTTTGCTTCAATTCCACATGTATATACTATATATGTGTGCATCCATATAGTGTAGAATAGAACTTATGAACCCAAAATGATGGGGTTAGTGTGTCAGGACCCTGTAGCCAATTATTCTCAAAAATACATATGCGAGCATGTGGATATGCCTTCCCATCATATGCTAGAATCTGAGAAGGAATATTATTCTTGAAAAACCTTTTCAAAATAGAAAATATTATTTTTTTACATCTGATTAGATTGTCTCTATCCATAACCCACTAAAGAATTACCATTCCCTTCAAGGAGTAAACCAAATTGTTTCTCCTATCTCCTTTGTTCTTCAATTATTCCTCCATTACGCATAAGAATGACTTAACCTTTTTCTCCCTAGTATACCTTAGCAGTGTCACTCTTCTTGGATTCCTGACTATTTATGGCCTGATCATCCATTTTATTCTTCCATGACACTCAAAACTAACCATTTCATAAGTTTCATGATCCCAATTATTATAGGAAATGTTGGCAGTGTTAATGATAGAACGTGCATCTCCCTAATTAATCACTCCCTCATTTTCTGTCTTAACATTTTATGGACCACGAGTTGTTTGCATATATATCTGGTTGAGATCTTCCTCATTTTTAGGTTCAGTGTAAGGTGAATCATTAGTACCATACATTGGGATCACTACCCCTTCTACTCATTATCAAAGCTAACATAGCACTTATTGATTCACAAGTCTTCTTTATTTTCATAGAACTAAGGATGGAAAAATAGAGTAGGAAAGTTTCCCACCATTTATAACTCCATTACCTCAAATTCTCATATAAAATTTTCTCCTTGAATCATGATGCTTGCATCCTTTAAGAATACAATAGGTATGAAACTTAGTTTTATTCCATGTAAAAAACACTTGTAACATCCACTTTTGTCACTTCTCATCTAGGTATTTTTTTTATAACTTTATGCTTCATGATTTAAATACCCATATATTTAAATCCAACATAAATCTTAATGCAATCCATTCCAATAACTATCATAAACCATGTGCAGTTACATGAGTGTATATAGATCCTACTTGATCCCCCTCAACGCTCTTTACAAGCCAATACTTCAAGTGTATCCTTTGGTTTTTCCTTTATCAAGCATTGATAATTAAGTGATTCTTTCTAAGTTTCTACTTGGATTCCTCCACTGAATTCCCATCTGACATCCCAAAACTTAGATCTTGGTGAAATCATGACTATGTGATCAGAAACTTACACTACTTTGTGCAAATTTTCAGATACATGTATGTCATGCTCAATTATGTGACAACACACTTTCCATTAGGAACTTGTCATCTCACCTTAATCAGTTATTCAGTTATATGGATTAGAATTCAACAATGGTTATTTAAACAACTACAAGTCTTGTATAAGGTATAAATCCAAAATTACCAAAAGGAAGATGTGTTACTATGATAACTTAGAATTATATTTATGTATCTTTCATATTAACACTATTTCTAAGACATTACTATGTAATTATTGTTTAACAGATATCAACAATATCCCATCATCACATTATCCTTATCAGTTGGTAGTTCTCATAATGGACTATAGGCTCTACAACCTTCAAGAATGACCCCTTTAGACCTAAAATAAGTGTGGTACAACGTTTTATTCGTATACCTTATCTTGTTCTTAACAATGATTCCTATATTGTTAAGTGATATTCATACCTGTGTAATCCTATAATAGGAGAGTGATAGTCCATTATTTGATTCCTTCACCTAGGATTACATTAGCCATTTTTGAATAGGATGAAAAATCCAATCATGTAGTTTGGTCAATAATAAACTTCTTCAAGTTAATACATATTATATGACCTATATTTATTTTTCCCCGAGGATAGATATCTGTGTCACCTAGGATTTCCTTAAGTTATCTTAAGTGTATTGAAAACTATAGCTTACATATTAGCTACTATAGTCTATATTGTATTATGCCCTTACTTTTTGTAAAAAAGAATATAAATGCTTACATGTTTTTACTTCTGAAGTAAAAATTTATTTTTCATAACAAGGTACTTATGTAAAGCAATATAATTATTTAACCAATTCAACATTACTTATTCTATCATATATTCAAATGACATGTGGGTCAGATTCAAAGTGACTGAAGAGGATCTAAAGAAAAGAAGAAAATACCATTCTAGTACCCTTAGCTCTGAGGGCGAGGTCAAGGATGAGTTTGAGATCAAACCCAAGGATGAGGAAGAGGAGGAGAAGATCCATAAGGAATTAGAGTTTGAGTATAGTAAGGTGGATTATGATAGCATGTATGGTAATCCTCCTAAAAGCCAAAAGAAAAATTAATGTCTTTTTATTTGAGCCTGAACTTTAGGCTGAATTTTGGTGAACTATTTTTGATTCTTTTAGATGACTATTTTTCTTTCTAGTAGTATGGTTTTTTGGACATTCTTGTTTATGGAGTTAAGCATATTTATCTCCTTTTAGTCCTATTTATCCTTCTACATATTTTTTTGAGCTATCATGTTCTAATATTTCTTATAAGGCCACTGAGAGCTAATCCCTATTTTTTCATAATCTAATAAAAAAATATAATCAAATGAAAAATTATGTTCACTCACTAGGACTCATACATACATATTCATATTCTCTTTATATGTTTGTAATGAATACCTTAGTAATTCCATTTAACAATTACCAATCTTGTTTCCTCCTACCAGACTAGATCTATTTTGAGGCTTGAGATCTTCTTGTAACTACTAAACAAATTAGTTTCATAGTAATTATTTCAATTTTTTAAGCAGTATTATATGCATGAATATATAAAAATTTATACTCAAATTTCATCCTTGATAAATACTTCACAGTCACACATAATAATAGCAAATCTTAATGATTTAGAATTTATCAATAATACATTATTGATTCCACAACAAAAGTTTCTCATGTACTTATTCATATAGAACAATTCATCTTATTAAATTGATGTTCATATACAACTGAACAAGTCATACATTTTTAATACATCATCAACAATTCACTGTTAAAGTCTAAGGTGCCATATCAAATAGGGTTTATTCATTTTATCACTAAATTCTTCTTAGCCAACTCTTCATTTTCATTTTTCTTGAACTAATCATAAGTTAAAATTATGTCTTTCATATAGATAATTAAGATTACAATCCTTTCATTAATGAAGATATTACAACCAACCAAATCAAGCCAACTAATTATTTCTTACCATCTCGACGATCCTTTTAACCTGAATGATGAAATCATGGTCAATTTTATACAAACTAGCATAAATAGTCCTTACCCACAATTTACACGTTAAACCATTTAGTATTTATTTAAAGGAAAAAACGTATTTAAGTTACACTTAATTAACTAACCTAAATAAGAAAAAATTAGTATGATAACCTTTCCTGAAATAATTTTGGAAATACAAAAAGATTAACTTTAATTAAATACAATAACTTAATTACAACCGCTCAAGAACAACTTAATCATTATAATCTTACTTTCATTTATTGTTCCCATTTTACACTAATCCTGAAACATTCATTTCTTTAACTGCATAAAAATAGATTCATCATGCATAAATCATACCTAAAGGTTAATAGTTTATGTTTCATTTGTTTGTGTAAGGTCATTACACAATGGTCTTGTTGTTGTAAATCAGCAACACCCCTAGATGTTGATCAGACTTCTAGTTTGAAATTTTGTACATGCAGTGTGATTGCACAACATTGAATCCTCTCCCCAAGAGTGGGACTTGTAAAAATGGGAGAAGAATCTCCAGATTAGAGGTTGGTTCCTCAACTCCTCTGATCAGGTATATCACTTGCAAGTTGCAGAGGTTTAAATTCCTAGTTCCTACTCTAAATTCCAAGGGGAAAAGATAGGGAATGCAAGAAAAATGAAGCTAATGCCAATGAGGTGATGCACCAAATGAGTTGTAGACACCTAATACTGTAATACATACAAAATCCATGAGAAAACACAGCACAAAGCATGCTCAAATTTCTCAAGATGTAATGAAAGATCAGGAAACAATGGTAAATATATGAAAGTATTGAAGGATTTTTATCACAGAGCATACATTATCATTCCAGATCCAATACAATGCATTACAGTGATCAAGAGGCAAAAAAGGGGTGTTGTATTGCATGGAAAGGTAAAAATTTCCACAAATTCTACCAAAAAGAAAGAAAAAGGGAAGTTGCAGAGCTGAAAAAGTGTCTCCTTTTTCAAAAAAATGAGCCCATTCTGGCTTTTATAGTGCAAGAAGCAACCCTAGGAGAGAGAAACACGGGAAAACATGGGAGAGCTTCAACCATCAACCAAAAATAGAATCAAACAACATGGGCATCCTTATAGGTCCATCCCCTCACATTTTTCTCCATGCTGGGAGAGAATGTGAGCCATTCTTCATTAAAAAATGGTGGTTGAAATGTCATTTCTGTCCATGACCACATTCAAGAGGCATTTTTCAATTTTATCTCTCCAAATTCCATCAAAATACAAAAACGACCCCAAAATCTTGTAGATAATTTCACGAGCTTTCCATTGATATAAAGAACATGAAAAACTGATCTCTGGATCGAAAGATATGGCCGTTTGAAATTTTAGGGCAAAACAAGGCCAAAACGGATTGGTGGGCAAAAATTTTGAATTTTTCCACTTTTTACATTTGGGAAAATTTTCCAAAAAATCCCCGCGCTCCACCGTTCCAGGTGCCACATGGCACATGCTGATTGGGCGTGGACCTTCTATGCTTTATTTACCTTTGTTTTGGCTATTGGAAAATTTTCCAAAAAATCTCCGTCAGGCCGATGAGATGAGGACACGTGGCAGCAGGTGATTCACCACGGGCATTTCCTCTTGAAATTTTCCATGGCACTTTTTGACTATTTCCTGACACGGACACATGGCAAAACCCCATTGGTTGGGATTTTTTTTTCCTTTTTCCCTGCGGGCCTTTTCTATATTTTTTCCCTCCACCGAACACGTGGCAAGCTTCCATTGGCCCACGTTTGGGGGGGGAATTTTCTTTCGAAATTTCCTTCTTTTTTCCTTGGGAAAATTTCCAAAATTTTCCCCACCTTCTGCTGGTCTAGGACACGTGGCAAGCTTCCATTTGCCATGGGCCCTTGGGGTGAACATTTTCCTTTTCTTTTTTTTGCCATTGGAAAAAATCCCAATCTCTCCCCGCACTCCGAAACTCTCACCCCCGGGGACACATGGCCTACTCTGACTGGTCGGCGGGGCAGCGGGCCAAAAACTTCTCCATTGCTTTTTACCAAAACACTTCACCAAAATTCCAATCTTTACTCCACCCTCCTCCAGTTCGATGATATAGGACATGTGGCATAACATGATTGGGCGCAGACCTTTCCTGTTGAAATTTTCCATGGCGCCAACACTTAGTCGATTTTTAAATTTTTTCCCCTTGGACACGTGGCGTAATCTGATTCGTTGACAGGCCTGCGGGGCAAAATATTCCTTTTGAAAACTTTTCCAAAAACTTGGTAAAAATTCCAAGTTTCCCTCTGACCCCTGCCACTTCTTTCAACACATGGTGGCATTTTATTGGCTACGGGCCTTCCAGGGGAAAATTTCCCACAAAAACTCCATCGAGCCATAACTTCAAAAATACGTGGAGTTAGGAGGAAAACTTTACCTTTCTGGAAAGATGAGAAAGAGCTCTATCCAATGGTGCCATTTCTAGAAATTTTTGAGTTCCTGAAAAGCAAAAATCATGACTGAGGTACAAGAGAGGGAAAAATGAAAGGAGTTAGCCACAAAATGAGCAAGCGGTACATTTTGGATAATAGGTCTATCATTACAAACTAAACAATTCAGCAACCTTAAACCCATACAATGTTAGTTATAATAAATAATACTCAACCAATATATATTATTATAACTCAGATGCATATATTCCAACCAAATCACTACTTACTAGTAATAAGTAAAATAAGGCATGCAAGTACTCAACCTTAGTATTCCTAATATCTACTAGTATCAAGGTGGATTAGTAGAATTTTTACATAATTATCTACTCAATCTAATTTATCACAATCAATCATAGTAATACCAAAACCAGAATAATAATACAACAACCATACAAGCCCAGACTTATGTCACTGCAAAGTTATATTCAGTCGATTATAATAACATAAACTAACCCAATCACATAACTAATTACAATCAACTCTAGAAGACTAAAAGATGGAATAATAATATTACAACCATTTAAGCCCATACTTATGTCACTATAATATTATATCCAGTCCATAGAAGTCTGTAAACATAACTTCTACAATCAATATATTTATTATTAGTCTAATAATACCTTAGCAAGGTATAGGAATTTTCATCATATATTTGTAAGTTATATACAATAATAACTTGTAAGAATTAAGGAAAAATAAAATTCATAACTCAACATACAGTCTTGTATAATATTTAATACAACACATCAAATTGAGTTACTTCCTATTACATTCAGTCATAATAAGATCCAAATTTAAGTAATCCCACAACCGAAACTTTATCACATATATATAAAATTCCAGACTTCCTTAGTCTTTCATTGTAACTGATATACACTAAGCATACATAATTATATAATTCATACTTAACTATATAATCAAACAAAGAATACATACTTAGCCAAAAAGTCACCTCATATAAAAGTTATGAGTTCTTAAATATAATCAGACATCATTCGCACAAGATAATAAGTGTCTAATTAAAAATCATGCATTTGGATTTGATCATCCAAAAAATTTAACAATATTTCAAAATGTGCCTTCCCTGTCAAAGACTTCCTAGTTTTGTAACACCTCTAGCATGACTGGTATCTAGGATGACTTCTGATAAGGAATGTTAAAACGTTGATACATGATTTTTTCTTAAGATGGTTTACTCTTATGACTAGTGAAATCATGTTTGCAGTAGGTAATATGTTATCTATGGAAATAGGTACATTTTTCATGTTTTTACTTAAATTAAAATGAAGCAACCCATTACTTTTGTGTAGAATAATTCACTTCTTGGGATTGCGAAATTGAGATATATAACAACAATACCTTGGATCAATTTCATTGATCCAAAGTATGCTTTTAATTCACAAATTTGTGGTCATAACGACCAAGTCAGATAGATTAGGTGATCTCTAAATTCTGACTGTGCTAAGTCCAGAATGAGCTTCACGGCTCCCTATTTCATATTTGAATTTTGATGATTAATCTGGTTCTTCTTTTATTAGTGGAATGCAATAATCACTATGATCATGAAACCTAGTATAACTATGTTTTAAAAATTAGTGACTCTATCCTAAAAATTAAACCTAACTTATGTCACTATGATCTTTTGTTAACATGGGATATTAATGACAAAAGGGACCTAAGACTAAAACTATGGACTAAGACCTAAGGACCTATGTTAGTTCCTAAACTAATGCCGAACCTAACCTAATGTTTGGCTAACCTAAAGGGACCTATGGAAACAATATGGGGAGGAAGTAAGTTGGTGGCAGCAAATCCTAGGAATTTATGGTGAAGTTAATGGGTCCTTATCTCCTTTTAACTTCCAAATTTGACAAGGGCATAGGGAAACTTGGAGGAATAAGTTGGCATCTTCACCAAAGTTTTGGATGCATGTGATTTTGAATTTAGTTCTCCACCAAAATTAGCGGTGGTGGTGGGGGAAGATTGGGAGGACTGAGAGTCCTACTTCGCATTTAATAAATTTGAATTTGGTGGAAACCACCTAGGAAGAAGAAAGAGGGGTTTTTGGTTTTTTTGTTCATTCAGTTTTCAAGCTTGAGCTCTACATGTGGTTTTTTTGGTTCTTCAAACCTCTAGTTTGATTCTTACATGAAGGTAATATTTACATGAACCCTCTTGCTTTGCATGGCAATTAATGAGGAAGTATGGAATGAGAAGCTATAAGGAATAAAAGGAGGAAGTTTAGAGGCTTGTTGGTGTTTTGAAGGAAGAATTGAATCTCTGCTTGGATATTTTCTAAAAAAAAAGAAGGTGAAGCACTATTAGGCATGGTAGGCCCTATCCATTAAGTTTTATGCTTTTACTTAAATGCTCATAAAAATAACTCTGCTCTTAAGGAATAATCTGGTTTTGTTCTTTTTATTAGATTTCTTATGCTTCTTGATATTGTGTTGTTCTTGTTGGAATGCATTGTCATTTTTGAATGAAACGTGGGAAAGTGTATTCTAGGTTGTGGGTTTCATACTTATGAGTATCTAGTTTTTCGTTAATCTTCCTACAGAGGCTTGAAATAGATTTGAGGTCTATTTGATGATCATAGTTAAAAATTTCTTTAACCTTGTAGATAACTTGGTGTGCTTGAGTCTGAGGACCTGGTTCATAATGTTTTTATAAACTTCGTTGGAAAAACTACAAATAAAAAACTTTGTTGGGATATCATGACTAATGCTTAAGATCTTTTTGTTCGTTAGTGGCGTTGTTATCTTTTTTTTGTTGAAGATTTTTTAGCTCTAGAGATTGTGCATATTTCCTTCTTGTTTAGAATTTTAGACCAACGTTGTTCTTGTTGGAGGATAAATATATTATAGGAGATGTCTGTTGAACATTTGAATGGCTATTTCGACTTGCATGTCTTTTCCCTCTGATGTTATTTTTGGAGATTTGAAGGGAACCCTTGAGTTGATGATACATCATTGTTTAGAGATATAAGTTATACAAGAATAGGTTTGAAGGATGAAAATTCTAGTGAATGCATTGTTTTCATTTTAAACTTATTATGAAACGGTAGGATGATTGTGGAAAACCCACTTTGTGTTTTTTGTATTAAATCCCTTTCTGGGTATCAATTTTTGTTAAATGTCTTTTGTTGAAGGTGATTGTTCCATATTTGTTAAGTTTTCTTTGTCTCATGGAGCACTTCTCTAGTTCTCTTAGAACCACTCAGGTTTTTGAGCTAATTAACAAAACTCTTGGATATGAGTTATTGTTTTGATCATTTCTATATGAATCTCTTTTGAAGAATGTGCATATGTCATTTGTATTCTTTAAAATGATTAAAATTATTGATGGATTGTTATGGTTTGACTTGCAATTTATTGTTCACCTTCCTCCCTTCATTGGACAGTTTGGAAGCGAATTGATTATTTTATCCTTAAATGTAATCGTATTGTTTGAGATTTTCTTTCCTGTCATGACCAAAGGAAATGGGGGAAATGGATTTTCATTTGTTCTTTTGGTTCTTTTTGTACTCATCCTATTGAGACCTGGGTAAATCTCTGTTGGGATTTTAACATGGGTTGTATGTGATCCGACCTTTTTCATTTCATTTTTCCTAGTTGTAAATGTTACTCTTATTCTTAAGAGTTAGGATTTATGAGGAGACTACAATCTCCCTCATACACTCTTCAATATTTCTTGTAGGATATTGTCTAATTGGTGAAGTTTCTTCCCTCCCTGGTCTATTATAGTTATGTCACTTATTAACCATGTGGTAGGACTGAGTGCAGTAATGTTCTTAGGGAAGCAGAGAAGAAGTTTTTGAAATGCTTGGAAGGGGTTTTGAGTTTGTGGAAGTTCTAAATTTTAACCAATCTACTCTTTTAGGTAATGTATCAATGGTGTATCTTGTTGGGATTTGATTGTTAGCTTGTTTTCTTGTTAGAAGAAACCTTACACTTTAGATGAGGTCTGATAAAGGTTGTTTTGAACTTCTAAATTGAATTGGTTTCTAATTTTGAGCCTGAACATTAGGATGCTTCAATCATGGTTACGTTAGTTGAGAATGATGATTTGGTTATCCTTACTTAATCTTATGATCTTTTTATGATGGATGACATCTTTGATCTTAGGATGAATTTGTGATAACAAGATGATTCGATGGAATGAAATAGTTATTAATGCTCAAATTGTTGAGTTATGTTGTTAGTTAGTTTTAGATATTTATCTCCTTCTGTTAAATAAGTTTAGCTGAGTGATGAAACTTAAATGGATTACATGAAATTAATGATAAGGTTTAGATAAAAGGATAGTACTTCTTAACCTTGCTACTTAAATTCATTGTGATAAAAGGATTTATGATGAAAATTTAAGGTTGATAGATTGAATGACCTAACTTTGTTTTGATTTGAAATATATATATATATATATATAATATATATATATATATATTATTTGGATTGTAGATTGTACTCTTTCTGGTTGAGTCCTTTTGATATTGTTTCCCAGATTGTTTCATAAAAACCATAGTTATTTTTATGAAACTGTTAGCTAAAAGCACATCATTTTAATGATTTAGTGCTTATCATGCTCATTTCAATGAGATGACCCATGCTAGCAATTTTGTAGATGGAATTCATAAAATATGAAAGGAGAAAGACCCTTAGAAAGTCACATTTTTTATTGAAGAGACTGAAACTTTATTAGGATGAAATATGGCTTCATTATTGAAATGTACTTGATGGAAAATAAAGTGGTATAAGAATTCATTGAATGTTGTTGTTTGACATTTTTTAATATTTAAAATGTTTGGAATTGTGAATGTATAACTCCTCCTTGATGAATAAAAGATGTGTGAATTTTGTTATTACTTGATATAATACCTTTTTGGCATGAATTGAGCAGAAATGATAAGTATTTGTTATCTAAAATTCACCCCCCCAGGGTAATTTTGATAACATGTAAAACAAGCTTGAAGCCAAAGAAATTGTAAAAAATCGGCTAAGTCCTAGTCCTCACAACAGCTAGGACAGTTGGGAAATTGGGGCGCGAATCAGCCGAAAAGCCGCCGGGCAGTTCGGGAGCAATTGGGATGTCGGGACGCACGGGAAGCGAAAGGGTGAACCGGCCGAAAGTGGGAAAAATCACCAAGTTTTGTTTGGGACATACAGGCCAAAGGTATGCGGAGGACGTGGATCGGCCAGTTTGGTGCAAGTCAGTCCATTTTGGGCGGGCTGGAGAAGTTTTTCCCAGGTAGTTCGGGACAGTTGGGAAAAAAGTGCATGGAGGACGCAAACCGGCTGGTTCAGCCAAAACAGAAGACTTTCGTTTGGGACATCCAGGACAAAAGTATGCACGGAACGCAAAGAGCCGAAGGAGCCGAGAGTGAATGGGATCCTGCCACATGTCTTCAGGTCAAAGAGGAACAAGGAAGCTCGAATCGGGTGGTTTGGAGATTTTTGTCCCAGGCAGTTTGGGACAGCTGGGCCAAAGGGATGCGAGGGATGCGAAGAGTCAAAAGGGCCACCAACGAATCAAAATGTGCCACGTGTCCAAGTTTAAGGGCCCACAAGGAAATTTCAAAGGAAAGCCCACAGAAAGGTGGAGGAGAGAGAATTTCTCAGCGAATCAGAGCCTGACACATGTCATCCAGGTGGCAGAGCGCGGGAAAAAATTCAAAATCCGTTTTGGCCTGTTTTCTGCCCTAAATCTTCAGATCGCCATAACTTTCACTCTAGAGCTTGGATTTTCACGTTCTTTATATTAATGGAAAGCTCGAAAAATTCTCTACAAAATTATGGGGTCAATATTGCATTTTGGTTTAGTTTGGAGAGAGAGAAATCAAGAAACGTCTTTGATGCGTGGTAATAGCTAGAACTGACGTTTCAACAACCAGCTTTAATGCAACAGAAAGTTCACCATTTCTGCTAGACAGTCCACCATTTTTCTAGGATTTGCCACTTCTACCATAATGAAATGAGTTAAATGCAACCTAGAAGTGGTTAGGGTAGATCTGTATTTCCTATCTCTTCCCTATCTCATTCTTCCTATATATTGTAAAGAGGGACTTCTTTCTAAAGGTTGAACATTTTCTATTTTACTCCTCCCTTCTTCTCTGTCATCAGGTGAATTTGTGGAGTTTGAACCTCCCATTTGAAACTATAATGCAACTCTACCTCTTGGAATTTTGTAGTGTATTGTATCAATCTTTGGAGCAAGTAATGCATGTCTGTGGATGATTCTCAACCCTCTCTATATTCATTTGCATCCTCCTGGTCTTTCACTACAAGTTTTGTTATCTGTACATGATCTTGCATCACATTTGAATGGTTTGTGTTTATTAGCAAGATAGGTGTTCTTCATTCCTCAGTGCATCACCTTTGTTAGCTTAGGTTTATTTTTTGTGCATCTCTCTCTACTCTTGTCTCCTTGGCAAGATAGATTAGGTTTTGAGTGAACCCTCTGTGTTTTTCGTGTGCATCTGAACAGAGGAATAGGAACCAGCCTTCTCTGGAGATTCCTTTCTCTTTTTTGTAAGTCCCACACTTGGAGAAAGGATTCAATGTTGTGCAATCACACTGGATGCTTAGAATGATCAAACTAGAAATTTGATCAGCATCTAGGGGTGCTTTGATTTTGCTATAATAGTTTTGGCACACCTGGTGGGAACCTTAGAGGTCTCATTTTTATTGCAGCAAAGTTGATGTGCATCTGCTATCAATTTTCTTGTTTGAAAAGAGCTATTATTTGCATATATGGTGACTCCAAGGGGAGGAATCAACTGGTTTCAACAGTGCAGGTCTGAAAACTCATGAGAAGAATCACCACAAGGTCAAGAGTTGGAAAATAAGAAGTGTTGTTTGAATACCTGTAATTATCTCCAAGAAGAAGGCAAAGAGGAAGAAGGACTCAAATATCTCCATCTCCACCAAACATAACCCTCTCAAATCCTCCACTTGGTAGGCCTTTTCATTTAGTCAACAAGGGTTTTAAGACCAATCAGAATAGCACAAAACAACCCCTACGTCAACTTCACAGGAAGCAGCCCACTTTCCCTCAATGCACAACATCCAATTCCCATTGCAGCCTTGAAGAACATTCCATACTTCACTGGAGAAAATCAGACTACTCCAGGTGATCATGTTAAAGATATTGCTAACCTTTGTGCAATCCATGAAATCGACGAGATGCAAGTGGTTGTCAAGTTGCTGGCATCTTCATTCAAGGGGAAAGCATTGTAATGGTTTAGGAGCCTTAGAGTTGGTTATATCACAAATTGGAAGCAGCTGTGTATAGCACTTCATGAGTAATTTGGAGAGAAGGGAGACAACTTGTCTCTTTTGGATCAACTGACAACCATCAAGAGAGCTCCCAATGAGCAGCTGACTGATTTCAACTTCAGGTTTCAAAAGACTTGGGAGAAAATTCCAGTGGCAGTCAGGCCAACAGCAGAAGGTGCTTTTCTCTACTATATCAAAGCTCTAAATTCTGATATTTCTATGTTAATTCAGTCCATGGGAGGCATAACTATCCCTATAGCTTATAGCATTGCCATTAGGGCCAAAAATTGTTTGATCCAAGCTGGCAAACTTGCCCCTAGACCTCCCATGCCATTGTTTCCAAGTTTAGAGAGTCCAAACACCAATCAAGCACCTAATTTGGCTCCTTCTCCCACTCCACAGAAATCAGAGTTCAAATGAAGCTTCCACTTCATCTCCAAGTGCCCCAAATGAGCTTCAAGAAGTCATGAAGCAATTACAAAACCTAGGCAACGAGCTGGTTACTCTTAAAAGGCAGCAGGACCAAGGTTTTAGACCTTCTTATCAACCCCAAGCTTACCCTAACAGGAAGCCATACCAACCACAAAGGCCTCCTAATCCAGCTGCAAATATAAATCAAACAAGGCCTCCTACCAATAGACCATTCCAGCCCTATAATCCAAATGCCATACCTGCCTCTAAGGCATTGGTGCCAACACAAAACAACATTGCTTAGGAGTATGACTGGTTTTTTCCATGCAATGAGCCTCATAATCAATCCATGTGCTTCAATGGTGCTTTGACTAAAGCATTAATGGTGACAACTACTGGTGTGGAGGGTGAGAGCAGTCAAGAAAACAGCCAACAACAAGAAACATTCCAACAGCAATCAGCCCCAAATGACACCACATTAGTAAATTGGCAAGCAGAGGATTTTTGTGGCATGAACCAGGCAGTTTCTCAAGGTGTTGCAGCCAACACAAGGTCAAAAAGGAGGAATTTGGGTGAAGAAAAACCATTAGCCCCAACCAATCCACAACCTTCCATGGCTCCACAAATGATTGGCAAGCAAAATCCAATTTCAAATGCACAAGGGCAGCCAAGAACAGCTCCTAGACCAACTCAAATACCAGTTGTTGCTGCCCACATGCAAGGAGTGAATGTACAAGACCAAGGGACAACAAAGAGGATCACTTCATCACCATTCAACATCATTGATTAGATGAAGAAGACAAATGTTAATATATCAATGTGGGAATCCCTATCTATCCCAGGCCAAAGAGATCTGTTACAAGCTGCCATGAAGGACTGGTCAACTTCAAATCAACAGGTCAGAAGGCAAGAGAAGGTACTCAAAAATGTGGCCCAGCCTGAGGGAAATCATGGAGGACAGCAAGGTAAAATGTTGAAACCCCCTCCTTTCTATTTTTCATTGATCATTGGAAATCAGCTAGTGCACAATTGCATGATAGAATCCGGGGCAAGTAGCTCAGTGATGCCTAAACAAATAGCTGATCAGCTAGGGCTCCAGTATGAAACAATATCCAAATGGGTAGTGCAGCTAGATGGGACAACAGTAACAATAGTTGGGGTGATTAAAAACTTGATTCTTACCTTGCATGCATGTCCAAATGTTGTTGTTTTACAAGATGTATCAGTCATAGACCTTCCACCTCTCTTTGCCCTTTGCTTGTCAAGGGACTTCACAGCTAGGATTGGAGGATATTTGTCTGCTGATTGGTCACACATGATGTTCAGAATGAGGTATGGAACTAAAGCTACAATCAGGTTTTAACCTATTGCAAACTTCCACATTGAGCCTTACACACCAAGCCAGATCAACGCCAATTGTTCAGCATTTGATCAAGAAGATCACCCAAGCACTGATGAAGCTGACACTAAGGTTGGAAGCATCCCGGATCTAACTCTTGATGAATGGGAAAACAAGATACATACATTTGATCCTTATCAAGAAGTGGAAGAATCAAAACTAGGGGTCTATTGTATACATGAAGAAAATCAGCCTATTCCTAGCATCACCAAACCAAACCACGAAGGATGACAATGAAGGTATGGCAGCTGTTTTTTGATGGATCAAGGAGTAGATAAGGTACAAGAGGTGGAGCCATGCTTGTTTCACCTCAACGAGTAAGGTACTATTCAGATTTTAGATTTCAGTTTGCATGCTCCAATAACACTGCTGAATATGAGGCCTTGGTGCAAGGGATGCATTGGGCAATCAAGAAGAAAATAAAGAACTTGCAAGTATTTGGGGACAGTGAATTGATTGTAAATCAGGTCAAGGGACATCATGTTACCAAGAATGATCTACTCAAGTTCTACAAGAATAGGGTGTGGGACCTCATGGAAGATTTGGAAGGTTTTGGCATCAAATCCATTCCTAGGAAAGAGAATCAAGCTACTGACAGGATTGCAGCAGTAGGGGCAGCCTTTGACATTGTGGAAAGTATTCAACAAGACAAGGTACAACCAAACATCCATGTGATTGTGAGGCCTTCAATGTTAGATAACAATGTCACTTGGCAAGTGTTTAAAAATTACCAACAAATCATCTATTTCTTGCAAGAAGAAGCTGAGTTCTCAGCCAAGAATCAAGAAAAATTGGAACAACAGTATGGTGACCAAGTGGTACAGCTGAGAACTAACAAGCTTCCCAAGGGACTTATCACTTTGGAGTCCATTTTTAATCCCAATGATCAGTTTAGAAAGGAGAAAGAAAACATTCAGGTCAAAAGGGAGGATTCAGTATCCATCTTGGTAGAAGAGAACAAACCATTACAAATTGGAAGGATGACAACTGAACAAGAAAGCTATGAGTTCATACAGCTGTGTCAAGAGTTCCCTAACATGTGTTTGCTTGGAGCTATGAAGACTTGAAAGGTTTCAATCCCAATTTAGCTCAGCATACCATTGAATTGGATCCGACTACTAAGCCTGTCAGGCAGAAACAAAGACCAGTCAACCCACATATGGAACCTCTCATGAGAAAAGAATTGGACAAGCTGATCGAGTCAAGAATCATATTCCCAATCAAGCATTCTAGTTGGGTTACCAACTTAGTTCCTAGTCAAAAATAAGAGTGGAGAGATCAGGTTGTGTGTTGACTTTAGAGAATTGAATAAAGCCTCTCTTAAGGATCATTATCCACTCCCTTCCATGGAGAAAATATTTCAGGTTGTAGCTGGTTCAGAAAGGTTTTCACTACTTGATGGCTACTTAGGCTACAATCAGATTATGGTGAAGGAGGAAGATCAGTTCAAGACAACCTTCACAACCAAATGGGGGACATGTATGCCTACAAGAAGATGCAATTTGGCCTGTCAAATGCTGGAGCCACTTTCCAAAGGGCAATGGATATGGCATTCAAGGGGTTGATCAATAAAATAGTTATGATATATCTTGATGACATCACTATATTCTCCAAAAATGTAGTGGATCACCTTTTTCACCTGAGGCAGGTATTTCAGAGGTGTAGAAGATTTGGGGTATCATCGAATCCCAAAAAATGCATATTCCTAGCTCATGAGGGAAAACTTCTAGGCCATATTGTTTCAAAAGAGGGATTGACGATTGACCTAGAAAGAGTTGAAGCAATTCAAGCGTTGCCATTGCCAAGTCACAAGAAGGCTCTTCAAAGCTTCTTGGGAAGGATCAATTTTGTCCACAGGTTTGTTCCAAACTTTGCAGCTCTCGTAAAGCCAATAACGTTGATGTTAAAAAAGAGCATGGCATTTAAGTGGACATCTGAAGGCAAGGCAAGTTTTGAGGCAATAAAAGAGGCTATATCTCAAGCTCCCACTCTCGTCAATCCAAACTTCTCCAAGGGTTTCATGCTATATGCCTTTGGTGGTGGAGACACAATGTCTGCAATCCTGGCACAACAAAATAAAGAAGGATTAGAACAACTAGTTGCTTTCTTCAGTCAAGGCTTGGAGGAATATGAGACTAGGTACTCTTTCATTGAAAATCATGTACTTGCAGTGATCAGGAGTTCTAATAAATTCAAGCACCTAGTCTCAAACAACAAGATCCAATTATTAGTCTCTCATGCGGGAGTCAAGGATTTCCTTCTAAAAAAGGATATGAATGAGAAACGTGCAGGATGGATAACCCGTGTTATGGAATATGACATCGAGATTAAGGTCACCAAACTAGTATGTGGGAAGGGACTATGCGAACAACTAGCCTTGAGTCAGCAAATTGAAGCAGGTAATGGAAAAGAGGTTGTCTTGGTACTACAGGATGGTCAAGAATAGGAAAATGATGATGTGCCCACTCCCTGTTGGACTCAGAATATGATACACTTCCTACAGACAGGCCTATGCCCTCCAGAAATGAGCAAAGCAAAGAGGAGGTACTTTAGATTACAAGCCATTCCATATGTGCTTGTTGATGGTATCTTGTTCAAGAAAGACATCCATGGTGTTCTATTAAGATGCATTGGAACAGGTCAAGTTGATAGGATCTTACACGAGTTCCATGACGGGGAGGCAGGAGGCCATTTCACCCCATGAGTAACAACTCTCAAGATAATGAAGGCAGGGTATTATTGGCCCACAGTGTTCAATGACTGTTATACATGGATAAGAAAGTGCAAGAAATGTGCATTCTTCATAGGGAAAGGAAGGTTAGCAGTGCTGCCCCTACATCCAATCTCAGTTGACCAGCCATTCATGCAATGGGGTTTGGACTTCATTAGAGTCATTAATCCCAATTCAAGCCAAGGGCACAAATGGATTTTGACAGCCATGGACTACTTCACCAAATGGACAGAAGCAGTAGCACTTAAGGAGGCAAATGAGTCTAGCATCTTAGACTTTTATGAGGGGATAATAACCAGATTTTGTATACCTGCTACAATAATCTCTGATAATGCATTGGCATTCATTGGATCTAAGGTGACTGAGTGGGCTGTCAAGAACGGGATCTACCTAAGCACTTCATCAAACTATTACCCTCAAGGTAATGTCCAGGCCAAGTCTACAAACAAGAACTTTTTGAGAATCATTAGGAGGACTCTTGATGAGAATCAAAGGTCTTGGCATACCAAGCTAAAATCAGCATTATGGGCTGATAGGATAACTCCCAAGAAATCCACAGGTAACTCTCCATTCAGGCTTGTCTATGGAAGAGAAGCAATCTTGCCCATGTCACTTGAGTTGCCAACATTGGAACTCATGAAGCAGTTGGAGTTGCTAGAGTTTGAGCCCATGGAGGTGAGGTATGTAGAGTTGATGGAGCTGGAAGAGATCAGAAATCAGGCATCCCAAGCAATGGAAAAGGATCAAGCTTTGATAAAAAAGACTTTTGGTAGGAAGGCCAAGGATAGATCTTTTCACATTGGAGATCTAGTGTTGAAATGGGATATGGATAGAGAAAAACCGGGAAGGCATTCAAAATTTGATGCCATTTGGAGTGGCCAATACATGGTCACGAAGTGCAAGAACAGTAATGCTTTTCAATTGGCCTCATTGGGTGGTGAAGAACTGCAGATTCCAGTCAATGGAATCTATCTCAAGTGTTACTTCTAGAGGGAAATTTACCACCTTGTAAATATTAGATTATATTTTCATTCCTCCAAGTGCCTGTGCACATTGTTTTGCTGTAGGTTAGTTTTGTTTTCCCTAAGTGCTTTGGCACAACTTGTTGTCCATGGAAATGTTTTGCAGTCCTTGCTTCCATCAGGAGATATTCCATCTTCCTCTTTACACATTCTAAGTCAGTTGAGATTCTAAATAGAATATTCGATGACTCCATGCCTAATGGATTGCTTCAAGCTACTGGTCTTTTCATCCAGCAGGCAGATGACCCCGCTGAGTCGCCAAAATTGTTATCCAAATTCACCCCCCAGGGTAAATTTTGATAACATGCATCAGATCTTGGGGGCCAGGAAAAATCATGAAAATCGGCTAAGTCCTAGTCCAGGCGGTATTTGGGACAGTTGGGACGTCAGGGCGTGAACCGGCTGAAAATATTTCACGCGATCCACGCAGCAATTCGGACATCTAGGCCGAAGCTACGCACAGGACGCAAAAATCCCGAATCAGCCAAAAGAAAGAAAATTTTCCCAAGTATTTGTCCGGGACAGTTGGGACAAAAGTGCGCGGAGGACGTGAACCGGCCAGTTCGGCCAAAACAGAGGACTTTCATACTGGGACATCCGGGCCAAAGGGATGTGGGGGACGCAGATAGCCGAAGGAGCCGAGATCAAATCAGAACTGCCACGTGTCTTCACCACAAAGAGGGATAAGGAATCCTGAATCAGGCGGTTCAGAGAAATCTGTCCCGGATGGTTTTAGGACATCTGGGCCAAAAGTACGAGAGGGATGTAAAGATAAGGCAGACCCGCAGACGAATCACGGTGTGACACGTGTTCATAAGGGGAAGGTGAATTTTGGAGGATTGGCCCAAGCCAATAGAAATAGGACACGTGTCCTATGGGGCAGGGAAGGACTTAGAAAATTTGGCAAAGTTTTCGCCGAAAGTTCAAAGGCCAAGGATGCCCCCCGCGCCCCCTGTCCTCCAACCAAATCATGCCACGTTCCCCATCTCATCGACACATCAGAGGAATTTTGGAAAATCCGCCAAGGCTAAAATGAATTAAAATGAAGCAAGACGGGCCCATGACTGATTAAATTTTTCCACATGTCATGCAGGTGTCAGAGCATGGGAAATTTTCAAATTTTTTGCCCGACATCTGTCGTTTGGGCCGTTTTTCCCTAAAACTTCAGACCTCCATAACTTTCGATCCAGAGCTCGGATTTGCATGTTTCTTATATCAATGGAAAGCTGGAGAGATTCTCTACATGATTCTTAGGTCAATCTTGTATTTTGGTTCAGCTTGGAGAGAGAAAAATCAAGGAAATGTCTCTGGCGTATAATAATAAGCTAGAAGCTGACACTTCAACAACCAGCTTTAATGCAATAGACAGTTCGCCGTTTTTGTTAGAGAGTCTACCATTTTGCCAAGATTCACCACTTCTACCATAATGAAATGAGTTAAATGTAACCTAGAAGTGGTTGGGGTAGATCTGGATTTCCTCTCTCTTCCCTCTCTCATTCTTCCTATATATTGTAAAGAGGGGCTTCTTTCTAAAGGTCGAACATTTCCTTTTTTACTCCTCCCTTCTTCTCTTTATCAGGCGAATTTGTGGAGTTCGAACCTCCCATTTGAAACTGTAATGTGAATCTGCCTCTTGGCATTTTGTAGTGTATTGTATCAATCTTTGGAGCAAGTAATAGATATCTATGGATGATTCTCAACCCTCTCTGTGTTTATTTGCATCCTCCTGGTCTTTCACTGCAAGTTTTTTTATCTGTGCATGATCGTGCATCACATTTGAATGTTCTATGTTTATTAGCAAGATAGGTGTTCTTCATTCCTTGGTGCATCACCTATGTTAGCTTAGGTTTATTTTTTATGCATCTTCTTACCTTGTCTCCTTGGCAAGTTAGATTAGGTTTTGAGTAAACCCTCTACATTTTCATGTGCATCTGAATAGAGGAATAGGAACCAGCCTTCTCTGGAGATTCCTTTCTCATTTTTTGCAAGTCCCATGCTTGGAGAAAGGATTCAATGTTATGCAATCACATTGGATGCTGGTATAATTAACCTAGAAATTTGATTTGCATCCAGGGGTGCTGTGATTTTTCTATAACAGTATTACTCTAATTCAAGAAGGCAACATACTTAAATTATATGGAATGGATTAGATAAGGATTTGTGGTGTTATTTATATTATTTTCTCTAGTAGAGATGCAACTTATAAAGTTGATATTCTAGTGAAGATATTCAACCATCTCATTAAAAATGTATTTAAATCAAATGATTTTATGTGAATGAAATTTTGATTATAATTCATAATGTACAATTGGATTATAAATGTAAATTAACCCTTACGAGGGGAGAGGAAAGATAATATCCATAAAATGAATCATATACATAACTTAAGACCTTTTGGAAAAGAATCTTGATTATTTTATGTAGATAGTTGAAAGTGTTCTTCCTTATATAGACTTCCTTAACCAAAATTAGGGATGTTAGAAAATTAAAAGAAGGGGATTAGACTTCATTTCAATGAATTCTAAAATGAGAAGGAATTGCTCAGATCTTACTTAAGCTAGGGCTGTAATAAGTGAGTAAATAAGTAACACTTTCATCCATGCTAGGTATATTATGTAAAACATGATTTAGTATGTTAATAGTATAATAACATACAATGTAAATCAGTTAGGAAGAATATTTTATCTACATACCTACCTATGTTATAGTTTTAACTTGGAACCCTAAGGGTTAAAGAACCTAGTTAAAACGGAAGGGTTGCTGTAAATAATCTATAACGAAGTGATTAATAAGATATTAACTTTCAATCTAAGGTATGTTTGTCCAGATGAGGAAACTCAGTTGGATGTCAACACACACCAACTATAGTGTAGTAACTTCGTGAAGACAAGAGTCTTTACGAGGTACCTATGTTGTATTTGACATTTCTCAATACCCCTTAGAGATTGTTCAACTAGACTACCATAAGTTCTGAATGGATCATAGTTCTATCCTAGGTGGAGATAGGGGATTGATCCAGTGTCGGGGTCAACTCACGTTGAATTAGGATTACTAGACACATCCAATCAATGAAAGTTGATTGAGTATTTCGATGTACCCTTATTCACCATGAGTAGTCCTCCACACTAGAGAAGGTTGTTAACCTTTTCTAGGGTTAAACTTTGAATCGAGTGGACTGACAGAAGTCATTAGAGACCATTCTAGATAACAGATCAAGTGTGGTGAAGGTATTATTCCATTTGACAAGTATGTCATCTTTTAATGTAAACATGATCAATGTGTTTAAAATATTTGGCCAAAGTATCACAAGCTGCTGGTCACATTGTCCTATGTCACCTAGTTTAAATAGTGATATTTCATATGACTATTGGTAAAAAATATTCAGATAGACCTCTTAAGCAAAAAACTTCATACCCCTAAAATGTTAAAGGAACCAAGTATACATAGTATACACATTATAAATTTAACATGAGATATCAGTATGGTACCAAGTCATGAAATGAGTGATCGGTGTTCCATCGAGTCATTTACAGTTGCATATGGGTTTTTGTTATGAGATAGATTGGATTTGGAATGTGTGTTCTAAATTATTTTAATTTAGAATAGGGAAAATTATGCCAAATTTTTTCCCCCTTGTTTCTAAAGTCTTAAAATTGGAATGTTACATGTTTAAGGTAAAGTATTAACAATATTTAATCATTAAGCAAGATATAGTCAATCATTCATTCGATATAACTTAGATATTTCATATATCAACTATCTTCCATTTCAAAATATCTTACTCATTTTACTCATAAATCCTAGTTTGATCAGACAACATTTTTGACTTGGTTACCCAAGCATAATGAGCCATCAACAAAGTTTATTAAGGAACTCTTAACAAGTATTGAATCACAAATGAGTATTGATAGTCTATTTACCTATCCTTAAGAAAGAGGTCTACAATTTTGTAGAAGACTGAGAAAACTTTATTACCTTAAATATTACGAAGTGAAAAGTAACAAAGTTACTTTATAACAATATATGCCTTGCCATCAATAGACAAAAATGTTTCAACAGAGTAAAAGTTTAGGTTAGATAGTTGCAAAGAAGTCATTTACAAATGATTTAGTGGATACAAATCCGTGTTCAATAACAAAAATTATAAGTTGTGGATTTTAAAAAGATATATTCCTATATGTACTTAAGATCTTACACGAATCCACTAATAATGAATCTTATTCATTTTAACTAGAGTCTCACCTCTAACGACAACTTAAAGGAGAAGAAAATATATCACTTTCAACCATTCTATCCACATGAACTTATATTCATGATAAAGGTTCAAGGTGAAGAACTCTAAACGAGTGCTTATATAAATATAAATAAGAACAATTACCCAAATAATGGTGGGGTTACTATTTTTACAAGTATCAGATAGAAAACAGATGAACCCAAATTGACAATAATCAATAATTATCAATGTCATCACCAACGATTGTGTTGGTGCCATTTTTGAGCTTGCACCATTTTGCCCTAAATTTTCCTTTGGTTTGCATACTCTGGAACATTTTTTTCTCAATTTAGTGGTCTGCAACTTTTCCCCTCTTGCTTGGATGCTTTGAAATGCTCACAAACTTGTTGTTTTACCCCAATTTGAAAGAAATCTGCATGTGTGCCCTAATTTTTCCAAAATCTATGGGCTCTATCATTTTTCCTTTTTTCCCAATCCTGGAAGTTTAAAATTGATCGATTTGCAGTTGTATGCCATTGAAAATCCAATTCCATGACAAAAATGCTTTGAAAAAATGTTTCAGTTGGTTCAATTTCGATAAATTTGTCGTCCTTAGTGAAAAAATTGAATTCTAAGGAATCTGTGGAATTTTCTGTGTTTTGATGATCAGACGAGCATTATTTTCCCATCAATTTCATCTTCACCATTCTAGCGCATCACTGGAAATTTCTTAATTTTTTGACGGTCATAAGGGCATCCTTTACTGGTCAAATTTTAGGTCAAAAATATTCTCCTACGTGGCTTGTTCTAATTGGACAAGGATTGGCAGGTCATTTCTAAAAACTTAAAAAAAATTGTTTTTGGAAAAATTTGCAAGTTTCCATCATAACTCCATAAGCCCAAAAGGAGGTACATGTGTTGTAGACAGATTGAAGGCATACGGGTGCATCGTTTTGTGCCTTAGGGAACTTTGGAAAATGCATGGAAATGAAGAAAATACCCTAAGGCCCACATCTAATCAGAGGGTGACATGTGGAAGATAGAAAAGTCAAAACAGTGGAGGGACGGAGTTGCGGAGGCATGGTGAAAAAATTTCCTTTGGTGAAAAGGAGTTAAAGTATGAAATGAGAGTGCAGACCCTTAGTGAATCATAGTTGGACATGTGTCGCATTTGCATCAAAGGAGGGAATGGAGGCTGGTGGAAGACTTAGAAAACAAATTCTTTTTGGTGAAAGGGAAAAAAAGTTGTGACAAGGGCCGCGGGTCTGCTAGGCCAATCAGGAGTGGACACATGGTAGGGAAAGCTGAAGGTGTGGGATGGCAGAGGAAATGTTAAAAATTTTCCTTTGCGGGATATCATTAAAATATGAAATGTAAAGCGCTAACCTTTAGCCATTCATATGAGGACACGTGTCTTGCGGGAAGGCAGAGCCACAGAGGAAAAATGAAAATTTAATTTTTTCCAAAAAGAGGCAAAATGTTTAAAATTGATTTACTACTCCATATCCAATCATATTACGCCACGTGTCAAGGATAGAATCAGAGATGTAGGCCTGCACATATTTTTTGGAAAATTTTCCTTTTTCCAAAAAAGGTAGAAATGTGTAGAATCAATCCATGATTCCAATGGGGCCCACTTTGGGACACGTGTCAGGCCCATTTACAAAGGGAAGAGGGGTAGAGAAAAATGTCAAATTTTTACATTTTTCCAAAAGTGTTAAAATGTCACAAAGTGGTCCCAAGCCCATTTCCAATCACATTGTGACACGTGGAGGGATTAGATTGAAGGGAGAAAGATAAATCAACGGGAACTGTGCATTTTTCAGTTTGGCCGCCATTTGAGCTCCAGGAATTTTGGAGATGTAGTTTTTGCATCAATTTTCACCAATTTTTTTGTAAATTTATGTCATTCGTGCCTGCAAGGACCAATGCAATTGATTTTTAGGATCAATTTGAAGATCAGAGATGTTTTTGAAATAAATTTTTTCCCTTACCAGTTTAAAAATGTGAAATATCAAATCTAAAAGTTAAAAAGTCAAATTTTTGAGGGATAAGGATGAAATACTAAAAGGAAGGAATTATGCATGCTTTGAAGATGAAAAATGTGCCTCTACAATGGATAATGATGCAAATTTTGCAATGATTCATCTATTTTTGAGATAATTGGCAACTTTTTGGATGTGTTCTATTAAACGTCCCTATCTGTGAATCATGAGGAGTTTTTGTAACAAATTCTATCCTTTGGCATATTATTTTCTTTAGAAAGAAGGTTTGAGGGAGATTAAAAGCTATATATTGCATAAATTTTTAATGAAAAGGGTTGGAAGAGTTTAAAAAATCCCTGGAAAACTAAAAATTTCATGGGAAAATCTGGTAAGAAGCCCATTCTCTAAGAAACCACCTGAGAATCACTTCTAATTACTTTTTTGCATTAGATTTGTATCATGTTGAGTTGGTTTCCATTGTAAAGCCATCATCAAGCTCTGAGATTGTTCTTAAAACATTCCCCTGCTAATAAATTTGATCATTTCTGGATTATTTTGTGTTATCTCTTGGCAAAATTTGCATACAGTTATGTTTCTAAATGTTTTCAAGTTGTGTTTCTTGCTCCTATTGTATTCTTGTGTTTAAAATATCGCTTGACCATACATGGTATCATTTCTTGTGATTAGTTTAGTGGCATAATCTCACATTTAGAAGAGCTTTCATCTGATAAAGAGATTAAAAAAATTAAAATTACTTTACTTTCCTTGATTTCAGAGATTGTTTGTAAACCTTTGGGTGCACCTTAGGTCATGGTTAAATAATGATTGATAAATTCTTCATTGGTTCATTATAACTCAAGATTTTGTGATAGATGATCAAAGATTGTGTGGAAAAGTGCAGATATTGGCCTCCATTTAATGCACATATCCTAGTTGAAGGGATGATTAACCATTTTGATACTTTATGTTGTTAAGTTTCTCCATATTTTGATGAAATCCTCAAAGATTCTGGCGGACTTTGGTTTGTCTTGTCTAAAATCCCACCCAAAAATCATTCAGAACAACTAATCCTACCCTGGTTTACCCCTGTTTTGACCTATATACCCACAGAAGATCAAAATCCATTTTCTTAACTATGTAGAATAGATCAGGATTTCAAAATGTCTTCAGTAACCCTTTCCTTCCATTGAAAGTATCTCCATAATTTGGAAGTGACAACTTGTGAAAGTCAGATTTGGAGTGTTGATCATATTATCCCAAGGCCCCTTCATACTATTTGTACAAATTGAGGGATATATTCACCTCATTCACCATTTTAGGGTTACGAAATAGTTTCTCTTACCTTGGTTGAAAGGCACAACCCAATACAGTTAGGACAAGATCAATTTCTATTTGAGTTTTATCCATCTATCCACAAATCTGAGTGCTAGTTAGATCACATCCCCAACTACAAAATGACATACATCATGATCTATTTGTCTTCAAGTTTCATGAAATATCTTTGATGCTACTCAGACTTAAAAGGAGATAAAATTTGGGTACCAACACCAGTGGCGTTGTTGCCGGGGATGAAGAATGCAATATCTAGAATAATTTATTAATCTGCTTCCAGTTCATATTCTTTTGAGCCCGTCAACACCAGTGGCGTTATTTCTGGGGAGATTCTTAGTTCAATCTAATCCATGTGCATACATATTTGAGATATTTGAATTCATATCAAACCCTGTTAATGTCTTTTGCAAGTTATGTCCATGAATATATTGTTAAATCATCATTCTATACTCAGATTTGCAAGGTGTATGTAAAGGTTTTAAGTTCTATCTAAAATTTTATCAGTTTCCATCAGTAGTTGCACTTCATTTACATTTTTGGTTGATAGATTCAAGAAAAGGAAGGTCTGATCTATAAATTTTAGTAAGATTTTAAGTGCTAATAGGTATTTGATAGAGTATTTTAGTGCATTTGCACAACTAGGGTGAAAGTCCTTAGTGGCAACTCCATGTTGTTTTGATCTTTATAAATACGAGTGTCTTATCTTTCTGTCATTTGTTTTTTGGTGTTGCTAATCTCTACAAACATAGAAGGAAGAAGATCTCTCTTCAAGAGGTACCCAAGTAGAAATTTATTTCAAGAATTGGGAAAGATAGTTTTAGAGGAAATAAAAGTTTGGAAGGTTGTTGAAGGTCATACATCAAGCAAATGAATATCCATTGGTGAGAGAGATCAGCCTTTAATAGAGGATTATCACTCTTCTTCCAGTTATTTTGATTCAAAAAATCTTCTCATAAACTTGTTTTCTTCAACTAGTGAAGGTCCTTCTGCTATACCTGGTGAGTTCCTTCTTCAATCTACACCTGTGTGTTTCAATTCTGGTAAAACTTTCCAAGAAAATCAGCACCTATAGAATACCAATCTTGTGAACCACATTCTTGAGCCCCAAAGACCTCTCACTCCTCATCATTTTTTTTCTCCTCCAAGATCACCACCTCAAAACAATATGGCTCAACCTAGACCTCCATTTGTGGTCAATACCTTTGGCCCAATAAATTTTAAGGGAATGGTTGGTTATCCTAATGTTGTGCCTCAGGATGTTAGAAGTAGATTACCAAAGTTCCAAGGGAATAATGCCATAACAGGTGATCAACATCTCAAAATTTTGTTAACATGATGGAGGATTTTGAAATAGAGTTTGAAGATGTGTAAGTCAAACTATTCATTCATACACTAGAAGAGGATGTAAGGAATTGGTATATGGCTCTGCCTGATAATTCTATTGATTCATGGAATGAAATGTAGAATACATTCAGATTGGAATATGGTGACAAAAATGATCCTAGCTTTCTATTGTTTGAGTTTGAAAATATCAAGAACCCCAATGAATCAATTCATGACTTCAACACAAAGTTTAAAAAAACTTTGAGAAGATTGCTAGTTAATTTTAGGCCATGTGATCAGTCATGTTTGATCAAATATGCAGATGCATTTGATAAGAAGGAAACCTATTACCTAAGAGACAAAAACCCTACTAGTTTGAGGTAGGCCTTCACCATGGCACTGCATATTGAAAACAATATCAAAGCAATTGGGAAACCTCTCAAGAGAGATGGTGTAAAGCTAATAAACCCTGAAAAACCTCAAGCTAGTAAAGGTGCTGATTTGGAGGATGTTGTGAAAATTTTGGTAGGGGATGTCAAAGAAATATCATACAAGTTAGCCTGGGAAGAGAAGGGAATTGGATAGACTTCACAAGGCCAACAAAAAGCACAAAACCATGACAAATTTTCCAATCATCCTAGGGGTGATCAAAGATCTGATGATAGAGGGAAAGGACCCATGGGGTCTATAAATAGACATCCTAAAGCATGTGAAGGAAGGGTGTTACCTGATCCCCTAACTGCTAGGGTTGTTGTTGTTGAAGAAGTTACTGATATTGATTGGTGTGATAGGTGTTTTCTACCCCATCCTCCATGTGAAGTGGAACTACAAGATGGTGAAGATAGTAATGATGATGGTACTGATAATGATATCTACATGGTGGGCTATTCTTCAGGTTCACAAGAAGGAGCAACATCAACTGAGGTAATAAGTGTAAGGACAACTATAACTTTTTGGGATTACATCAAATGGGTACAAGTCCTTCTTCCATCTCATACTCTTGAGGTAGTTGTAGTGTAAGATTTTGAGATTCCTAACAATGACTTTTAATACTTAAGAGCTTTGATGATTAAGAAATATGATGGCGGTATCCCTTCAGAGGAAGATATACAATTGTTAATGAATGTTTTTTTGGCTCAAGAGAAATATTATACCACTAGGAGTAAGGTTGTTAAGGATTTTTGGCCTCAAGCCAAACCTAAAACACCCTTTCTTACAAGTATTCCCAAAGAAGCTCCTAGAAGAGAAACACCTGCTAAAAGCTTTGTTGTCCCAAGTAAAAATTACAGTCCTCCTCATGACCAAACTACCAAGAATCCCTTGCCATCTAATGAATATTCTTCTCTCCATTCCAATGTTTCCTTTCCAAAAAGTGTTCCATATGACATAGCCAAAGTATTGAGCCAAATCAAAGTGAGTGTTCCAATCATTGAGTTTCTTAGGATTCCTAATCACAAGAAGAGAGCATTTGAGTACCTACGTTTTAAAGAAGAAAGGAGTACTCCAAGAAGAAATGTAAATGTTTTTGAAACTCCTCCTCAAATCATTTTAGACCTTGAAAAACCTGAGGTATACTTGGGGACATCCTTGGTTGATTACCAATTGAATTTTGATCCATTATTTACAACTTTGATAATAAAGGATAGACTACTTCACAATTATATGTTTGATTTTGGTGCATCATGCAATGTCATGCCTCTAGAAGTCATGAATGAGTTAGATATCAAAGTGACAACAGCCTATGGAAAGTGTACTACCATGGACTCAAGGGAAGTGTTGGTAGTTGGTTGTGTGAACTGTCTGGTGGTGTAACTTGCATCTTATTCTGGGAGGAATTCAAAATTAGATGTTGTGATTGTTTATTTCCCTACCAAATGGGGTATGTTATTGTCAAGAAAGTGGAATGCAAGTGTTGGAGGGAGTGTCCAAATGGATATGTATTTTTCCACCATTCCCATTGAGCATAGCCTTGTAAAATTATATGGAGAGAAGAAGATGTTGCATCTAATTGAGGATCCAAACAATGCTTCTTATGAAGTATTATTTGTTGATGTTGATGTTGATGATTTTCTTGGGTTTGCTGATGGTAAGGAGCACAAGATGGGTCAGTCTAAGTTCCTTGAATAGGTATGTTATTCTTGGACCTTGCTATTTGATGAAGCTTGCTCCAAATTTGGAAATGATGCTAGTATAATTCTGATTTCTCCTAGCTTGGAAGAGTTTGTTTTTTCTTTCAAGATTAATTTGAATGTGCTAACAACATTGATGAGTATGAAGCCATGTTGTTGGGTCTGATAATTACATGAAAGTATGGTGTCAATGAAATCATTGCAAAAGGATATTCAGAGCTAGTTTTCAAACAAATAAGAAAACTGTATGCTACAAATAATTAGCAGATGAAACAATACAAACATGTAGTTTGGGATCTAATTTAGATGTTTGATTCCTTCAACATTGTGCATCATGATAGGAATTTCAATTTTTTTTCTAACAAGTTGGCAGTGTTGGGGTCAAGATTTTGAAATTTCACCATTTCACCTTATTGTGAGTACAATATTGAAGTGTTAACTAGGCCAGTTGTCCCTGATAACATCAAGCATTGGCAAGTGTTTAATGATGATACCCAAGTGCTAAGGTTATTAAAAATTCAAGGTGATTTTACAGATCAGAATATTAATTGGGAACCAATGGTGTGTGTGACTGAAGGAAGAGATACTTTTTTTGGAAAGGATATTATCTAATTGAAAACTAACACCATTCCTAGAGGTCTTGTTGCACTTGAGTAAAATTTTGACAATGCCGATTGCATCATTAATAGAAATATGTCTACCTAAAGGGATGTGGAAGAGCATAACTTAGGAACTAATGATAATCCAAGAAAATTTTTGTTGGGTAGTAATCTAAACAAAGAAGAAAAAATATCCTATGTTCAACTATTAAATAAATATCAGGACTATCTTGCTTGGTTTTATTCAGAGCTGAAAGCATACAAAGAGGAATTGTTTTAGCATGAGATTCCTCTTGAAATAAATGCCAAGCCCTTCAGACAAAAACAAGGACCAATTAATCCACTCCTCTCCTTGAAATTGCAAGATGAATTGAAGAAACTGAAAAAGGGAGGGATCATTCAGCCCACAAGGTATTCATCTTGGGTTGCAAACCTTGTACCTGTTAGAAAGAAAAATGGAGATATCAGATTGTGTAGACTTCAAAATTCTAAATAGAGATTCATTGAAGGACTATTATCCTTTTCCAAACATGGAAAACATGTTGCAGTTAGTGACTGGATCTAAATTATTGTCCACCTTGGATGGTTTCTCTAGCTACAATCAAGTTGTTGTCAAGGAGTCAGAAAGATTTAAAACTACCTTTATCACTCCTTGGGGAATATATGTCTATGTAAGAATGCTTTTCCATCTCATGAATGTTGGAGCTACCTTCCAAATAGTAATGGATGTTGCTTTTTTTGGTTACATAAATGAATTCATTTTAGTTTATTAGGATGATATGACTGTGTTTTCAAGGAGTATAAGAGATCACTTGCAACACTTGGAAAGAATGTTGATCAGATGTAGAGAATTTGGAATCTCTTTGAATCCAAAGAAGTGCCATTTTGGGGTGTAAAAGGCCAAGTTTCTTAGTCATATTGTTTCAAATTCTGGTGTCATGATTGACCCTGAGAGGGTATAAGTAATCAGCAAGGTTCCAATTCTAAGAACAAATAAGGGCATCAAGTCCTTCTTTGGGAAGATCAATTTCATTAGAAGGTTTGTGTCTAATTTTTCTGAATTAACTCTTCCTATTACATGCATGTTAAAGAAAGAACAAATTATCAAATGGGAGGGGCTGCTATTCAGGATTTTGAAGGAATCAAAGAATCACTTAAACATGCACCTATCTTAGTAGCTCCAAATTACAAGAATCCTTTCCAAATCTTCTCCTTTACTTCTGAAAATACCATTGCATATTTTTTTGGAAAAAGGATGAAGATGTGGTTGAGAGGCCTATTGCCTTCTTTAGCAAGGATTTACAAGCTATTGAGTTAAAGTACATAATCATGGAAAAACAAGAATTTTCCTTGGTGAAAGCAACAAATGTTTTCAGGCCTTATATCTTAAGTTCCAAATTTGTTGCTTATGTTCCCCACACCATGGTAAAATAAATCTCATCAGAGATGGACATCTCAAGAAAAAGATGTAGATGGGTGAACAAACTATAGGAATATGGCATGGATATCCAAACCACAAAGTTGGTAAGAGGTTTGGGTCTTGCCAAGCTCATGGCTGAGAGAAAATTGCAAACTATGGAAGTAAATGAAGTAGAGGAAGAAAGGGTAGATGTTCTTGAGAAGTTGGTAAGTTCTGAGTTGTACAAGGATGTAGTATTTTACCTTAGACACCTATGTTGCCCTGATCATTTGAATAAAAATTAAAAAATATCCCTCAAGATGGCTTTTCAAAAATACATCATCATTGAATTTGGGATGGCTTGGAAGAATCCTGAAGGTGTCCTCTTGAAATTCATAACTGAAGATGAAGCTCCCAATATAGTTTCTAATTTCCATGGGGGAGTTTGTGGAGGACACTTTGCTGGAAGGGTTACAACACACAAAATTGTAAGAGTTGGTTATTGGTGGCCTACTCTCTTCAAATATGCAACCTTGATGGTTATAAAATGTGAAAGTTGTCAGCATTTCTCTGGAAGAATGAAATCTTCAAGCTCCCTTCCTTTGCAGCTTGTATCAATTCTCTGGAATAGACTTCATTGATGATATTTCAGACCCTTCTGGTGCTGGACATAAGTGGATCCTTCTAGCCACAAATTACTTCACCAAGTGGGTAGAAGCAATCCCCACCAAGAAAGCAACACACCAATTTGTTATGGACTTCTTGTTGAATCATATCATATGCAGATTTGGTGAGCCAGTTAAGATTGTTGTTGATAATTACATGTGTTTCAGAGCTAAACCCTCGATGGTAATGTGTAAGGAGTATGGAACCAATCTGACTTATGCTTCAAAATATAACCCTCAAGGAAATAGATAAGCTAATTCCATCAATAAGAACTTGCTAAAGATCATTAGGAGAACCTTGGAGTTGAACAAGAGAAAATGTGGTGAAAAACTGAAATTTGTAGTTTGGGATGATAGAATCACTGCCAAAAGAGCTACTGGTAAGATCCCATTTGAATTGGTGTATGGAACTCAAGCTCTTCTGCCCTTACATCTACAATTATCTTCATTACAGTTTGTTCAACAACTTGAAGATCAAGAGGTCAATCCATATGAAGTAAGGATTAATCATATTGTTGAGTTGGATGAATAAAGAAGAACATCCCACCAAAGGCATGTCAAATTTAGAGAGAAGTTGAATAGGTTGTTTGACAAGAAGGTCACTCCTAGGGCTTTCAATGTTGGAGATCTAGTTTTTTGTGGGATATCAGGCATGAAGATAAGGGAAAACATGGTAAATTTGATGCATTGTGGATTGGCCCTTGCTCCATTGATATCATAATTGGTGAAAATACCTTTTTTTCTTAAGGAATTAGATGGGGAATTGCTTGAACTACTTGTTAATGGTAGGCATCTGAAGCATTTCTTGGATTAATCCCCAAATTTGATGTATACACCACTTGTATAGTGTATATTCTTTGGCTTTTGATCTGTTTTTGGTGTTTTGTTGATTCGTGGTTTGCCTTGGTGTGTGGTAACCATTTTTGTCGGTATCTCAGCTAGTTTTTGGGTGGCTTTGGCTCATTACTCCATTTTCCCAATGGATTATTTAGGCGCTTGGTCTATTTTTGTTCTTGTGGCAATCACTAGGAGTGCCCATCCCTGACTAAGAGCCAAAGTTAGTGCCATTTTTGAGCTTGCACCATTTTCCCCAAAAATTTCCTTTGCTTTGCATGCTCTGGAACATTTTTCCCTCAATTTAGGGGTCTACAAATTTTCCCCTCTTGCTTGGATGCTTTGAAATGCTCAAAAACTTGTTTTGCCCCAATTTGAAAGAAATCTGCATGTGTGCCCTGTTTTGTGCCCTAATTTTTCCAAAATCTACAGGTACTGTTGTTTTTCCTTTTTTCCTAATTGTGGAAGTTTAAAATTGATCAATTTACAGTTGTATGCCATTGAAAATCCAATTACATGATAAAAAATGCTTTGAAAACATGTTTCAGTTGGTTTAATTTCAAGAAATTTGTCGTCCTTAGCAAAAAAATCAAATTCTAGGGCATCCCTGATGTTTTCTACATTTTGACGGTCAAACGGGCATCATTTGCCCGTCAATTTCATCTTCAGCATTCTAGGGCATCGCTGGTAATTTCTACATTTTTTGACGGTCATACGGGCGTCCATTACCCATCAAATTTTAGCTTAAAAATATTCCTCTATGTGGCTTGTTATAATTGGACAAGTATCGGTGGGTCATTTCTAAAAACTTAACGTTTTTGTGTTTTTGGAAAAATTTACAAGTTTCCCCCGCAACTCTGCAGGCCCTAAAGGAGGTACATGTGTCTCAGGCAGAGTGAAGGTAGATGGGCGGGTCATTTTATGCCTTAGTGCACTTTTGAAAATGCATGGAAATGAAGAAAATCCCCTAAGGCCGGCATCTAATTAGAGAGTGACATGTGGCAACTAGAAAATTCAAAACGGTGGAGGGGCGGAGCTATGGAGTCATGGTGAAAAAATTTCCTTTGGTGAAAAGGAGTTAAAGTATGAAATGAGAGCGCAGGCCCTCGGCGAATCACAGGTGGACTTGTGTCATGTTTGCATCAAAGGTAGGAATGGAGGCTGGTGGAAGACTTAGAAAAAAATTTCTTTTTGGTTAAAGGGAACAAAAGTTGTGAAAAGGGCTGCAGGTCTACCAGGCCAATTAGGAGTGGACACGTGGCAGGGAAAGGTGAAGGTGTGGGATGATGAAGGAAATGTTAAAAAAAAATCTTCATGGAATATGATTAAAATATGAAATGAGAAGTGTTGCCCCTCAGCCAATCATATGAGGACACGTGTCTTGTGGGAGGGCGGAGCCGTGGAGGAAAATTGAAAATTTTTTCTTTTTCCAAAAAGAGGTAAAAAGTTTAAAATTGAGCCACAAATCCGTATCCAATCATATTGCACAACATTTCAGGGACAAAATCAGAGATACAGGCCCATAGAGATTTTTTGGAAAATTTTCCTTTTTCCAAAAAACGTAGAAATGTGTAGAATCGATCTACGATTCCAATAGGGCCCACTTTAGGACATGTTTTGGACCCATTTTCAAAGGGCGGAGGGGAAGAGAAAAATGTAAAATTTGTACATGTTTCCAAAAGTGTTAAAATGTCAAAAAGTGGTCCTAATCCCATTTCCAATCACATTGTGACATGTGGAGGGCTCAGATTGAAGGGAGAAAGGCAAATCAACAGTAACTATGCATTTTTCAGTTTAGCCACCATTTGAGCTCCAGGAAGCTTGGAGATGCGGTTTTTGCATCAATTTTCACAATTTTTTTGGAAAATTCATGTCGTTTGTACCTACAAGGACAAATGCAATTGGTTTTGAGGATCAATTTGAAGATAAAAGATGTTTTTGAAATGAATTTTTTCCCTAACCCATCTAAAAAGATGAAATATCAAATCTAAAAGTTGCAGAGTAAAATTTTGGAGGGATAAGGATGAAATAATTAAAGGAAGGAGGTCTGCATGCTTTAAAGATGAAAAATGTGCCTCCATAATGGATAATGATGTGAATTTTGTAATGATTCATCTCTTTTTGAGACAACTAGTAAATTTTTGGACATGTTCTGTCAAACGTCCCTGTCTACGAATCATGAGGATTTTTTATAACAAATTTGATCCTTTGGCATAATATTTTCTTGGGAAAGAATTCTTGAGGGAGATTGAAAGCTATATATTGCATGAATTTGTCATGAAAAGGGTTGGAAAAGTTTTAAAAAGCCCTAGAAAACTAAAAATTTCATGGGAAGAAGCCCACTCTCTGAGAAACCACCTGAGGACCACTTCTAATTCCTTTTTTTCATCAAATTTGTATCATGTTGATTTGGTTTCAGTTGTAAAGCCATCATCAAGCTCTGAGATTGTTCTTGAAACATTCCCCTCCTAATAAATTTGATCATTTCTTGATTATTTTGTGTTGTCTCTTGGCAAAATTTTCATACACTTATGTTTCAGAATGTTTTCAATTTATGTTTCTTGCTCTTATTGCAGTCTTGTGTTAAAAATCTCTCTTCATCATACATGGTCTCATTTCTTGTGATTAGTTTAGTGGCATTTTCAATCTCACAGTCAGAATATATTTCATTTGATAAAGAGATAAACAAATTTAAAATCACTTTAATTTTCTTGATTTCAGAGATTGTTTGTAAACCTTTGGGTGCACCTTAGATCATGATTAAATAGTGATTGCTAAATGCTTCGTTATTTCATTATAACTCAATCTTTTGTGATATATAATCAAATATTGTGTGGAAAAGTTTAGATCTGGGCCTCCATTTAAAGCACATATCCTGGTTGAAGGGATGATTAACCATTTTGATACTTTATGTTGTTAAGTTTCTCCATATTTTGTTGAAATCCTCAAAGAGTTTGGCGGACCTTGGTTTGTCTTATCTAAAATCCCACCCAAAAATCATTCAAAACAGCTAATCCTACCTTGTTTTACCCCTTTTTTGACCTGTATACCCATAGAAGATCAAAATCCATTTGCTAAAGTATGCAAAACAGATCAGGATTTCAAAATGTCTTCAGTAACCCTTACCTTGCATTGAAAGTATCTCCATAATATGGAAGTGAAAACTTGTGAAATTCATATTTGAAGTGTTGATCATATTTTCGCAAGGCCCATTCATACTATTTGTACAAACTGAGGGATATCTTCATCTCCTTTACCATTTGAGGGTTACAAAATAGGTTCTCTTACCTTGGTTGAAAGGCGCAACCTAAAATAGTTAGGACAAGATCAAGTGTTATTTGAGTGCTATCCATATCTCCACAAATCTGAGTGCCAGTTAGATTGTATTCCCGACTACAAAATGACATACATCATGATCTATCTGTCTTCAATTTTCATTCCATATCTTTGATACTGCTCAGATTGAAAAGGAGAACAAATTTGGGTACCAACAGATTGAACAAGTATAATTAAAACACCACATATTATATACCCCGTGATTTTCCCATTTACATTTAATCTTGGAATCGAAGTCAAGACCCAATCAATATTTTCCAGAAGTCATACATAATCTCCATGGTCATTTTATTTGAAGAATCATATGAAGGTACATATTTTATTTGAACACCTAAACCCATCTTACAAAATTCAATCATATCAAGTAAAATCGTACTACCCATATCAGTTTGAAGGTCTAAGAACAACTATGAAACACAAAGAATGTGAAAATTCCCCTAAAACCCTTCAGCAGAGAAAAATTTCTACCTTTTAATGATAGAATGATTCTAGGTAAATATACAAACAAATAATACAACTTATTCCCGAACCCATGGTTCCTACATTAATACATACATACATACATACACACAAACACACACACACACACGCACGCATGCACGCGCGCGTGCGCGCACACACACACATACCCCACTTTAGTGTGGTACCAAATCGATAAAATTCGTAAGGATCCTAAAATAGATGCACACATTGACTTCTCCAATCAGGTAAAAACAAAACAAATACACTTCAATTACTTCCTTATACAACCCTATTCAATTGTGTATTAATCAAAACCAAGCTCAAAAGATCAAAGGGATAAATTATTGCAAATATCTCAAAATAATCCAAATAATAAATGGGTTAAATTATAAAGAGAGGGTAGGAACTATTTATGCCTGAACTTATGAAGGATTTCTCTTGCTTTGTCCAATATCGAGGCAACTACGACCTCCTTCCACATACAAACTCTTCCACATAAGCTTCTTCCTTCTTGCTATTTTCTCATGGTCTGAAAATTTTAATCTATTTATTTCATACCAAAGAAACATTATTTCTCCCAAACAATTCGCAACCTACCCTCCATTTACATCACATTTTTTATAGTACCCACTATCCCATGTCCTGCATAAAAAATCTATATAATGCATAAATGGAGTGGAATTTCCTGAAATTAGCTCATCATGGGTTCACATGTAGAGCTCAATAGTGAATTGTAACAATGGAAACAAAAGTAACTAGGCTTAGACCAAAGTGAATCAATGACAATCTCCCCGAGGTTCGCAACTGGAGTAATAAATCTGAATTAATTCCTGCAATTACCACTTAGTGGATTTTAATAAATTTCACTAAATTCATGCTTCAATAATGGCAGAGATGGAGTTTGGATTTCCATAATTGGCATGCTAACAAAAATTTAATCCAAAATATAATAACTTTATCCAACTCGAGTGCAATCGCTTGTAAATTTTACCTTTATGCATGGGTTGAATATATTGACTTTTTTTATAATTAAACAATCAAGTAGCAAACCCCATCTAATGCATGATTTTTTATCACTTCAATCCATAGCACAATCATTAAAATCCATGTGACACATTTACATTGTCATTACATGGGTTGCTTACACCCTATTAGTAATCATTTTTATAAAAACATTATTTCCCAATCATTCGATAATACCATGCCTTAATATGCTTTAAGTAATTTATTGCTATAAGATAATCAACCATACCTATACAAGATTCATCCTTATCATTGAATAATCTTCCTTTTGACTTATCATGGTGAGGTTGACTATACCAAGTAATTACCAATTCAAAATTATGATTATAACAAGAAGGAAATGAATTACATAAAATGTCATTCCTTTCAAAATTTGACATGATGACGTCTTAAGAACCTCAGTTGGAAGTAATAAGACTCAACCATAAGTTAGAGCCTATCTTAATAATGGTTTTGCATATAATAAACCAACATTGTATTATTACTGCAAAGTGACAATTATAACATTTGAAACCACATAATGGTTAGCCCCCTGATAAGATATTAATCACTGATTTCGTACAGTCCTATTATATGCAATAGATTTATAAATTCTATGAAATCATTTCCACAGTGAACAAGTATATTCATCTAATATATTTTTATGGCCATCCAAGATGGTTAGTACCAGAAATATCCATAATCACCGACAATTATCAATTTGTGGTAAGTGAAATAAATCCTAAGATTTACATAAAAATCTCATAACCAAGAGTAAAACTGAAATACAATCTCTTGCAGAAACATAGATGAAGGTCAATCATATTTACAAAAAGGTAAGAATGGGTTGAAACTCATTTTATCTCAAATGTAGAATAACATGGCGGGGTATGAAAACAATTAAATATGGTTGTAATGGTGGTATTCCCATATAATTCCAAGCATCAAGTGTAAGGAAATTAACTTCTACATCTATGTCAATTAAAATGTTTGTCACCAACCATCCATTTATAATTGCATCTAAGGTAATCTCCTTGTCTTATTCATGGTCCTGGGGTGGTAAATTAGTATGTAATATTTTTTTATCCCTCTATGTTCCTGTGCATGACACTTTCTCTCATAACCATTATCCTAACATAAGGATGTTGCTTTATTTCCTAATAATTCTACATAATTCCTTGAGTTCATCCACATCCTTATCAAGTACCCCAGTTTTTTTGGCATACTCTATATCCTATGATTATTCCTTTAAGAATATTATCTCTCCATATAGTTCTCTGATCGATCCCATGGTTTCTCATAAGACTTCTATTTATTGCCATGTGTCTGGATATTTATTTGGTTGCACATTCTCATCTTTTCTGATGAGAGGCTTCATTATTCTTTTTTTATGTGCATGCAAATGTTCTATGCATGTTGTAACCAATAATGGTTGTTGTTATGTTATAGCCATAGTCTTGGGCTTCCAATTTTCCTGCCTAGAGTTCTTAACCTGCATCATTGTCGTGCCCATATCCTTCTTATTTTTACAAATGTGCACATACAAATATAGACAAACTTATATTTTATGCTTGTTTCCACATTATGCACAAGACTATTTCTTCAAACAATCACATTGCTAATGGTCTAATGGCCCACATATATAACACATTCCTAGAATGAACCTACCTCCATGAACCCCATGGCCCCTACTACGATATCCTCTATAGCCTTCTTTACCATTATTAATTGTACCATTATCCTATCCAGTTCTATTATTTTCACATTCACATCCCTGTGAGCTACTCTCTTCACTAGTATGGTATAACCCAATTTCACAAGCCTCATAGATATGGTTAGTTAGTCAGAAATTAGCTTTACCATGGGTGTGTATGTAACAAATATTACCATAAAATGATACATTATTCTGTGTGGCACATTGTAGAAGTGAGTAGTTTTAGAAATCATGATTTTTATGACAAATATCACAAGTTGTAAGTAGTTAACACACATTATTACATGGACAACTATCCTTAGTATGCCCCTCTCCTTCACAATCTATACAACACATTCCACTGTGAGTGTTATGTGTATAATTAGTAGATAATATCTCCAATTGTGTTGTCATAGAGGTGATCGATGCTTTTAGGAACATAATTACACTTGCATCTATGCTTCCCACCACATCTATGCATAGTGTTTCCTCCAACACCTCAAGAAGGTATTTAAATTTATTATCTGACAAAGTCCTCCTAAACAATTTCAGTAATCCACATATGAAGCATTACACATGTTTAATTTCATTGATTTCATATGAGAGTTTAGACAAAATAAACTTAAATCGTACATCATAATCCTTAACACTCTCATACAGACCCTGTTAAATATCCTTGAGCACATTGATACTCTGTTACTAAAACTCAGGTATGTGAAAATTGGCTGAAAAGGTAGTGTGTAACACTTGATCTTCCACTATCGTTTTATGTGGGTCATACTTCTTATACTAGCTATGCACACTCCCTTGTAACGTCATTGGGAAATGACTTACCTTTCTATTGGAGTTTGTAATTCCCTTCCCTCCATAAGAGTTCACACCTATGTATGTGCTCTACTACATCTTCCACTCCTTGGTATTCTAGTATATGGAGTGACATCTCAAATATTATATGAGGAGTATATTTTGTGGTATGTTACTTCCTTTTCCTTGATTTCTTCCGCTTAGGGGAGGACCAAATATTGAACCCAAACCTCCACTAGGATTTCCTCTACTTAGGGGAGGACCAGAGCCTCCTGAGCCTCTTGTTGCAACCTAAGGACCTAACAAAGTTATTATTGCATCACTTTAGTAAATATAAATTACACACCAACCATATTTCTTGGTATCTCTCTATGGTATTATTTCTAATGTGTAGTGTGCCACGTTTTATCCTAACATTGCACCTACTAGATTACTCCTAAAAAAAATTTGTTGGCTAGCCACAAGAGCCTATCAGATTACCTTCATCTATTATGCCTCTTGAGATGATACCGATATGTATCGATCTATATCTCCAACCCAATGTGGGGATACTCAATTACCGTATTTCTCCCTATCATTGTGATGATCCTCTAATAATAACTTCAATATTTTTAACACCAAAGAAAAGGTCTAGGGGTCCAAGATTGGTTAGATGCATTCTAATGATTCTTAATACTTCATTATACTCACACTCATCAGATGTCAAAGGGGTCCTTCTGGTGTGCTTCCTCAATATATGATGGATATGGTCATGTGGTCCCTCACCTTCTATAGGGTTCTCATTTCTTCCTCCCAACACCATTCCTCTCAGTCTTAGTGCCTCTTCAATTTTCCTCTCTCATGCATCATTATTTTTATGAGGTTTCTCTTCTCTATTTGTGTCTTAAACTTGACCCATTTCCATTCTTCCTAATACATTTCCTTTCTCCCTATGTTTGATGGGTTTTTATCCTGACATAGGGAAATCCTCCAGTCTGAGATCAAATATTAAAATGTTGATAGCCAACAAGAGTGAGCGTAGATAAGATCCTATAGGTTCATAAAGTAATTGAAATTATACCTCCTCTAGACATAAATATGTCAAGATTACATATTCCAATGTGTAATTCCTCAAGATGCCTACCGACCAATGATCTAATGCACTCATCTAAGGCTCATCCACCACAAAGAGTTCCTGGTACTTATCCTAGCTCCACACATACCTCCTTCCCAATCTAATCACTCTGTCATAAGAGTAAACTTCTAATCATTCATATAATTCTCTCAGAAAGAAACTAAAGGTCTCATATAGGTTGTCTTCTACCCATTTACAAGGGATTAAAACTATTACTAGTACTATATGTTAGAGGAAACTCATCCTGGACCTCATGTACCCAACACTTAATATTCTCCAATGACAACCAAAACATCATGCGCATCCCACAAATTGAAATCCTAAAACAAAATTTAGTCTTAAAATTTAACACTACTTAGTGAGGTGTCCTAGCACATCAATCATAATGATGTCCAATTGCTCACCTAAAGCACACAAAACCTAGTAGGTCCCTCTTTGTTTAGATCATTCAATATGTAGTTAGCATTTAAAATTGCACAACATAAAATAGAATATAATACACCAAAAATTATAACAAAGACAATAATAGTATAGAGCTTTTATCATTCATTTTTCAACATATAAAATCAACAACAAGACCTGAATTCCAATAATGCCACAATCATCTCTCCTAATCTCAGTAATCTATACCAGTTTTTACATTACAAGAACATAACATGGTCTCACAAAATATTACAGACTCATCATAATGGTCATATATCTATTTTAACTAAATTTGAATATTAAATCTAATTTTAGAGTCACTATTATGATAAAATATAATAAAATACAAATGCTAAGCACTCTAGAGATCCAAACCTGTAAGAAAATAGGAGAGATGTGGAAATTATCTGATTTACGCTTATCCTGAGACAATTATGAACTAGATAAAATGATGAACAGACTAGGAAGAGTGTCGAAAATGCTTGATATTAATTTTGGAATGTGTAAACAAAGCTGGAAACAGGTGCCTAGGTTACAGATACCTCTTGTAGGTGCCTGTGACTACATAAAGGGCTAGAATCTGATATTCCTTATGTCATTATGGTTTCACTATTACTTCTTGTTGGTCACCTAATATTCATAATTGGATCACCGAGGTACCTGTAATCTGTAGTTCACAAATCCTAGCTACCTACATAAGATCACAAACACATCAAATTTGAATAAAAAATGCAATATGTGAAGTCAAACTAACCCTGATGGTCATCCAAAGGATGAACTTATGAATGAGCGCTCCACTACATTCCAGAATCCATGTAGTTAATTGTGATTGTGTGTGAAATAGTTTCCTTAGATTTCATTAACACCAATGAGGGCCAAGATAATGGGCTATAGTTAGATAGAAAACAAATTTGTGAGATGAAATACAGAACTTCCCATTCCTATGTAGTGTATGCAGAGTAATTAGCCAAAAAATGTGGTCCCTTTGATAATATGTAGATATGATTTCCCTTTATAATTTCCTATCCCTATAATGGTATGTATGTTGTGAATATATAGGGATCTCTTATTTGAATTTTGATACTAGTGACATGACATGCCGACTAATATCTCAGGATAAGAATAAGAAAATAAAAAATTCTGACCCAAAAATTTAAAAAATGTAAACAAGAACAAAGAGGACAGAAACGCTCAGGGTGGACAGGAGCACTTGAGTACTAGTGTCCAAAATGGGTACTAGTGTCCAAGGATAAATGACAATAGATGTGAAATGAATTTCAGAAATGGATCCCTATGACCTAAACATAACTAGGTACAAAATTGATAGATGTGTGAGAGAAAGAAAATAGAAACAACCAAAGTAAGTGGATGGACTAGGGAGTGTGTCATCAGTGAATAATTTTTTAACATAAGATCCATGTATATAACAACATACTTGTTAGTATAGTAAAATAGTAATATGTGCATGATTTTTTGTCTATATTCCCCCCTTAATGTTATTTGAATGAAATTAAATTAGTGTAAAGTAAGTAAGGAACATACCTGTGAGAAGTCCGGAGAAGCCTTGTCGCAAAAAAATGTGTTGAATGCAAAAACATATAATGTGGAAAACCATGGATTAACATGTGAACCCATGTTGTGTTAATAGGGATAGAATACCATTGTAAGGAGAATTCAAAGAAATAAGTGAGATGATTCATTGAATTTGGATATTTTAATTGTCGCCAATGGAGATTTCAAAGAGGTAGGGTTTGATCTTTTCCCAACCCGATTTTGTAAATTTTGAAAAAAAGGATTTGGGCATCCTACTGCTAGAGGAAGAGTGTTGGGGAGAGAGGGCTAGTTTTACTCTCCATCCATGAATACATCCCCAAAATTTCCAGCCATGAATACATCCCCAAAATTTCCAGCCACTACATATGGATAAAGATAAAATTTAGTTTCCTGTTGATTAACCCATATAGGAGTAGTATAGGAAAGGAAATGACATCTCATTTCACCCACTCCCACAAGTGTCCCAATTTTCATAGTGCTCTATGGATTCCATGTGAGGACATATGGATGTGATAGAAATGTAAAAGTGACTCCCATGTTTGGTCATTTGGGAAAGGTAATGAAGTGATGCAACTCCCAAATTAGGTCATCTAGGAGAGATAGTAAAGTGATGTAACTCCAAATTTAGGTCATATGGGAGAGATAGTAAAGTATTCTATGTTGTATTGATTGATTTATCTTGTTCGTATGGTAAAATATTTATTTTGATATTGGATGTATGAGATAAGTTACTCATGGAGATATTTTCTACCTTTTCTACCCATATTAATTCCTTAGGAGGAATAGATTTGAAAAATGTTGAATGTTGTATGAGATGATTTGTACCTTTTGTTTAAATAGTGTTAAGGAAACATTTGTCATAATGATATATTAGGAGTAAAAATTGATTGTATAATATCTTGAGAGTGATCATAGGGTGATCCTAATTATATGCTCTGTTTCATGGAAAGGGTGAGGTGTGGAGATAATGAGCACTGAGCCGAAAGCAATAGTGCACAAGATGTAGCATAGAATATATTGCAATATTATGTGTATGTTTAGTAGGAAATTTTCTAGATTGGAATATATCATTTTGGGATGTGTATAGTATGGTGGTAAAAAAAATTCTAAACTGAAATATGCAAAAGAGAAAGAAAATAGAGTAACAAAGATCAAGATATGAGTGAAACTGTGTGCCATGTATTAGTTGGGAGAATGTGTGTAAGTGGTGTTGTGTCGATACATGTACCTTTTGGTTACCTACTAGGGAGATTATAATTACCCTAGCAGATGTATGTCATATAATGTGATTTTTCAGTCGTGGCAGAAAGAATGTAAGTGATGAGTGTGGTGGATACCCATAGGTAGATAAGAGTAACAAGATGATATTTTAATGGGACACAAGTACATACAGACCCATATTAGTCTAGATGATATGTTGAGATCAGGTGTTCCATGATTGTATAATTTTATCACAATGGTTATTACTTTCTCGGTGGCCATAGAGGGTGGAGGAGTGGGTATATTGTATAAGGTGCATGATATTTTCATGGGCCAATGTGGTATAGCCCATTTGTAAATGGATTTATATATTCTCACACAGGAGGACCATGTGGGTGGAATAGGAGCCACCACATTGCTACATGTATGGGAATATAAGCACATTGCTATTTGGAGTCCACTCAGTGGGCAAGGTGCTGAGTTGGCAAGACCTGGTATATTCACTGCGAGGTGTATAGGGATCCATAGTAGGAGATTGAAAATGACCATTGATAGGTCGATGCTAGATCCGATAGGAGAAAGGATATCATATGATGGCCATATATATACTATGGTGGGTGGTTAGAGAATAGATTGGAGTTGTGGTGCATTCGACGCACCATGTGGTTGGTGGATGGATTTCCTAGAGTATCCGAGTTATTCCAGGTGGAGAGAGTATCGAGATAATTTTGTATGGCTCAAGATGTGCCCCTAGAGCCCTATGTATGGGTGAGAGATACTAGAGAAATGAGGATGCCAGGAGTTAGGGAAGGTCTGACAAGAGCAAAGTTAGTACACCTTGGTCTAGATGAGGTAGATGCATCCATATAGTCGATACATGTGGATGATGTTTGGTGTACCCAGGACTATTGCGAGTGGTATGAAACACATCGATGGGTTATATTGTTTCCAATTATTGTAGATGTGGCAGGTGGACCATCGGTTAGAGGAGTAGAGGGGTATGAATCAACCCTCGATGGAGATGGCATAACAAAGGAACTAACTGAGTGTAAGTATTATTTGTTGGTATTTTTTAATTTTTACTTAATTATTATGTGTATAATAACTTAATGCGGTGTTGGATGGTTGCACGTGATTATTATTGGTCATTGATCATTGATACCTCGATCCACATGCTGACATGGAATGTACCTCTAGATGTGATATTGGGAGGTGAGAGGTAGGATGTTAGAGTGAGGGGATGCTATTGTGGGTGGGCATGCCCATTTGTGTGAGCTGGTCACTATAAAAACATGTACATGTACTTTACTATTGAGTGATTTTAATGAGGATCATGTGGAGATTGAGAGAGAGAGAGAGAGAGGCTATGTGAGGATGACCCCTAGCTCAGGATATATTCACAAAATATATGGATCTACAGGGTTGATTCACATAGTAGTTAGCCGAGGTAGCCTTAATACATAGGCAGGTGGAGAGATATAGAGGTTACGACCAACTACATAGATTGAGTGGTGAAACATCTAGTTCTAGAGTTCCTGCGATTGGGTATAACAATAGCAAGGATGAAAAATGATGTATATAATTATATTTATGGATGAGGGATTTCCCTCAATGATTGTATTTTTAAACTATGTTTTTTTAGATATATATAGATAGATTCCTAGTATCATTGTGTTGTGTTGATGTGCATTGATGTATGATGTGATGATTGTATGGTGAATTGTAATATTTGATATGCAATGCGTAAATGGATATATTTATTTGAAATGGTTAAGTAAGTAATGTGTGAAAGTTAAATGATAATGAAGCATAAAATATATGATATATGTGAGGAAATGTAATGAATAATGTGAGATAACAATGTGATTATGATTATATGCAATAGTATAAGAGTGATTCCTTGCTAGGTGTAGGATGAAAATGATGTATGTAATTGCATGTAATTATGATGAATAGAGTGGGGAATAGGAGATATTCTCCCCAACGTATGTGTAGGATAATGAGGTTCATTTATATAAGACCCCTCAATAATCAAGAATAAACCATAGAACAAGTCTCAAGAGTGCGTCATCAAGAAGTGGTTTGAGAGTTTATTGCTAAAATGATAGAGAGTGAATCGTAGAACATTAAGAATGAGCGAGGAGAGGTTAATTTTGTAAAAAATACCTTAACATCCATGTATGAACATTATAACACATGAGTGCATCATTGGGTAATGAGGTTATTATATAGAAATCACCCACCAAAGATGGAGAGGCTTGCTAGGGATGGTGGAATCATGTGAAGTGGTGAAAACATGAGTGAAAGAGCCAAACTGAATGTATTATGAAATGGTGCAAATGATGGGAAATGTAGCCTTAGGAAGCACATATGCTGATGACTTAGGAAGCTAATGGGAAGTGTAAGCTAGGAAAAATGCATTACTAACAAGGAAGTAAAATACCAAGAATCATACCTCCTCCTTTGTGTTCCATAGCAAACCTCAAAATGAGCTAGGAAACTTGGATTCAGCCCTAATTAAGTGATATGTAGGTAATTTTCTTCAAGAAAGAGCAAGGCCTTTCTACAAAAATGACCCACTTACTTTGCACCAGATGGGAAAAGGAATTATGGATTTGGGGTGCTTCAGAATGAGGCTATTTGGGCATTAGGACGAGCTAGAAGGATGTTATTTTCTCAAAGGATGTAAGAACTTAGATAGGGCATTCAAGCTCATTTTTTATTTCTTTAGAGGGGAGGGGTAAGGTTGTGTTTATAACTTAGGGGAGTGATTAACTTAGATTAATTTAAATAATCATGGTTTGAAAATGTGGGAAACATTAGGTGAGTGGGGACCACAAAGAATGGGTGAGGATTTGATTTTGGATTTTTAATTCATAGTATAAAAACATGGAGAATAATGACATGTGGTGAGGATTGGGTTATTTTTTTGGATTTTTTTTTTATTAATTCGAAGTGTATTTTTTTGGGAAATGAGGAAGGGGAATTGATTGATTTAGGACAGATGTTAAATTAGGGTGTCTATAGGAAGTAGTAGTATTATGAGGTGGGTGAGATGATGCTATGATGGATGAGCCAAGTGGAGGATGCTTATGGATAATAATCTTAGGAGATGGATGCACGAGGATCTTAGAGGCATGTTTTAGTCACTTTTCCAACCACTTAAATCCCAGGCATGTTGGCATATCACTCAGCCTAATTGGATGCTCACCCAAGGAACGCACAGGCACAAAGTCCCTCCTTTATGTGATATTTGCAAGATTTTTTTATCATTAATGGAGGAATAATGCAAAAAATTAAATATACAAATCTTCTAAAAAAGATAATGGAACTAGATCCAAACATGGATGCAATGTAATATAGAGGAAAACATTATAATAATAGAGAGGGATCAGATATAAACCATGAGCATTATCAATAACACAAAGGTTTTGGCCCACAAACATAATAGAAAACACATAGATTAAGATCCATCGACTCATATATTTAGAACAAACCCATTGTATTAATTCCTTAACATTTTAGTATTCAATCCATCAATAAATCCATGAATATAACTAATACATCAATAGAGTTTCAATACTCTTCCTACAATGGTTTCATCACATAGGTTATAGTAGAGATTACCCAAATATTTTTGTAGTTCCCACTCTCCTGCTCAATCCCTACTATCCACACGTTATCCATACATAGCCCCGTTCCCCTTTTTTTGTTGCCATGCAAATAAATATATAAGAAGGGACTCACAGTAATCTCCTTCGACAACTCCATCATTACCCAAGAACCTGTAAAATTTCATCATGTCTTTCCATACTTAAGTATCCTTAGCATGTAAGTTCCATCTAATCCATAACTAATTCTAATTTACATATCTTAATCCTATCATGATAACCATATCCTTGAATATAATTTTCTTGAGCTGTAACTATTCATATTTAACTTTATCCATAACCAATTCTGATCACCTTTGCACATGTTACTTTATCAAAACTTTATCCATGGTCATAAAAGTGACCAATTCTTGAAATTTTTCTTCCTGAGCGCAAACCTTCAAGCATCCCCAAAATTTACTTCCATGCGAGCCTTTGCACCATGTTGTCGTGCGCCACAATCCTTCTTGCCTTAGGTACTTGGTAATTTTAAGGTCTCAACATCATCCCACACTAGATCAATTTCCACCGAAGGAAATACCTCACGCTCCCTGAACAAAAAATCATCAACCAAAAATTGGATAAGGAAAAAAATAAACTTATATGCTGTTACCATATAGAAGACCAACTAGATTAACTTAGGGAATTTTGTATCTATTTCACCTTTAAAGTTTTTCCATGCCTCCATCTCTGTCAAATATCTCCCCTAAGCCTCCCCTAGAATACTAAGTACTTGGTATGGTGTGATCTCTTCCATCTTCTCTTTCAACTCTAGAATCACCACCACTAGCTCCGTGCAAAGACCCTTGAACTCATCCATATGTTTAGTGATGGAATCCTAGAATTCTCCAATATGGAAAACTAATTTATTTTCTTCATCTTTATCTTGTCTTTCTATGTAGTAGTGTCAACAATCAACTTTGCACACTTAGATTTATTTTTCAGGACCTTCTCCTGTAAGGCTTTGAGTGATGCCTTCTCATCCCTCACCCTCACATTAATGATGGGCTTTCATTTACGTTAGTTTTTGAAGCCCCTAGCTACTAGTATATTTTCTTCCTTAAGATGGGTGAGTAAATCCTCCAACTTAATGATCCAGGATTCTAAAATGATATTTTTATTTTCTCTTTCCTTGGAGAGATCCTCAGTGGTAGTCCCCATTCCATCCTTGACATTTGATAGAAACATCCCCACTAACTCCTCCAGATACTTCATTTCATCACCATAGTTTGTCCTGTCTTAGCTCACTAGTGTCGAACATTGTCCCAAGATACTTTTAACTAGGGTACTAGCTCAATCATAGGCCTTTTTGGTTCACACCTGATCACCTTTCAATCCTTGATGTAGTCTCTCTATCTCCTTCTCATTCCCTTTCTTTTCTGTAACTAGGGTTTAAATGGTTTCCCCTGTATCCAAGCTACATCATATAACTTCTAAGGAAATGTTTTGTAGCATGTTTCATGCCTACTCATTAGTGAGGTGGCTTGGATCCACCACCTTGTATGTAGACCCTTTATTTTTCTTCAAATGGATGGTCTCGATCACGTGATTGTTGACCTAAAATTTAGGATCTTCTACATCACAATGCATATTCCAGATGACCATCTTCTTCATTCTAGTCACGACCCCATATTGATCTAATAAATCCCAACTATGTATATTTTCTAGTGAAAGTGTGTTTTGAAATCATCCATGAAGTCCATGTGAGGGGAAAAGGGTATCCACTTCTTCCTTATTACCTTTTTCTTCAATTTTTTTTATTTGATCATGGAGTGAACCCCTTATCTTCCTTTATGAAAAAGGATTCCCCCTGATTTTCTTCCTACTTTAGTTTGGTGGGCTGGCTAGGAGAATTCTCTCATGTTGGACTCTCATGAGGTTCCTCCAAATAATGATCTTTCTCCCTGGTGCACGCATCAACCACTTCCTTGGTGTATGGATCAGTGCTTCTTTCCTCTTCTGTTTTGAGTTATGCCTCAAGTTCCTCTCTGAAGGTTGTTTTATCTCCTTATAATCTCATCTCCATTGTCGAATTGATAGCTTCATATACCTTTTGTTTCATCTATTCTGGCTCTTCCTCTTCTGGTAGCTCAACCTCCTCACACCCCGCTTGTGAATCCTCAAAACTTCCTTGTTGGGAAGTTCTTATGCCTCCATTGTTACTTCAACGCGTATAGTACTTCCTCTTCTGGGAAGTGTCCAACTTTCCTTCACTCTTTTCTTATTTTACTACTTCTTCTCCCTCTTCCTCAAACACTTTCATCAATGGGATTGATGCTTCACATGGACTTGGGAAGGTGGCGTCTCTAACTTCTACCTTAACTTCTCTCTCCATCTTGGGGTGTATATGTACAAATATCTTGTGGATGTAGCCCTTAATAGTAACATTGATCTACGGATGCATATCCAAAAATTTAGGATCCAAGGTCTCCACATACGCTGGCCTTGAGTCATAACTGTAGGTTTTGCATAGGGTGTGAACATTATCATCCACTTTATTAGTGTCGAAGGTCAACTGCTATGCTATCTTTAACTAGTTGATGGCACACTTCTTGTATTTAGTGGTGAATGCAAATTGAATTTTGCACCACAAATCCATTTCTCCTTTAGCCATCACGAACCGTAGTAAACTAAAGTGTTGCATAATAGAAAGCTTAACTTGGTCCCCAATAATCTATGGCAGCTCATGTAGGATACGCCATTTGTTTTTAAAAGCTTTGTGCATTCTCTCATACCACTTGTTCATCCTCGCCTTGTAAGTATTATTGTCAGTGCAACTTTAAAATACAAGCCACATGACAACAAGGGGAAAATGTAGACACCAAATTTAGGTTTTACGATGCACTATACCCCGTATCTTGTCCCTTAACCTAACCCTACCTCACCACCTAAACCTTACACACCTAATGATTTATTAATTACCTTATAATTAATAAATCCACACCTCCAACCCCACCACCTCATCTCGCCACCTCACCATGACCTAGCCCTAACCCTAAACCAACCTAATTAAGACCTATGACTTGGTCTAGACCCACACCCATGACTCATTACCCCTCACCCACACCAAAACGAGCCTAATAATGACTTGACCAAGCCCACAACTGATCCCTCAGGAGAAAAGGAGGAAAAGATGGATATTTTACTAAAAATAGCCACTTTGACCTAACTCACATCAGTTCCTACTCTACCTCCATCGGTTACGTAATCGCCATCGGTTCCCTATTAATGACCTCCCCCAACCAAAAAGAAAGGATCTGGAATTCATTTGGCAGGAGAAAGAGAAGTGAAATAGGTAGAAGAGGTTACAGAGAAGAGGATCGAGCCGAAGACTGTAACTGAGCAACTGGATCACTGTCACACTCGTCCAAGCATTGGAAAAGACTGAGGATAACCTCATTAGCTCACTTTCCAATACCAGATCATTCCAACTAAGCCTTATTATCGCCACCACATTCCTTGAACCTGTATCTTCATCAGGAACTAGTAAGTAGTATCTTGTAGCTCTTTGTTATCATTTGCTTTAATTCGTATTAAAAGGGGAACTAACCACCTTTGAAAGGAAGTCTAATATTTTTTGGGCCTAAGGCAATTCCCTCACTTATTGTCTAACTAAGATCTGGTGGTCTTGTATTCTTACTTATAGGTAGTCCTTCTTAGACAAAAAGGAGTTCTTCACAATCGATCTGATCTCTCTACGGTACGTGCACACCTTCCCAACACTCAACAGGTATTCCTCCTAGCCCTAACCCTTATCTATTTCTCAAGAGAATGAAAGGATAGAAGCAACTCTACTCCGGAACCAAATTCTGTGTGAAACATTTTGGCACGCCCGATGGGATTCTTTTCGGGTTTCTTTCTTTCTTGATTGCTTTCATATACGGAGCACACTTGTTGTTTCTTTTTTCTAAATATTCACAAAATATTTTGTCATTTTGGTAAAAAAATTTGTTTTTCTTTCACATCTTTGCATTAGTGAAATTCATCTTCTTTGCTTCATCGAATATCATTTTCGATTTGGGTTTAAAACACGTGCATCACATTCTTGCTTGCTATTTTTAATTCTAGTGAATGTAGATTAAGTAACAGGTCATACATGTGGGGGTGATATCCACGGTATTGATGAGAAATTAATCTTACTCTCACTACACAACACATACCAAATCACATCATAATCAACACAACAGCTCAAACATACCCCCTTCCCATGGTATTCCTCTGCCCAATTGAGGTAGCCTTATGAGCCAAAACAAACTTGACATCTCCCTTAGGTCTTTTGTTTAGGATTGACATCATCTGGCATCTAAGGCATAAGCCCAAAGTGATTAAAACTAATCCTAGGGTTAGTCTCTTGATTTACTTGTGCATCTTGTTTTTTTTTTTAGTTCTGTTTCTCTGTCATACACTATTTCAATGATCACTTCAAGACAGTTTGGTAGGTATATTAAGCATTGTTATCCCCAAACCAGTAGCTTCTTACATCCTCTCTTTTCTTTCACAGTGACTGACACCGGTCCTATACTACCGACATTGGTTAATTGACCAACGCCGACTACATCCCGACCGACATCGGTTGTCTGACCGATATCAGTTACTGTGCTTAATAGTTCTTGACAAACCAGCAACCTATCAATTCCAACATTTTGTTGTTGTTTCTGTTCTAGATTGATCAAATCACTACTGTGTCCTCTTGTCCATGGTTGTTATCACCCAGAAACAAGCTGCAGCCATGGTTTCACATGCCTGTTCTGTGCCTTTTCCTGAGTCAACCCCTTCACATCCTATGGGGAATCCTACGGATACCAATCATTTTCCCATGATCCCTATAGGAGATAAGGATTTTGCCAAAATTTTAGATGCTAATCCTAGTGCCGTACAGTATTATTTGTCTCATACCCCTGACCGTACACCCGATGGTCAGCTCTTTGTTGGTATGCCTATTAGTATCGCCACTCACTTAGCCCCTTCCCCACCTAATAACTCTGCTTCACCGTCTTCATCTTTAGCCCCGTCTCCTAGCTTAGTAGCTTTGGTGGTTCATACTACACCAATTGGCTTTCCTTTCGTTAATATGTGGCCCCCATGTCACTACTGTACACTGACCCTACCTCATCTCTCTCACAGACTGTTTGTTTTATGACTTTCTCTCTACCACCTATACACACGAGCTTTCCCCCACAAGCTCCGCCCACCTTTTCATTTCCAAAAATTCATCCGGTGGCCTCAACCTCTTATATAGGACACCCTTATTCGACTTCCCCAACACATTCATCACCATTATCTTATCAACATTCAATCCCACCATTGTCTAGTAGCGGCTCTTAGACCAATCCTCCTCTGTTTACAATGACAACACCATCATCTAACCCAACAAATGATTTAATCAAACAGATGATGGACAAGATGTAAAATATTGAGGCTTCTATTTCAGGAAGTCGTAACACCCTGACATATGAGCATGTTTTTCGGGAGCCTATTCATCCTTCTGTCCCCCTTCATACATATCCTCCTTAATGGGAATTACCAAAATTTACTCGCTTTAATAGTAAGGAGGACCCTCAACAACACTTGTGATCGTTTAGACATGCCTGCTATCTGATTGCTCATGACGATGCCTTACTACTCCATACCTTTCCCATGTCCTTATTAGGACCTTCCTTGGAGTGGTGGTACAGTGCTTTAGCCTAGCACTCAATCTTCACCTTTTAACCAGTTAGCCCAATCTTTCTTGGATCACTTCTCCATCAATATTGCCAAGAAAGTATCCATTACCGACCTCTATGTCATTCGACAATTTGAAGACGAGTCTATCACAGATTTCGTTGGGACGATGGCGGGGGCCTCATCAACCAACTTACTTATGCCTTACCTCAGGCCAAGCTCATCAAACTCTTTACGTGGGCCTACGCTAAACACATTTCTCCCACCCTCCAAATTCAAAATTTCCGCACCTTTGATGAGGCCTTTACTATGGCTCGGAAACTAGAGATTCGAGCCTTAGAGGAGGAAAAATTGAGGTTACGCAACAAAAGCTCAAATTTCCGGACCCAAGACTCTACCACCAAACCCAACACCACCAACTCTCATGCATCGGCTACTTTGAAATCAAAGGGCACAATACATGCAGTGATGGTCAAATCTCAAGAACTGTCTAATACCGAGCTGAAATCCACCTATAAGTATAAAGCCGAGCCCATCAACTACACTCCCTTGGGAGAAACTTATGGTGTGATCTTAGACAAATTGCTTAAAGTAGGAGCTATCACCTTTCCTCCTTGCCTCCTTTTAAACCTCACTCCGGGTTTGATTCCACCCATGCTATTCCTTCTTGGTATAAAGAAAATGACTTCTATAACTTCCATCGCATGAAGGGACATAGTCACAAAAACTGCAAGATGTTGAAAAACATAGTGTAGGAAATGGGTTGATGCAGGGGATATAACTCTCGATAATCCTAATGCCCCCGCTAATTGAAATTTAAAAATTTTCAACAAACCATTTCCAAACCATGCATCTAAAAATAACACAAACCAAGACACCTTAGCCAAGGAGAAGAGTGTGCATGAGATCCATGCGATTTTCAACTCCCAACCCAGGGCTTCCATTGAGGAAATTCTGAATCAAGTTTCTTCACCAACGCAGGGATTCTTGCCCCCTTCTCCTTCATTAGGACAAGAGGACAGTCCCGCTATTCCTTTACCCATAAAGGAATTAACCACCCAGAGTTCTCTTCTCACAAATGAACCTTCTTACACCACATCCCTACAAGATTGTTTGTGGATGTTATCTAACTTATATATTTCCCAAACATCTCCTTCCACCACTCTTTCTGCAATAGAAGAAGGCTTGCTACTTTTTTGTCATCCTTAGAGGAGAAACCCCTTGAGCCTACATCACCAAACTCCTTAATCATGACAGATCCCCTCGAGCATGCCCTCCTACCTATTAGTTCATCATCACCTAAATCTTTCCAGCGACCAGTTGACCTCTTAACACCCATTGATACAGCACCTCATTTACCCCCTGTATCATGCCCATAGTGGACCGGAATCACAACCCACCTCTCTTCCATACCAAAGTTCCTATTCACACCTGAATATTGTCATCCCTCAGAAGATAGATGAGTCTTATGGGAGCGTTTGAGTACACCATACTCTACTCAAATGTAGATGAATAATCCAAACACCTCTACCATATACCTGAGGTGTTTACAAAATTTCAAAATGCCTATGTCCTCATCTTCACCCCCCTCGTCTCTATCGAATCCCTCATCCACCTCTATCAACCTAACCAAACCTTCCCTTACACTTGGAACTTCGCCAATTTCTAGCCTGACACACCCACCAAAACGTTTAGATTTATCCAAAAATATTGCCATCAATCCACCTTAGAGACAGACCCAATCTCCTCGAGTCCAATCTATGCCTCTTCCACAACTAAAACCCTCACCCTCGATCACACCGATACAGCAGGCTCAGCTTCAGCCTTGACCATCACACTTACCTTCTATATTAGGGCCTCACCCCTCCACCTTGCCTCAATACACCTTGCCTCCCACATCTTCTTTAACACGACCTATACCTTTTGTACCCCTACAGACACTGATGGGTGTCTCAACACCATCGCCCCAAGTATCTCGCCTACCTTCCAACCTTAAGCAAACTCGATCATCGAAGGACTTGTTTGTTTTCGCTCCTCCCTCCCCATGGTTGTTTCCTACCACCACGTCAGCTGGGGCCTTATCATCTAACCATCTAAGAATAACTTCTACGTAGAAGAAACCATGCCTCATTAAAACCAATCATCAAAGTACCTTGCCTAAATCACCACCCATACGAACCACTCATACCCAACCATTACCAAAACAATAAAAAATCTCACCTACTCAATCAAAAACCTCATCTTCATCTGAATTTGACCCGCTCAAAGGATCTTACTCCAAGATCCTTGATATGTTGGTAGGGGAGGCGACCATTTCCCTACCCCCGCTTAGATTCTATGATCCATCTAAACCTTGACCTATAGGTTATGATGAATATAAAATTTGTGCTTACCATCACACACCAGGACACAATGTAGAAGGATGCAAAGCTTTGAAAGCCATCCTTCACCAGTCACCTATCTCGGATAGACATCCTAAGAAAGATAATTTACGGAGAGCGAATCCCTTAGCTTCGATCCCTTCTCCTATACCACCTTTCCCTGCCTCGCCAAAATCTATCATCATTGCAACCCCACCTCTCGAGAGCAATGAATTATCCCCGCCATCTTCCTCCTCTCGTATTCATGAGATCAACATGATTAACATTGCTACTCGAGGTCAGAAAAACAATGGAAAAGCTAAAGAAAGCACACCTGTGGCCTCTCTTTCTCCTTCTACCATCCCGATCACACCACCACCTAAAGTGGTCATTTTTGTACCTGCCTATCCTGTCTCTGATGGAGTTTCCCATCGCACCATGATCAAACAACTTCACCAATCTCCTGTCAAAATGACACTCTATGATCTCATTCAAACATCTGAATCGCATCAATAAGCTTTAATTGAGATCCTTCAAGGGATAGAGGTCCTACCTAATGAAACCTTTCCCTTTTCCTCCATTTTAACACCCAACCATGTCGCTTCTCTCACCAAACAACCTACCTCCACAACCACTTCTGTCCCTGTACAGCAAGCCGCTGCTGTCATTTTTTCTGAAGAAGAAATTGTCGTCTTTGGTGCAGAAGATCCTGATCCAGCTCTTTTCATCTTAGCTTACGTCCAGGACATCCGGGTACGTCATGTTATGATCGACGGGGGCGCTAGCCTAAACATCATCTCTTCCAAAGCTTTCCAACAGATGAATATCCCTCCTAGCTGCATGTGTACCAACCCCACCATCTTGTGTTCATTCAATGATGCTATTACTTCTACCTTAGGCACCATGATCCTTAACATTCGTGTAGGGCCACGTTCCTTACCCGAACTCTTCTATGTCCTTGAGGGAGAATTCCAATACAACATATTTTTAGGCCACCCTTGGATCTGGGCTATGGGATGCGTTCCCTCCACCTTACATAGATGCATCAAATTCGAGTATGAGGGGAAGTATTACACCGTCAAATCTGACACTTCCCCTTTCAAAACCTGTAATATGTTATATCACCCTAATGATGTGCTTGTACCAGTCAAGGCACCCATTGATCCAGCCCAACCATCTACTTCAACCATGCCTCAACCATCCACCTTAACCACACTCACACCTTCGACCAATGAATCCACCGCCGCGAATACCACTTCCTTCCCCGCGGAAAACATCCCAACTTCGGATCCCTTGGTAGATGTTTTTCAACACCTTACGCTAGGGGAATACCACCTATACAATGTTAGCACCTTCCATACCCCACAGGAGTACGGATAGTTACATGCACATCATACCTATGACCGTCGTGTGGGGGAGGTGATCTCCTACAGACCACCTAATTGCCGCACCAACCTAACATATGGGGGTGTCGACACATCCTATGTCACCCCTGAACCTACCCTTGGTGTCATTCCCTTCCAATCTGATTTTCGATATCTAACCAACCATCGTTTCGCCCTCACCTTCCTGATACGTTGTGCTTGGAAGGATTTTGGTTTTGGTCTTTATGAACAAGGCCGACATACGATCATTCCCGTAACTACTTGAAAACACAAAGATCGTCATGGTCTTGGATTTTTTGAACCACCTACACCAAAGAAACATCATGTCAATTGTATCCAGGAAAACAACGAATTCACCCCTTCCCAACCATCATTTTCCACTTTTCCATCTTCACCCACAGAATCGATAGACCCGGAATCTATCCCTCCTAACTTTTTTTTTCGTGAATGCTATCTTCCTGGGTCCTCTCACTTATCAACGCAATAGTGAGGACCCATCTTCTCTCCCTCTTTTGTATCCAGATATGATCAAAGAAGATTCGGCTTCAATTAATGTTGTGGAGTGTCAGGATGATGACTCCATCCTCACCTACCTCGATGTGGATGAATCTTATATTCAATGTTCCTTACCATCTGACACCCAAACTATATTGAATGAATCAAATATATAAATCAACATCCACATGGAGGAAGATCCTCACATTTTAAAGATCGAAAAATATCTCGACGCATTAGAACAAGCCACCTTCACTACCTTCCTTCGTGCTCGTAATCAAGCTTTTGCTTGGTCCTACGCCGACATGCCAGGAATCGATCCTGACATTGTTGTCCATAACATCACTCTGAAACCAGACTCTAAACCAGTTAAATAAAAACTAATAAAAATGCATCCAAGCATTGCCCTTTTGGTGAAAGAAGAGCTTCAACGCCTCCTTTCTGTTTCTTTCATATTATCCGCAATGGATATCTAATGTCATACCTATCACTAAAGCAACGGGGGGACTTTGGATATGCATGGATTTTGAGGACCTTAACCTCGCTTTCCCAAAGGATGACTTCCCCTTACCTAGCATTGATCAACTTTTTGGTCTCACTGCGGGCCATGAGATGCTTTCTCTCATGGATGGCTTCTCGGGATACAATCAAATTTTGGTAGCCCCGGCCGATCAACATAAAACTGCCTTCATTACCCCCTGGGGGACCTTCTGCTATCGTGTCATGCCATTCGGCCTTAAGAATACTGGTGTGACCTATCAGTGGGCTATGAATTATATTTCCATGATATTATGCACACTATCCTTAAGGATTATGTTGATGATCTTCTTGGAAAATCCAAACATTGCAGTGAACATCTCGATGTTTTAACCATTATTTTCAATCTCCTGTTACAATATTGTGTTCATCTTCAACCAAAGAAATGTGTCTTTGACGTCCTTTTAGGAAAAATCCTTGGCTTTATCATCTCTTTGCATGGCATTGAGGTCAACCCAGCTAAAGTCAAAGCTATCCTAGAAATGCCCCCACCCACTAACCTCAAACAATTGCGTAGTTTGTAAGGAAAAATCCAATATATCTGGAGTTTCATTTCACAACTCTCAAACCGATGTCAACCTTTCCATAATCTCCTTAAAAAGGACATTGTCTTTCAATGGAGCAAGGAGTGCCACCAAGCCTTTGAGGCTTTTAAAGCTTATCTCTTGCAGCCACCCATGCTTATCCCACCTTAGGACGATCACCCTTTCTACCTTTATGTTTTGGCCATTGACCATGCTATAGGAGCCATGCTCGCACATCATGACTCTGAGCATCGAGAACAAGCAGTTTATTACATAATCCGTACTCTTGTGGATTATGAGACTAGGTATACAAACGTAGAAAATTTGTGCCTAGCCCTATCATTTGTGGCCACCAAACTCTGACATTACCTCCTGAATCACAAAAATTTTGTCATCACCAATGTTGAACCCATACATTATATGTACGCCAAACATCATCTAAACCAATGCATCACCCGATATCTTATGCTCCTCGCTGACCTCGACCTTGAGTTTGTACACCAGAAATCAGTCAAAGGAAAAACTATCACAGACCAACTCGCGGAAGCCCATTTACCTGAGGCACAATTTACAAATTTTACTTTCCCTGATGAGCTCATTGCAAATCTTTCACTCAGTGATGTGTCGTATCTAATGACCCTCTTCTTCGATGGATTGAAATGCCACTGCGGTGGAGGGGCAGGCGTTGTTCTCATTCCTCGTGAAGGTGAACCTATGCCTCTTTCATTCAGGCTCGATTTCCCCTGCACTAACAATACAACAGAATACGAGGCCCTTGTTTTGGGTCTCCATGTTGCATTACACTTAGGTGTGAAGTCTATTAATATTTTTGGTGACTCTCAATTGGTAGTAAATCAACTTATTGGCATCTACCAATGTAAAAATGAGGAACTTGAAAAGTACAAACATTACGTGGATTCACTTTTGACCTTATTTTCTAATTATTCTATCCAAACCATTCCCCGCTCAACTAATAAATTTGCAGATACTATGGCTTGCTTGGCCTCGCAAATTTCGGCCTCACCAACTGACTCAGACATATTTGTCTTGGTCCAACAACTCTTTGCCCCATCTTACTTAGTTCCGAATGTTTGTATGGTAAATAATGTATCTGCTGATTCACAAGATACCTGGTATCACCAATTTCACGACTACCTTACAACCTCTGTTCTACCACCTGACCTTACTAGTAATGGAAAATGTGCTTTTATTAAAAGTGTTTCTCATTATGTCATCATGGGGGGACTCCTCTATAAATGTGGCTTCGATGGTATCCTCCTTCACTATCTAACCGGCACTGAAGTCACTCATACCACCCAACAAATCCATGACGGACTTTGTGGCGGGCACTTTAGTGGCCTCGCCATGGCCAACCGGATCCTTTGCCTAGGATATTATTGGCCTACTATCAATAAAGACTACTGTGAATATGTTAAGCATTGTGTTATGTGTCAACAACATGCCATCCTTCAACATACTCCTAGCCACCCGTTACAAGTCGCACGAGATCTTTGGCCTTTCTCACAATGGGGTTTAGACCTTATTGGTGAGATTCACCCACCTTCTTCGTAGCATCACCATTGGATCATCATGGCAACTGAATATTACACTAAATGGGTGGAGGCCATTCCACTCATTTCAACCAAAAAAGAAAAAATTGTTGAGTTCATCAAACATCACATTATCTATCATTTTGGTGTTCCTCATCGCCTGGTAACAGATAATGGAAAATATTTCAAAAATAAGTTGTTACAAGACCTTTGTGACAACTTTGGTATCAAACTTAGCTTCTCGTCACCTTACTATCCACAAACAAATGGACAAGCTAAATCTTCTAACAAAACCTTAATCAAAATTCTCATGAAAGTCATTAACAATTCTGGGAAAAAATGGCATGATCACATCCCCTTTGCCCTTTGGGATTATCATACCAGCATTCATACTTTCACTAATGCCACATTGTTCTCTTTGGTGTATGGTACTGAGGCTGTCTTGCCTCTCAAAATACAAATCCCTTCTCTTAGAATATCTCTTCAGGATATTCTTGCCAATGATGACTTCCACCAAGAGCAGTTATTCCAATTAGATCTTCTTGACAGGTGTCATCTTACAGCTCTTGACCACCTACAAATTTATCAAAAGCACATTAAGCATGCTTATGATAAGTGAATTCATGAGCATACCTTTAAGATTGGTGATCTTTTCCTTAAGCAGAATCAACATATAACCAAACTAGAAAAGAGAAAATGTGGAAAATTTGCTCCTAATTAGATTGCGCATTACATTATCACTCACACCTACGGATCAGGTGCTTATCATTTAGCTTCGCTTAATGGTAAACTCGAGCCTAAACCCCTTAATGCCTTGCATCTCTGACCATTCTACTATTGAATTTAGTGTTACATCACTTCTTATCTACCTTGCGCTCGTCCCTTGAGCTCTTTTTACCACCTCATACACCTTGTTTCGTGCATCTCAAAATGGAATCAAGCTCACATGGTTTGATCATCACCTCCTCTTAAAGATGCCTTCCCCTTTTTAGTCTGGTCCATGACTTAAAAGTGTCAAAATTAACAAGTTCTAAATTATATGATTCTAGGATATTCTTGAGTCAAACTTCCTGTAAAACTAGATGCTTCATGCCAAATAGACATCTAGACCGCTACGCTCTAAACTAGACTACTCTCTCGAAGGACAGCTATGTGCAAAGTCGCATCTACTATTATACACTAGACTGCTCCCTCAAAGGACAGCTATGTGCAAAGCTGCATCATGCTACTATAAGTAGACTGCTCCCTTGAAGGACAACTATACAAAGTCATCCTCTATCAGAAGCTTCTCGCATTGATCAACTTCATGAAGACCTCAAGAAACAACAAAATGCATATCCCATATAGACTTCCTGCATCGATCAGTCGATATCCAGAAAAATAAAAGCAGTATTCAAAAGCACTTTTGAGTCATGGACTCATCTATTTAGGTTTGGATCTATTTCGTCAGAATAATCACCTTATAACAATTCCTCTACGCCCCAACTATACCATCCACCTCACCTCACCATTCTTCAAAACAAAAAAACTCAAGGGACGTGACGTATATCTGATATATTGTGATTATACAACTCTTTTCACCTATCGACTTCTCACCTATGCAAGGTACCTAGGGATTCAAGCTCATCCTATGATAATACGTGGTTTTTTTAGCTCTTTCCAACTATGGGACATTTTTTCCTCTTTTACCCAAATCTGGGATTATGTGTTGACCGTAATCAGGACACAGTTCCGTAATGCTTGGGTAAGCTAACCCTCGCTTCACCTATACCTTACCAACTCCAACAACCTTACCCTACCAATATCAAAATTTTTACCAACCAACAAATTTCCTAACCAAAACCAAATTGCCTGAATTCACCTCTCCCTGGTCCTATGGGAGAACTACATCGGTCTGAGGCCCCTCCTTTCTTTGTGCAATGGGCTATGTAGGTAGCACTTAGGAGACATGGGGTCTCCCAAGGTTAGCTCGACCATCCCCTACCATAACCTATCATGTGTGGTGTTTTTCTTAAAAATATAAATGTTTTCACATATTTATATTGATAACACTCACCTTTGTCCTTTACCAATCCAAACATTCAAAACACAAACATTTCTTATTATTATCATAACCTCAAAATCAACATACATATTTAGTTTTATTTAGATGTTAAACAAATACATCTTCTCTATCATCGACATGTAGGTTGGCATCCTTATTTATTCTTCTACCCCTATAAAATTCACGTAGGCCCCTGCGCCTCATCCCAAACCAGGTAGTGATGGTGATCGTTGATGCCGCTCATCTGGCCTCTCCATCCTCAAAGGGGCCACTGCTATTGGTTCCTCCCACTGATCTTCCAATCTCTCTTGTAACATATGAATACACCCTCTCGCGTGGAGGAATCTTGCCTCTAGTCTCTCCACTCGTGACTGCAAAACCTCTAACGATCCCGTTGTCTCATTCACCTATGTTTGAAGCTAGAGAACTAAACCCTACAGGCGGTCTCTCTCCGCTGTAATCACAAATAAGTCAGGATGATCGGCCCTCTCACGTGCACCTCGCAGCTATGCTACCCACCATAATCTATAAGACTCTGTCACTCCTACATCCATTACCCTGTGATCGGCTACTGTCTCCTCTGGTCCTTCTGGAAGTTTCAGTCATGGCGGTGAGAGGGGTGCCTCGGCGTCGATCCTCCTGTATGATCTATGAGCCATGGGTATATCCTGAACAAATCCACATTGTCGCCACACACGATCTAGAGGAATCCTCTCGTACTCACCTGGCCTTTGTCCCGTGATCCACCTTAATCACTCTACACCCCTCAAATCCTCGGCTATGTTCACCGTCACCATGTAGTTCCCGTACAGCCTCCAACAGATATCTACAATCGTCACCATCTCCCACATCTACCTATAATACTCGGTGTCATCTATCACGGTTTCGGCTCTTGCCTCTTGCTCTGTCTGGACCCATCACCTAAATCCCAACCTCTGCACTCCTGTCTCTCCTCCCTGGATTGGTCAGCCTATTGGTCGTACACACATAATGTGCTCATAGGCCCAACAATGTAATAAGTATGCACAATCCAGTGTAGTCATGTGATTTCACCTGCATGCCCATAAACCCCTGTAGAGCTCCGCAAGATATGCAGGTGCCCATGCAAAAGTAACGCTACCTTCTATCATCTCACGAATAATACACACCAATGATTTCAGAAATCTTCCCCCGTCTGCTCTAGGTAATGTATAATACCCCACTGCTATCCTTAATACCACTGCCAACCTTGTTGCCTCAGGGTGTGCCGCAAACATTATACCATAAGTGAATGTCAAACCTCACTGTGTCAAATCTCGTGCGGCTAGACCAAATACTGTCGTTATCGCTTCCCGCGCTGCGTTAGGCCCTGCTTGATACACTGGTCTTCCTGTAATTGGGAGTCTCAAAATTCAGAACACATCTTCTAACATCACTATCATCTCCCCTGTTGGCAGATAAAAGGTATTTTTTTCAAGATTCCATCTCTCAATCAGCGCCTGCAACATAGCATGATTGTGTGCGATCTGTGAATAATAGCGGATTATGCTTAACCCCACATGGTTTATTAATGCCCACTCAGTTGGTGTTACATCCACTCGGACCCGTGACAACAAAGCTGGCACCCTATCATTCATCCTCAACCTTTCCTGTGCCTGCACACATTAAACCAACAAACAACAAATCAACAAATAACTTCAAACATGTTTTTTATCGCAATCCACAAATTTACACAGTAACCGATATCGGTTATAAACAACCGATACCGGTTACCTAACTGATACCGGTTATTCTTAAATGATATCGGTCACCGTCAATTCCAACCACCCCACTAAAAAAAATGCCACTTATAATAAATTTTGCGCTCGTTTTCCCCTCTCTACACCTACGCACATATCTCCAACACCTGATTACCTACCTTACAACACTCACCCCATCCCAAAAAATTTTCCTATCACCTTTCTTTTTCAAATCTACCCACTTACCTTCCCACATCCTATTCATATGCATGCAAAGAATTTTAACTCCAACCAAAAATTATATATCCCTCCTGGGATGCAGAAGTTTGAGGTAGAACCTATCTTCCCTCTCCTCTCTACCCGCTAGATGCTTCTCCTTGTTCAGCCATGTTCACCACCCCCTTCACTATTACTTGCCTTTACGCCTTCTTACTCCACGCTCATGATCACTTTACCTGTCTCTTTCCTCCTTATCACTCAATTCTCCCATGCAACTACCCTGTATGGATGACAACACCCTCGCATCCTCATATTTAACATGTTGCATGGCTCTAAAAATAAGAATCTAAAATTGCCTCCCTAGCTTTTCTATTTTTAGAAAAGCTTGTTTTAACATAAACGATGTCAGTTATGTAACCGGTATCGCTCAATAGTGACCGACATCAGTTATCTAAATGATATCGGTCAACCTATACCTATTTTAATTATATCTAGGCCTTCTCTTTGTTTTTTGAAAAAAATTGGCGGAGCCCACCTCTTTTCCCTACATAATGACATCACTATAAACATCCATCATCATACTAAACATAAATATTTCAAAACATATGCATATCATTAAAACATCATCAACATCATTTATATATACATCATAGCCATTCCAATACCATCGACAAAAAACATAAAACATTATAATATATGCACCAAATCCACAATTATACACACCATATGGATCAACCTCATCATCTAAATATATAATCAAAATAATGTTACAATATACAAATTGCCCTGCATGGGGCCTCTATCATACAAACAAAAAATAAAAAGTCAGCACGCAGGCCGTTGTCTCTATCAAAATCTTGACTCAGCTTGCAGGCCGGCCTCTCATGTCAAAAATATACTCGGCTCGCAGGCCGGTATCAACTATACAACATGTACTTGGCTTGCAGGTCGGTATATATAACAAATATGAATACATAAATCCTATGAGGGCACGCATGCCTCTATATACACACTCGGTTCGCAGACCGGTGTCTCTATCAAAAAAACCCATCTCTGCTCCTGGGGTGACTCAGCTCTCTCCCCCTCTCTCGGCTTGTCTCTCAGCTAGCCCCTGTGCCAGATCTCGCCTCATACCCGTCACTGACCCACGGGCTATGGCTACGGCCCCTTGTGACCTGTGACTCCGGAATGTCTCGGCTCTATGAGCTGCATATGGTTGATAGTCAGCGTCGATACCATCCAGTACGTCCTGATAATATCGGGCCTTCGCTCTCACCTCCATATATCGGGCTCGTGCCACCGTGGATGGTGCGGCTGGTTCCTTGGCTCCTAATAGAAGTGGACCCTGACCTGCCTATACGCCCTGTGCCTGAGGCTGTACCTGTGCCTGTGCCTAAGGCTGTGCTTGTGCGTGTACCTGAGGCTGTGCCTGTGCCTGTACCTGAGGCTGTACCTGTTCCTGTGCATGTACCTGTGCTTGGGGCAACTGCCCCTGTAGTGCCCCAAACTGTGCCTATGCAGAAGTAAGCTACCCCTGTAATAACTGCACCTGGCCCAAGAGACGGTCCCTCTCCACTATAACAGCCACCAATTTTGGCTGTGTGGGTTGTGCTCTCATGGCTGCCCTCTGCCCTGCACACCAAACCAAAAATGCACCTGTAACATTGGCGTCATCCACCGTATCATCAGCCGATCTCTCCATGACCCAGATTGGGTCTAATGGCTGTGGAAGAGGCAGTGGTGCCTCTACGTCCTCCCCTCCGATACTGTGTGAAGGGAGGTGGCTCATCCTACCATAGGCCCAACTGTCGGCGTACCCTCTCTAGGGGAATTTTCTCATGCTCATCGGGTCTCCGTCTCAGCATCCACCTGGAACACCGCCTCCCCTATGATCGACAGTCTTAGGATGCGATACACATCCTCTAGTGTGACTATCATCTCTCCAGTCGGGAGATGGAAGACATTGGTTTCCGGATCCCATCTCTCGATGAGGGCAACCATCAGGTTGTGGTACCTATCCACACCCCTATATCTCTAGACTCCGTTGAGTCCAACCTCCTATATGACTGCCCACCGTGCTGCAGTCACATGTGGCCGCATCCTCCCTAGTAGATGCGAGATCCGATCCCGCATCATTAGCTACTGGCATGCCTACAAAAATAACCCACTCCATCAGGCCTACCCTTTCCAAAACAACTACCCAATAACCCCAATATCACTAACCCCACCCAACAAAACACCTACAATATCCTCTTTACCTATCCCACAACCTACCACCTACCCCACTCATACACCACCCGATAACCCCCACCCCAATAACCTTTCCTACCAACTCTACCTTTTCCCCTTTCACCCCAAAAATCTATCCTACCCGCCTACAACAAACCAACACAACAAATTTCACACCCTTTCCTCCTACCCATGGTGACCGGTACCGGTCACCCTCGACTGTCATCGGTCCCCCACCCCTTATCTATACCCTTCTTATATGCACCAACGTCGATCGACACATGATCGACGCCGGTCCCTGAACCCACAAAATTTAAAAAACTTGCATGGTGACTGATGTCGGTCGCTTAGTGACCGACATCGGTCACTGTGGGATTTCGGGGCTGGATCGAAAACGGCCCCCAAATCCCCTTTCTTCCTATTTCTACCCATCTACACATCCCAATTGCCTAAAAACTCACCCACCCTGCCGTTTTGACTCACCTAACATATCTACCCACTCCATTTTACGGTTTACCTTCATTTATTCATTATTTTCTCAAATTTTAGATTCCTACCCCAAAACCCACATCCTAGCTAAATTCCTCAACTTCACACAAAGAGAGATTTAGAGCCTACCGGTAGAACTACACGTCATCATGGTGGGATAGGTGGTGGTGGTCTAGCTCCTCCAGCACCTCCTGCTCCTCTAGGCTGTGCCATAGCTCCAAATCTCCTCAGCAGAGTCCTCAACCAATCAAACTCTGCCTCCTAATCTCTGGGGCCTACCAATAACTCACTCCCCCACTCAACTAGTGCCAACTCAGCCCAAATACCCAACCCAATCAATTCAAAACCTAGACAAGAAATAGGTTGGCACTCAAATTCACAATGTGAAAATGACACACCGTATTTTTTTCTTTTTATAGGTTTTGACCTCTAACCGATATCGGTTATGTCGCGCCCTAGGAAACTGATATCGGTCTTCTAACCAATACCGGTCATAACTAACCGATATCGGTTACCTGCCTAGTTTACCCTAACTCCTGCTCTTCTCCACCGAACTCTATTTTTCACCACATCACCTACCCTCGGCCTTTGCTCAATAGCCTTATTTTGAATTCATTGGCACGACCCAAGGCTTCCGCCACCCAATCGGCCTGACCCAAGGCCGTAACCAACCAATCAGCTCGACCCAAGGCCGCAACAACCCAATCGGCCTGACTCAAGGTCACAACCAACCAATCGACTCGACCCAAGGCCGCAACATCCCAATAAGCCTGACCTAAGGTCGCACCTAACCCATTGGCCCGACCCAAGGCTGCACCTAACCAATCGGCCCGACCCAAGGCTGCAACCAACCAATCGGCCCGACCCAAGGCCACAACCAACCAATTAGCCCGACCCAAGGCCGCAACCAACCAATCGGCCCGACCCAAGGCCGCAACCAACCACTCGCCCAACCCAAGGTTGCAACAAACCAATTGGCCCAACCCAAGGCCGCAACCAACCAATCGACTTGACCTGTGGCCACACCATTTAAGTACCTCAACCAAAGTCCACAAATTACGATTCTATCCACCCATAATGTAGCTGTTTGTTCAATCAAGCTCACCTGTTTGTGTTTTAGCATGACTAGGATACTTGAATTGATCTTCCATCCATCTTTGCTTAGACCAAGACCGTGACGTTTATCTCAACCAAACCAACAATTTGGTACCGCTGAACATGCCTAAAAGTTCCAGTACCTTCCATGTTATATTCCCTGGAGCTACTTCCTATGCCTTGGATACCAGGATTATATCAGCCTTGTTTGGATAAACTATCGACCTTTGCCTATGAATTGCTTGTTGGCTCTTCAAACCATGTACCCTGGTCACACTATTACATTTTCACCTGCGTCAGATTCCTTGTGCCTAATCCACCATCTTACCAGCATTTCACCATCATTTACCCTTTATCAACCCTATCCTTGATTTCATGTCGCCTCCATCTGTGATAGACTTGAGGGGGATTACCTATACCCTTAACTGGGGCAACCACTTTTTATTATTGTCAATGCAGCTTTAAAATACAAGCCACATGACAACAAGGGGAAAATGTAGACAGAAAATTTGGGTCTTAAGACGCCCTATACCCCATATCTCATCCCGCAACCTAACCCTACCTCACCACCTAAACCTTACACACCTAATGATTTATTAATTACCTTATAATTAATAAATCCACATCTCCAACCCCACCACCTCATCTCGCCACCTCACCATGACCTATCCCTAAACCTAAACCAACCTAATTAAGACCTATGACTTGGTCCAGACCCACACCCATGACTCATTACCCCTCACCCGCACCAAAATGAGCCTAATAATGACTTGACCAAGCCCACAATTGATCCTTCGGGAGAAAAGGAGGGAAAGATGGCTATTTTACTAAAAATAGCCACTTTGACCTAATCGACATCGGTTCCTACTCAACCGCTGTCGGTTACGTAACCACCATCGATTCCCTATTAATGACCTCCCCCAACCAAAAAGAAAGGATCTGGAATTCATTTAGCAGGAGAAAGAGAAGTGAAACAGGTAGAAGAGGTTGCAGAGAAGAGGATCGAGCCGAAGACTATAACTGAGCAACTGGATTGCTGTCACACTCTTCCAAGCATTGGAAAAGACTGAGGATAGCCTCATCAGCTCACTTTCCTATACCAGATCATCCCAACTAAGCCTTACTATCACCACCACATTCCGTGAACCTGTATTTTCATTCGGAACTAGTAAATAGTATCTTGTAGTTCTTTGTTATCATTTGTTTTAATTCGTATTAAAATGGGAACTGACCACCTTCGAAAGGAAGTATAATATTTCCTGGGCCTAAGGCAGTTCCCTCACTTATTGTCTAACTAAGATCTGGTGGTCTTGTATTCTTACTTACAGGTAGTCCTTCCTAGACAAAAAGGAGTTCTTCACAATCGATTTGATCTCTCTACAGTACGCGCACACCTTCCCAACACTCAACAGGTATTCCTCCTAGCCCTAACCCTTATCTGTTTCTCAAGAGAATGAAAGGATAGAAGAAAATCTATTCCGGAACCAAATTCTGTGCGAAACATTTTGTCATTGCAACTTTAAAATACAAGCCACATGACAACAAGGGGCAAGGTAATTACCTACCTTACAACACTCACCCCATCTCAAACCTTTTGCCTATCACATTTCTTTTTTATCTCTGCCCACTTAACGTCCCACATCCTATTCATATGCATGCAAATTTTTTTAACTCCGACCAAAAATCATATATACCTCTTGGGATGCAGAAGTTTGAGGTGGAACGTGTCTTCCCTCTCCTCTCTTCCCGCTGGATGCTTCTCCTTATTTAGCCATGTTCACCACCCTCTTCACTATTACTTGCCTTTACGCCTTCTTACTCTAGGCTCACGATCACTTTACCTGTCTCTTTCCTCCTTATCACTCAATTCTCCCATGCAACTACCCTGTATGGATGACAACACCCTCGCATCCTTTTATTTAACATGTTGCATGGCTCTAAAAATAAGAATCTAAAATTTCCTCCCTAGCTTTTCTATTTTTAGAAAAGCTTGTTTTAACATAACTGATGTTGGTTATGTAACCGGTATTGGTCAATAGTGACCGACATCAGTTATTTAACCAACATCGGTCAACCTATACCTATTTTGATTATATCCAGGCCTTCTCTTTGTTTTTTGCAAAATTTTGGCTGCACCCACCTCTTTTCCCTGCATAATGACATCACTATCAACATCCATCATCATACTAAACATCAATATTTCAAAACATATACATATCATTAAAACATCATCAACATCATTTATATATACATCACAACCATTCCAATACCATCGACAAAAACAAACATAAAACATTATAATATATGCACCAAATCCACAATTACACACACCATATGGATCAACCTCATCATCTATATATATCATCAAAACAATGTTACAATATACAAATTACCCTGCATGGGGCCTCTATCATATAAACAAAAAATACAAAGTCGGCACGCAGGCCGTTGTCTCTATCAAAATCTTAACTCTGCTTGCAGGCCGGCCTCTCATGTCAAAAATATACTCAGCTCGCAGGCCGGTATCAACAATAGAACATGTACTCGGCTCGCAGGCCGGTATATAAGACAAACATGAATACATAAATCCTATGAGGGCACGCAGGCCTCTACATACACACTCGGTTCGTAGACTGGTGTCTCTATCAAAAAACCCATCTCTGTTCTTGGGGTGACTCAGCTCTCTCCCCCTCTCTCGGCTCGTCTCTCAGCTGGCCCCTGTGCCGGATCTCGCTTCCTACCCATCACTGACCCACCGGCTGTGGCTGTGGCCCCTAGTGACCTATGACTCTGGGACGTCTCAGCTTTGTGAGCTACATATGGCTGATAGTCGGCCCCGGTACCATCCAGTACGTTCTGATAATATCGGGCCTCTGCTCTCGCCTCCATATATTGGGCTCATGCCACCATGGCTGGTGGGGCTGGTCCCCCAGATCCTAATAGAAGTGGACCCTGACCTGCCTGTACACCCTGTGCCTGAGGTTGTGCTTGTGCCTGTGCCTGAGGCCGTGCATGTGCCTGTGCCGGAGGCTGTACCTACATCGGTACCTGAGGCTGTACCTATGCTTGTGCCTGTACCTGTGCTTGGGCCAACTGCCCTTGTAGCGCCCCAATCTGTGCCTGTGCAGTAGAAAGCTACCCTTGTAATAACTGCACCTGGCCTAAGATACGGTCCCTCTCCACTATAACAGCCACCAAATCTGGCTGTGTGGGTTATGCTCTCATGGCTACCCTTTGCCCTGCCCACCAAACCAAAAATGTACCTGTAACACCGGCGTCATCCACCATATCATCAACTGGTCTCTCCGCGACCTAGACTAGGTCTAATGGCTGCGAAAGAGGCAGTGGTGCCTCTACATCCTCCCTCCGATATTGTGGGAAGGGAGGTGGCTCATCTTGTCGTAGGCCCAACTGTCGGCATACCATCTCTAGGGGAATCCACTCATGCTCCCCAGGTCTCCGTCTAACTATCCAGAAGATGTACTGGATCCATCGTAGCTGTGCTCGGGCTCCTCCACGATGTTGATGGCCTATGTATGGCCTCCATATAATATTTAGTGCGGTCAGGCCCTCTAACATATGTCTATAATATGCGACATCTCACCCTACAATAACCACTCGTGGCTGGCCCACAACCCCCAACCACCTCTTAAACCCATACCTATACACTGCCTATGGCCCTGGCTGCTGGGGCAGCCCTACAGGTCATAAACACATGATATGATCATAGGCCCAGCAGTGTAGCAAGAATGTTGAGCATATCCTGAATCATCTCATACGATGATAGCCCCAGACCTCTTTGTATAGCTGCACCAAATACACTGGTGCCCATGTATAGCAGGTGTGCTCCTCCACCATCTCACGCAATACTCCCATCAAAGCCAATGGGAAGCGACCTCCCTCTGAGTCTGGAAGGGCGAAGTAGGTGATACCAATCATCATCAACACTGCAAGCCATGTCTCCTGTCGATGTATGTGATACATATCACCGTAACAGATGCTCGCACTATGGTATGTAATCAATGGGAATGCATACCTGAATACCTGTAGGATGCTATCCATCACTGTCGTAGCATCCACCTGGAACACCGCCTCCCCTATGATCGGAAGTCTCAGGATGCGATACACATCCTCTAGTGTGATTTTCATCTCTCCAGTTGGGAGATGGAAGACATTGGTTGCCGTATCCCATCTCTCGATGAGGGCAACCATCAGGCTGTGGTCCCTATCCACAGCCCTATATCTCTGGACTCCACCGAGTCCAACCTCCCACATGACTTCCCACTGCGTTCTAGTCAAATGTTGCTACATCCGCCCCAGTAGAGATGGCATCTGATCCCACATCGTCAGCTACTGGCGTGCCTACAAAAACAACCCACTCCATCAGGCCTACCCTTTCCAAAAAAACTACCTAATAACCCCAATATCACTAACCCCACCCAAGAAAACACCTACAATATCCCCTTTACCTATCCCATAACCTACCACCTACCCCACTCATACACCACTCGATTACCCCCACCCCAATAACCTTTCCTAGAAACTCTATATTTTCCCCCTTCACCCCACAAATATATCCTACCCACCTATAACAAACCAACAAAACAAATTTCACACCCTTTTCTCCTACCCATGGTGACCGGTACCGGTCACCCTCGACCGCCATCGGTCCCCCACCCCTTGTCTATACCCTTCTTTTACGCACCAACGTCAGTCGACACATGACCGACGCCGGTCTCTGAACCCACAAATCTAAACAGCTTGCATGGTGACCGATGTTGGTCACTTAGTGACCGACATCAATCAATGTGGGATTTCAGGGCCGGATCGAAAACGGCCCCCAAACCTCCTTTCTTCCTATTTCTACCCATCTACCCAGCCCAATTGTCTAAAAACTCACCCACCCTACCATTTTGACTCACCTAACATATCTACCCACTCCATTTTACAATTTACCTTCATTTATTCATTATTTTCTCAAATTTTAGATTCCTACCCCAAAACCCACATCCTAGCTAAATTCATCAACTTCACACAAATAGAGATTTAGAGCCTACCGGTATGACTACACGTCATCGTGGTGGGATAGGTGGTGGTGGTCCAGCTCCTCTAGCACCTCCTGCTCCTCCAGGCTTTGCCATAGCTCCAAATCTCCTCAGCAGGGTCCTCAACAAATCAAACTCTGCCTCCTTGTCTCTGGGGCCTACCAATGACTCACTCCCCCACTAAACTAGTGCCAACTCAGCCCAAATACCCAACCCAATCAATTCAAAACTCAGACAAGAAACAAGTTGGCACTCAAATTCAAAATGTGAAAATGACACGCCGTATTTTTTATTTTTATAGGTTTTGACCTCTAACCGTTATCGGTTATTGTGTGCCCTAGGAAACTGATATCGGTCTTATAACTGATATCGGTTACCTGCCTAGTTTACCCTAACTCCTGCTCTTCTCCACCAAACTCTATTATTCACCACATCGCCTACCCCCAGCCTTTTCTCAATAGCCTTATTTTGAATTCATTAGCCCGACCCAAGGCCCCACCCAACCAATCGGCTCGACCCAAGGCCGCACCTAACCAATCAGCCCGACCCAAGGCCGCACCTAACCAATCGGCTCGACCCAAGGTCGAAACCAACCAATCGGCCTGACCTAAGGCCGCAACCAACCAATTGGCCCCACCCAAGGCTGCAACCAACCAATCGGCCCAACCCAAGGCTGCACCAAACCAATCGGTCCGACCCAAGGCCCCAACCAACGACTCATCCCGACCCAAGGCCACAACTAACCAATCAGCCTGACCCACAACTGCACCATTTAAGTACCTCAACTGAAGCCCGTAAATTACTATTCTATCCACCCATAATGTAGTTGTTTGTTCAATCGAGCTCACTTGTTTGTGTTTTAGCATGACTAGGATACTTGAATTGATTTGGCATCCAGCTTTGCTTAGACCAAGACCATGACATTTATCTCAACCAAACCAACCATTTGGTACTGCCGAACATGCCTAAACATTCCAGTACCTTGCCCATTATATTCCCTGGAGATACTTCATATGCCTTGGATACCAGGATTATATCAGCCTTGTTTGGATAAACTATTGACCTTTTCCTATGAATTACTTGTTGGCTCTTCAAACCATGTACCCTAGTCACACTACTGCATTTTCACTTGCGTCAGCTTCCTTGTACTTACCCCACCATCTTACCATCATCTCACCATCATTTACCCTTTATCAATCCTATCCTTGATTTCATGTCGCCTCCATCTGTGATAGACTTGAGGGGGATTACCTATACCCTTAACTGAGGCAACCACTTTTTATTATTGTCAATACAGCTTTAAAATACAAGCCACATGACAACAAGGGGAAATTGTAGATAGAAAATTTGGGTCTTACGATGCCCTGTACCCCATATCTCATCCCGCAACCTAACCCTACCTCACTACCTAAACCTTACACACCTAATGATTTATTAATTACCTTATAATTAATAAATCCACATCTCCAACCCCACCACCTCATCTCGCCACCTCACCATGACCTATCCCTAACCCTAAACCAACCTAATTAAGACCTATGACTTGGTCCAGACCCACACCCATGACTCATTACCCCTCACCTGCACCAAAATGAGCCTAATAATGACTTGACCAAGCCCACAATTGATCCCTCGGGAGAAAATGAGGGAAAGATGGCTATTTTACTAAAAATAGCCACTTTGACCTAATTGACATCAGTTCCTACTCGACCACCGTCAGTTACATAACCGCCATCAGTTCCCTGTTAATGACCTCCCCCAACCAAAAAGAAAGGATCCAGAATTCATTTGGCAGGAGAAAGAGAAGTGAAACAGGTAGAAGAGGTTGCAGAGAAGAGGATCGAGCCGAAGACTGTAACTGAGTAACTAGATTGCTGTCACACTCTTCCAAGCATTGGAAAAGACTGAGGATAGCCTCATTAGCTCGCTTTCCTATACCAGATCATCCCAACTAATCCTTACTGTCGCCACCACATTCCTTGAACCTGTATCTTCATTAGGAACTAGTAAGTAGTATCTTATAGTTATTTGTTATCATTTGCTTTAATTCGTATTAAAATGGGACCTGAACACCTTTGAAAGGAAGTCTAATATTTCCTAGGCCTAAGATAGTTCCCTCACTTATTGTCTAACTAAGATCTAGTGGTCTTGTATTCTTACTTACAGGTAGTCCTTCCTAGACAAAAAGGAGTTCTTCACAATCGATCTGATCTCTCTTCGGTACGCGCACACCTTCCCAACACTCAACAGGTATTCCTCCTAGCCCTAACCCTTATCTGTTTCTCAAGAGAATGAAAGGATAGAAGCAACTCTATTATGGAACCAAATTTTGTGCGAAACAAGACCCATCAGAAGTAAATTATGTAAACTGCACTTTAGGAGACAAGTGCGCCAGTGGGTGAACCCATATATTTCCATCTAGCCCATCTGGGACACCAATCTCCTAGAATATGATTAACAGGTGTATGAATCCCAATGTGATATTTTCTCCCACCTTATTCTACATTCCTGCCTCCTTAATGATACTACTTGCAATAAACTGGGCAAAATTGTAATGTGCCCTTTTAGATACCCTGTATGCAATGTACAAGAACATCTTGTTGATATCCTTCCACCACTTAGCTGCACCCAATTTGCAGCTGAAGAGTCAAGTTATGACCCTTAACGTTGGTTCAGTAGATCCACAATGAATTGATCCCTTCCCCATTTCTCATAGTTTAATTTTTTAGCCAACTCCTTCAATTTTGTAGTGGAACCCAAATCAAGGGCCATATCCTCACCATTTTTTCAATGGCTCATTACCCTTCTAATGAAATGGCCTATAATCCTCATACTCCTCCCCACAAATTAGAAGAATTCCTCATGTACTCGTAATATTAACCACCTAGAGAGTGGGGTGGGTTTGGTGAAATACGACAACTCCCATAGCTGTAACACCCGAGTCTTCTTCAATTCCTTTCAAAATGAGTCATCTACGCCAGGGTTTATGAGCTCATCCACCATTAGAACGTCCTTTACTAAATTTTCCTACACTGACTTGTCGTGTTCATCCATTTTGTGGTTAAATACACTAATTTTTCATCTATAAAGCTTTGAATTGCACTTCTCTACCCTAAGCACACCTAGAGGGTACTGAATTTCTGAGTATTACTCAAGGGGTTCCTCCTTCTCCACCACTAGTTTCTTATTCCTTACCTTCTTTGGTGCCATCTATATTTTTTTCTTTTGTGCTTAGGTGTTTCTGATTCTCCCTTTCCTACCCAAACTTGATGAATTCAAATGCTTCCTTTTCACAAAACCCCCTTGTTGCTCTACTATCTTTTCCTCCCCTTGCTACACCACAAGATCTTACCAAAAATTGAAAAAACTCCACAGGTTCGTGGAAATTACCTCGCTTCTTTATCAAAGAAACCCTTGTCATACGTCAAGCTTGAGAGCAAAAAAAAATTCTAAGAAAAGGTATTTAAAATGGCTACCTTCACTCCCTATTTATACTTTTTTATAACCTTGATGTCTTGGACCCACACATTTATAATGTCACTTTTTAATAAAGTAATTTTTCCACTTAAATTAACTTCCGTAACCTTCCTTCATGCATTGCAGTCGTAACCTTCTGGCGCGCCAACACTACTTTACTGCCACACACCTCCTTCATGTACCTTATCATGTTGAAGTACATAACCTTTGCATCATCCACTAAGTAGTCTCTCATGGTGCTGCCAACCTCATGGTACACTACGTGACTATTTATCCTCTGTACGGTCTTCAATTATCATCATTTTCCTCATAATCTCTCATAAAACACAAACCATTTTTTCTATTTTCACTCCAATATTCCAAAATTAGTTTTTCAGTCAAACTAATTTTCTAAGAAAGGTGATAACCATGTCCTCAATCCACCCCACATAAAAATTATATGCAGAACTCTATGCATGAAACTACTTATGATGTAATTATCTACTGGTGCGTCAACACACACACAAAACACAAAAAGAAAAGGGAAAAGCATAGTGAAGATGAAAGGAAACTATAGGCACCCAAAATTACATGTGCTACATTATCGAAAATAGGTTACAAAAGTCCCCAATGATGATTCATATCCTTTTAGAAGTTTTTTGAGTTCCTAAACCCATTCATAGTGTATATTTGTAGCCTAGACATCCTTACTTAGATTTTGCATGCTTTCTTCTAGCTTCCCACTCATTCCTATGCATGTTTTGGATTTAGTGACAGAACTGCCTCCCAGGTAGGGCAGTGGTCCTAGGACCGCCTCTTACACTTGGCAGGCGGTTCTAGGACTTCCTCCCAGGCTTGGGTGGTGGTCCTATGACTACCTCTCTTCACAAGGTAGTGGTCTTGAATGCTATTTCCATAACTCTATATGAGTGTTTTTAACACGTCACGCTTCACTTTACTCGACTTTTAGGGAGTGTTTGTGAACCAAATTACCTAAAAATAGTCTTAAATAGATTTAATTAGTTGAACTGTCTCTTCTTGCCTTGTGCATGAAGGCACCTCCCATCCTCCATTTCTATATATTCCATGCTTGTATTCAAGCAAAAGGGACTGAGAATTTTTTTGTATCTTGCATTGTATTGTTGCTACTATCTTGCTAGGAATTGCATAGCCAAGCTCTGATTTCTTGTGTTATCTCTATTTTACCTGCATTGCATCTGGATACCATCAATATGCCATTACTCAAGTGTCATCCTCCTACTGTTGTTCTTGCATTCCCAATTCCTTGGACTCATATGAACACTTGGAGAAAGAAAGGGAAAAACTAAGGTGAAAAATTACTACCTAGATGGATTTACCTCTATTATGTGAATTCCAGGTTGGATTTTTTGTTTGATTTCCTTTATTCTTACAATTTATCATTGTTACATCATATCAAATAGAGTAGAAATCAATTTATTTTCATTTGCAAGTAATTAGTTAATTTCCAAGAGGTTTTGAATATTTCATAGCAACCCCCAATGATAGAATCTCTTTTACCCATCCCTTTGGATCTGAAGGAGAGAATATTTGTAGGTGGTTTTCTACAAATCATAGATCATTTGGAAAAGTTATTGTTTTAATTTATCTTAGTTTCCATACACTCAGCATAGGTGAATAACCAAAATGGGTTATCTCACTTGTTTAGTTTTAGTGTAGAAATATTTTAATTATTTAGAATAGATGAAAATTCTTGTTTTGATTATAATGTTTTAGTTTTGTGATTTATTTATATTAGCTTCCCTTTCATCAATAGCATAGATTGTTATTTTTAGCTTAGTTAATTTGGAAACTTCAAACTATTTCAACACTTAAATCCAAGTTAGGAAAAGAAACCATAGGGAATTTATGCCACCCATTCATAGCCTCTAAATCTCCCCTCTACCAACTCAGATACCCAGAGATCACACTACCAGATCTTAGTCACTGATCCTCCTATAGTTCGCCACACACATTCAATATCGGCTGCTCTGACACCACCTTGGGGGGTCGAGTTCAGTTGAAGGTTGCATGTTAATTTTTATATGTACAAATTTGTGAACCCAATGTGAAGGATTAATTCCTTCTTGTTTCATTTCTTTCATTACTATTACCTCACATCTCCATTTCTTCCCCTATTTTGGTAGGTATTTAATAATTTCTAAAATATGTTTGGAAGAGAGTTTAGTGGGCTGTTTGGCTTTGATAGATATTACACCAACATGCACCCACAACAATCCCCTTCTCTTTCAAGGTGGGGTAATAACTACATAAGAAACATCCAAACCTCCCCCAGTTACAATTCAAACCCCATTAGCTATGTAAGGATGGAGGAGTTTGATAAACTGGTAGACATGCAATAAGGTCAACCCAATGCAAACCACATTGCTATCACAAATGGAACAGGTTCTTACCATAGGGTCTTGTCAAGACCTCAAATTTCCATGCAATCAACAAAAGATGTTATATTTACACGAATAAGTAATCCTCTTCATTAGATAGATGAGTTTTTGGATATAATGAAGGCTTCAGCCCCTGATATTTTGAATGCATATCCTAATATTCTTACTTATGAGGAACATAAGAATTATAACACTAAAAAATTCATGATAGGGTATCATGATCCTAGACTCAATCCTTTCCCACAAATCCCATTTCTAATTTAGTGGGGAGGATTAGAGAACTATAAATTGCCTAGAATTCACAATGAACACATGCAATAGGTCATAACATGGGGTATCCAGTTGACAAAAAAGGATACATCCCTTATTATGAGAAACCAATGTAATATCATGTACAACAAGGTTATTCGGCTCATTCAATTCCAATTGATCTTCTCACAGGGTTAGACACACTAGGGATGGGTCCTCATCCTTCTCAAGATTATCCTACACAAGGGATGGCTGGAAGTGCGTTCTCGAATGCCACCACAATAGGAAATGCGATATTCCCTGATTTTCTGCCCGCTAGTCCATATCTTGGTACTATCCCACCTTACATGAGTATGTATTCAAAAGCCCCCCAAAAGTACCTATACAGTATTCTTGCTCCCTACATACCATATCAAGGGACCCAATACATTCTTGTCAATTATTATAATGTAACTTATCTAATGCCTCATCATCAAGGATCTTTGATGGTAGAATCTTACGCAATGGGTATATATATTGAGTACTTAAAGGACCTCTTAAATTAACCATATGTGGTGTCATGCTTCCACACCCGTTTCTAGATATTCCAAAATTTAAGGGAGAAGGATACCCAAATGCTCATATCAAGGCCTACACTACTGCTATCTGGGAATTGCTTCCTTGGGATGTTTTGGTGGTTAATATATTTCCAAATAATCTCGAAGGAATCACATTGGATTGGTATTACCATATTCCAAAAGCTTCAATACATTCCTTAAAACAACTTGTTTCTGAGCTCATCAAAGCATTTTACATGAACAAGTTGTTACGTACATGGATTTAGGAGTTCCTACATATTAGATAGGAGAAAAATGAATCTTCTTCCCATTTCATCCAGAGATGGCACCAAGTTCTCTATTCCTCTGCAAGTGCACCCAACATGGACCAGATGGAACTTTGTGATCTTTTCCTTCACTCTCTGAATAGAGATATTAAGGAAAAGGTCTAACAGTTTCCTTTATGTAGTTATGAGGAAGTATTGGAAGGAGTGCTTCAGATTAACCAATCCTCTATAGACAGTGGGCATCAAATCTATGGTACCAATGGGAAATTGGTATCCCCAAATCAAAATAATGTAAATTATCAAAACAATGGTTCCAACACCAAGGACCTAAGGGTGTGAATCACAATCATGGTACTACCACGAAGAGTGATATTGATCAAGCCAAGAACGTTGGTTTTAAAAACAAGGCAACACTAATAATAACAACATCTCGGGAAATAAAAGAGGCCCTAACATTATGTCTTCTATCAACATGGTCAATGTAAATCATCCACCGAAAAAAAAAATCAAATGCAAGACCCAGACCAGTATAAAAAATATAGCCAAGGGGAAACAAGTCATGGTTATAATAACCAATTTCAAAACTACAACTGAGGTTATAATCAACAAAAACAAGATGTTTATCAAAGACCAATAGATTACGATCCTAACCTATAGTGTGGTTTCCATAAGGCTTGAGGTCATGATGATAGGAATTGTCACGATTGCAACAAGTTTCTACAAAAGGCTTCCCAAAAACCAAAGGAAAATCTCTGTAGAAATTTTCCTAGATAACCCTGAAACAAACTCGTAATCTGACTATATAGGACCTGTAGCTCCTCAGAACGCTAATGTGAGCATATTTCAAGATCTGCTCCCTACACATCCTGAAAATTTCAAGGTGAATCCATAAAATGAAAACAAAGGCATTCATATATGAAATAATGACCACAAAGCCTCAACTTCCAATAACTCTCGGGTCGCTCCTAACCTTGGTTCAAATGATAACACAAAAGTCTTGGGGTTAGTCGAGCTAGAGGTTGAGCATGAAATTAATGCAATGACTCAGAAAAAAGAGTATGTTTCAAAACCCCTTCCCACTCTTTCCTTTGCACAGGATGACGTTCCTACAATCATGAAACTAGTAGGAACCTATGATTTAATATTGGATTTGAAAAAGACCTTTTATCACATTTCGTTTCTAGATTTGCTGAAGAATTCACCTACGCGTTGTTTTATGTTGCTCAGTGCACTAGGTCTTGGTCATCTAATCCATGTTATGCCACCTCCTAGAATTTAAATAAATCATATTGACTTTGACATACATCATCTAGGATAGAACGATAAGGATATTGGGTTTGTTTTCGAATATAGACAAGATGCCATCAGACGTTAAAATTCCCTGAAGATGTGATCCTTCCTTATTTTAACAAGTCTGGGTTTATAACAATTGCATTAAGAGAGCCATGATTAATGATGGGGCTCATGTAAATGTATTTACCTTCACTTTACTACAAAAGTTAGGATATGGGGATACAAATTTTTCCTCTACAAGAAACATGTTACGGGGGTATGACAATCTTAAAGTGACCTCGATTGAAACCATAGTTATTCAAATCACGCTTGGTCCAAAAACCATCTTGACAGAGCTTTACATTATCAACGGGGAAAAAAGTTATAACATGTTCCTTGAGAGACCCTAGATTCATCAAATGAAGGCTATCCTTTCTACCATGTTCTAGGAGATAAAATTCCTCCATTTGGGGAAGGTCTTCATCACTCAAGGGGATCTTAAGCCCTTTGATATACACTTAGAAAACCTAAAGAAGAACAAAGGATTTCATACAGAGTATGAAATTACTGTGAATCAATTGAAAAAACCACCTCCAACAAAAGAGTTAGTCTCATTCACCCCTGACATTCCAAAGGTTGAAGTCGTTGACCCAAAAACATTTGAGGTGGTAAATACAAATAAGGGTAAATCAATATCTATGGAAACAATGTCGACTCAAACCATAGTGGAAATTATGAAACACTTAGAGAGTGATGATCCAATATTCCTCCCATTTGAACCACAGGGGATGGGTAGGATTCTCGGTTTAATATCTCTTCCTTCCGACGACCTAGGTCTAGGTGTGAACATGATAGAATTAACAAATAAAGAAGGGAAATTTGAGATTGAAACGATGCCCATAAAAACCATCTCTAGGGGTTTTTCTATTCTAAACCCTATTTTCAACCCATTTCCATCTGAAACTAAGTTTTCCATATCCATGGGGCAAGGCCTCATCATTCAACAAGAGATAAAAGTGAACACAAAGCTCTACATAGGAAACAAGGCCAAACAACATAGTCATGCTCACCCACACACCATATCTCAAGAATATGACAAAGAGGTGCACAAACACCTCTTTTAGACAAATTATTCTAATGATTAGACATATATACTTCTAGGCAAGGGTTGTAAGTTAAACCCAAAAATGTTAGGCCCTTGTCAAAAGAATGGAAATTTTGAGGATCATGGTTCTCTGTTGTGTACTTTTAGGTGTGAATAATTTGATATTCATCAACTTTATTCACCTTAGCTATTATGACATGTAGTTTCACCTGCATTTACACATGTACATTATTACATCTGCATTGTATTTTCATCTGCTGGTTCATTTTGTAAAATTTTTGAATCATTTCATCAGTTCAAACGTGATAAGAAAAATCTTTAAAATTAACCATACTAAGGCCTACATACCTGGTTCTGCTTATAGTCTCTTTCTAGATTAGGTGTCTTTGCCTATAGTCTATTATAGAAGCTTCATGGTGTTACATCTATCCCATAAACATCTCTTTGAAAATAAGAACATTCTAGAATTTTTACCTAGATAAATAATTCAAATGCAAATCCACAAAAAATATTTATTTTACACATTTCTTTTCCCAACCAACCTTTGGTGTTGAGCCTGCATCTCTTACTAGTGATGTAGTATTGGGAAAGGAAATAAATTCCCTTACTTGCTTATTCCTTTCCCATGGTGATGAGCCCATACTTCCTACTGGTAGCATGGGGCAAGGTGTAGGGGGTCTCTTTGACAAACTTGAAAGTTAGAAGCAGTTCATTTAAATGTTGTGAAATCATAAATCAAAATGATGTCCAAAATTCCAAAATATTTTAAAACCTCAAAACCAAATTTCGTCAATCAAGTGGCCATCTAGGGATCTAATTCTAGATAAACTAGAAATAAATTCACATTCTAAACTATTAAGAAAACTTGAGTAGAGTGATGTTGTAGTGTCTTAATTTTGTCTTGCCAACTCCTTGTCTTTCTCTCATCATTACCATTTTAAAAAATTCTATAACTTTTTCCCCTTCTGGATCTTGGTGTTTAGCCCCCGCATCTTACTGGTTGTGTGGAGTTAGGAGAGGGGAAAGTTCATCCACTTATCATATCACTCTTTTTCCACGTTATTTCAAAACAATAAAGTACAAAAAGTTTCCTAGAGAAACTAAAGTTCAACATCACAATGTGATTACATTATCATATATCAGCATTACAAAGAAAACAAAAAAAAGAAATCATTCTATTAGCATTCATTTCCATTGCATGTATTTTGAAAAGCATATGAAAATTGAAAATTCTAAGCATCTAAGAATACACACATGAATCAAATAATCAATGAGAGTCAAATCATATACAATGAATAACTAAGCCAAAAAGAGATATTTGTACATATCATAGTGTGTCATAGTTTTTTACAATGTCATCGCACACTAGGTGCTGTCAAAACACTCACAATGAGCACAAAATACCAAAACATCACATATGCCTCACAAAATGGAGACTAAGCAATAAAGCCACTCTACCTATCTACCTCTTTGAATCCCCTTATGATCACTCTAGTTACGAATTTCTTAGGAGTTCTTATCAAAAGTATTCAAATAGTAAAGGGCCAAGCCTAATGCAACATACCATTCTAAAATCCATTCCAATTCAACCATGCTAAAAAAAAATGGTCAATGTGGGCCTAGAACTCAAAAATCACCAGGTTGATATGCACAAATGGATTTTAAAATGAGTTTGTGTAGATATATAGATGTTGTTATAACTTCATTTTGAGTGCATATGTTTGTAGTACTTGAGCACTGGTGTAGGTATATTTCTATATCCCCACTCAAATGGTAAGTCCTCTTGTAGTTTTAATTTAGTGTTTATTTTTTGATATTTTATCTATCTGCACCTGAGTCTTCTTTTCTTTTTATAGGTAGCGAGATTTTGGATGAAAAAATTTTGACACACGAGTGTGGCAGGTATAGCTTCCAACTCCCCATTTCGGGAATGCCATACTCGAACTCTACCTTTTATGCCTTTTCATGGCTAAGACACTTCTCCAAGGGGGAAATATGTATGCATCAAAAATTATAGGTGCTACATTGTCAGAAAATAGTTACAAAAGTCCCCAATGATGATGATTCATGTCATTTCAAAAGGTTTTCGAGTTCCTAAACCCATTCACAGTGTATAGTTATAGCCTAGATGTCCTTACTTAGATTTTCCATGCATTATTCTAGCTTCTCGCTCATTTTTGTGCATGTTTTAGCTTTAGTGAAAAAACCACATGCCAGGTAGGGCGGAGGTTCTAGGACCTCCTCCCAGGCTTGGGCGGTGGTTCTAGGACCTCCTCCTAGGCTTGGGCAGTGGTTCTAGGACCACCTCTCAGGCTTGGGTGGTGGTCGTAAAACTGCCTCCCTACGCAAGGCAGTGGTCCATGTTGTTATAAACTTCATTTGAGTGCAATATGTTTGTAGTTACTTGAGCACTGGTGGGTAGTAATATTGCTATATCCCACTCAAATGGTAAGTCCTCTTGTAGTTTTAATTTAGTGTTTATTTTTTGATATTTTATCTATCTGCACCTGAGTCTTCTTTTCTTTTTATAGGGTAGCGAGATTTTGGATGAAAAAATTTTGACACACACGAGTGTGGCAGGTATAGCTTCCAACTCCCCATTTCGGGAATGCCATACTCGAACTCTACCTTTTATGGCCTTTTCATGGCTAAGACACTTCTCCAAGGGGGAAATATGTATGCATCAAAATTATAGGTGCTACATTGTCAGAAAATAGTTACAAAAGTCCCCAATGATGATGATTCATGTCATTCAAAAGGTTTTTCGAGTTCCTAAACCCATTCACAGTGTATAGTTATAGCCTAGATGTCCTTACTTAGATTTTCCATGCATTATCTAGCTTCTCGCTCATTTTTGTGCATGTTTTAGCTTTAGTGAAAAAACCACATGCCAGGTAGGGCGGAGGTCTCTAGGACCTCCTCCCAGGCTTGGGCGGTGGTTCTAGGACCTCCTCCTAGGCTTGGGCAGTGGTTCTAGGACCACCTCTCAGGCTTGGGTGGTGGTCTTAAGACTGCCTCCCTACGCAAGGCAGTGGTCCTGAATGATTTTTCTAGAACTCTATATGCATGTTTTTGACATGCCATGCTTCACTTTACTCGACGTTTAGGGTGCATTTGTGAACCAAATGTAGACACCAAATTTGTGTCTTACGACCCCTTGTGACCCGCATCGCATTTCGCAACCTAACCTCACCACCTAAACCTTACACAAATATTTATTAATTACCTTATAATTAATAAATCCACATCACCATACCTGCCACCTCAAGTCGCCACCTCATCATGACCTAGTCTTAACCCTAACTAACCTAATTTAAGACCCTATAACTTGGTCCAATTCCACACCTATGACTAATTACTCCTCATCCACACCTAAAACCAACTTCATAATGACTTGACAAAGCCTGCTACCAATCCCTCGGAAGAAAAGGAGGAAAAGTTGGCTATTTTACCAAAAATAGCCCGCTTTGACTGGACCGATACCGGTTCCTACTCGACCGCCATCGGTTGCGTAACCGCCATCGGTTCCTCGTAAATGACCACTTCCAACCAAAAATAAGAATCAGATTTTTCATTTGATTGGGAGACAAAGAGAAAATCAGAGAGAGAATCCAGATTTTGCTGGGCCGAAGCAGAGACAAGTGAAGAAACAGGAAGAGTTTGCAAAGAAGGACATCAAGCCCAAGATTACAACTACACAACCAGAGCCCTGTGACACTCAGCTGATCATCGTGAAGGAAGACATCTCATCTTCTGATCGTTAGGACATCCTATCTGAGTTCTACCTTCATCACCACAATTCTTGGACCTGCATTCTCATCAATAAACAGTAAGTAGAACCTTGTATGTCTCTTTGATAACATTTCTTAGACTTTTTGAATCATAGCCATCATAAGTTTATTCCTAGATCTACTACCAGCGACATACTGCACTTAACCTTCATCCATACACCCTGATATTTCCCAGAAGGCCATTTTACCACACTTTGAGTCTTCCCTATCCTCCCATCATTCGCCTCAGACATCCCCCAATCTTAATAACCCCACAATCACATTGCAATCAACCTCTCTCTAGAAGCACTTAGATTTCTGACCCTACCGGTATCGTTTATCCCCTACCGGCAGCGGTTATCCAACCGCGGTCGGTTACCCAGTGACCGCCGTCGATCACTGTGACTTATACCCCAAAACCTTTTGCTTGCCTATTTGCCGCCTAACAACCCCAAATCCAGCCCGGTTTATCCCTATAACTCAACTTGAACGTATCAATAACCAGTAACCGAACAAAAAATGTGATGCTTTATTATTGATAGTTTAGTTTCTATTGCTTTGTAACGAGATACCTAAATCATGATTTTGCAATAGATTTCTATATTATCATTTGTGTTAAATCATATTAAAAGGGGAACTGACCACCTTCGAAAGGAAGTTTTTATATTTCCTGGGCCTAAGGCAGATCCCTCATTTGTTGTCTAATTAAAATCTGGTGGTCTTGTATTCTTACTTGCAGGTAGTCCTTCCAAGACAAAAAGGAGTTCTTCGCAGTCGATCTGATCTTTCTCTACAGTACGTGCAAACCATCTCAACATTCAATAGGTATTCCTCCTAGCCCTAACCCTTATCTGTTTCTCGACGGAATGATAGGATAGAAGCAAGTCTATTCTGCAGAGCCGAAACATTCCATGTGAATCATCTCAACACCATTTACCCTTTATCAACCCTATCCCTGATTTCACGCTACCTCAATCTGTGATAGATTTGAGGGGGATTAACTATACCCTTAATAGGAGTAACCACTTCTTATTATTGTCTGTGCAGCTTTACAAAACAAACTACACGACAATAAGGGGCTAATGTACACACCAAATTTGTGTCTTACGACCCCTTGTGACCCGCATCGCATTTCGCAACCTAACCTCACCACCTAAACCTTACACAAATATTTATTAATTACCTTATAATTAATAAATCCACATCACCATACCTGCCACCTCATGTCACCACCTCATCATGACCTAGTCTTAACCCTTAACTAACCTAATTAAGACCTATAACTTGGTCCAATTCCACACCTATGACTAATTACTCCTCATCCGCACCTAAAACCAACTTCATAATGAGTTGACCAAGCCCACTACCAATCCCTCAGAAGAAAAGGAGGAAACGATGGCTATTTTACCAAAAATAGCCCGCTTTGACCGGACCGATACCGGTTCCTACTCGACCACCGTCGGTTGCGTAACCGCCATCAGTTCCCCGTAAATGACCACTTCCAACCAAAAACAAGAATCAGATTTTTCATTTGATCGGGAGAGAGAGAGAAAATTAGAGAGAGAATCCAGATTTTACTGGGCCGAAGTAGAGATAAGTGAAGAAATGGGAAGAGTTTGCAGAGAAGGACATCAAGCCCAAGATTGCAACTGCACAACCAGAGCCCTGTGACACTCAGCTGATCATCGTGAAGGAAGACATCTCATTTTCTGATTGTCAGGACGTCCTATCTGAGTTCTACCTTCATCACCACAGTTCTTGGACCTGCATTCTTGTCAATAAACAGTAAGTAGAACCTTGTATGTCTCTTTGATAACATTTCTTAGACTTTTTGAATCACAACCATCATAAGTTTATTCCTAGATCTACTACCAGCGACATACTACACTTAACCTTCATCCATACACCCTGATATTGCCCAGAAGGCCATTTTACCACACTCTGAGTCTTCCCTATCCTCCCATCATTCCCCTCAGCCATCCCCCAATCTTAATAACCCCACAATCACATTGCAATCAACCCCTATCCAGAAGCACTTAGATTGCTGACCCTACCGGTATCATTTATCCCCTACCGGCAGCGGTTATCCAACCGCGGTCAGTTACCCAGTGACCACCGTCGGTCACTGTGACTTATACCCCAAAACCTTTTGCTTGCCTATTTTCCACCTAACAACCCCAAATCCAGCCAGGTTTATCCCTATAACTCAACTTGAACGTATCAATAACCAGTAACCGAACAAACAACGTGATGCTTTATTATTGATAGTTTAGTTTCTATTGCTTTGTAACGAGATACCTAAATCGTGATTTTGCAATAGCTTTCTATATTATCATTTGTGTTAAATCGTATTAAAAGGGGAACTGACCACCTTCGAAAGGAAGTTTTTATATTTTCCTGGGCCTAAGGCAGATCCCTCATTTGTTGTCTAATTAAAATCTGGTGGTCTTGTATTCTTACTTGTAGGTAGTCCTTCCAAGACAAAAAGGAGTTCTTTGCAGTCAATCTGATCTTTCTCTACGGTACACGCACACCATCTCAACATTCAACAGGTATTCCTCCTAGCCCTAACCCTTATTTGTTTCTTGAAGGAATGATAGGATAGAAGCAAGTCTATTCTGCAGAGCCGAAACATTCCGTGCGAAACACCGAATTACCTAAAAATGGTCTTATTTTCATGGTATTCCTTCTCTCTTCTATTTTTAAATAGATTTAATTAGTCTAACTACCTCTTCTTGCATTGTGCATAGCGGCTTCTCCCATCCTCCATTCTTATATATTCCATGCCTATATTTGATAAAAAGGGCCTAAGAATTTGTGTATCTTGCATTGTATTACTGCTACAATATTTCTAGGAAATACATAGCCAAACTCTGGTCTCTTGTGCTATCTCTCTTCTACCTACATTACATTTGGACTGCCATCGAGCTACCATATCTCAAGGGCCATCCTCCTATTTTTGTTCTTGCATTCCCAATTCCTTGCACTCATATGAACACTCGGAGAAAGAAAGGGACAAACTGGGGGGAAAAATTACTACCCAGCTAGATTTACCTCTATTATGTGAATTCCAGGTTGGATTTTTTGTTTGATTTCCTTTATTATTACAATTTATCATTGTTACATCATATCAAATAGAGTAGAAATCAATTTATTTTCATTTGCAAGAGGGTTTGAATCTTTCATAGAAACCCTCAGTGATGGGTCCTCTTCTTCCCATCCATGTGGATCTGAAGGAGATAATATCTATAGGTGGTTGTCTACATATCATATATCATTTGTTAAATTTATTATTTTAAGTTAGTTTAGTTTCCATACACTCATCATAGGTGCATAACCACACCGAATTATCTCAGTTGTTTAATTTTAGTGTAGAAATATTTTAATTATTTAGGATAGAAGAAAATTGTTGTTTTGATTGTAATGTTTTAGTTTTGTGATTTATTTATATTAGTTTCCCGTTCAGCAGTAGCATAGATTGTTATTTTCAGCTTAGTTAATTTAGACACTTCAAACTAAATCAACACTTAGATCCAAATTATGCAAATAAACCATAGGGAATTTATGTTACCCATTCATAGCCTCTAAATCACCCATTTTCCAACTCAGCTACCATGAGATCACACTACCAGATATTAGTCACTGATCCTCCTATAGTTAGCCACACACATTCAATATCGGATACTCCGACATGACCTCGAGGGGTTGAGTGCAGTTGAAGGTTGTATGTCAATTTTCATCCATACAAAAACACATATAAAGGAAAGTGTATTAAGGGAAATCCTAACCTACATGGCAACACTACCTTATTTACAAACACATAGAATACTTATTTATATTAGGGATTTAGCTTACTCCTGTAAAAAATAACTAATTAACTATGTTACATCCAACGCTTGTAACTAGCAAGAGCCTGAATCAATTATATATGATATAACATACGGCCCCAACCAATACACTTTGAGTTTCCCAGGATGGCGCAGAAAATTAGAATCATATAGTAGAACCATTTTCCCAACCTCAAACTTCTTGTTCTTAACATGACCATCATGACATGCCTTCTTCCATATTTTTTCTGTCTTATGACTCCACCTAGCAATGGATCACCTTTCATCCAACATCATAAGTTTTTCAATGTGCTCTTCCAATTATTTCTCATCAGCTATCTTGAACATGCAATACACAGAGAGGGTAACATGAATTCCATCGGTAGAACTACCTCTGTGATGAACACTAATTGAAAATGTGTGGCCTTGTTCAAATGTTTATAAGTCATACAATATGCCCATAACAATATAGATACTTTGTAATCCCAGTCCATCCTTCCAACATCACAAATCTTAGTTAATGTGTGGCTTAGTATCTTGTTAAAGGCCTTAACAATCCCATTAGCTTTAGGGTGATAGGGTGTCTTTTTGTGATGGGCCACCATAAAATCTACTAACAAGATTCTAACTTTCCAAGGCACTGGAAATGGTCACAGGCCTTTCAATATTATATACAATCCTTGTAAACCATCTCCCACCAAAGTCCCAATAATAGAATCTTCCTCATAGTAGCATTTACTACATAGAGACCATTTGTAATATCCCCATGATCTTCCCCCACAATTGTAGTACATTCATGCTCTAATACACATTAGAGTAAGACCTCATCACAACCTAGCTTGTAAAATTATCTGCTAATCAACATATAGGGTGTAGTGCGTATAGCTAACTACTTCTTATCCAAAGCATTCATTCCTTCTGGCACCACACCCATTCATAACAAAATAACAATATCCTCCAAATTAGAAGGTGGTTGTGGCAATCTAAATAAGTTTGCATCTAGAATTGTGTCTTTAATTCTCTGTGCATCCTCTCCTGAGTTAATCAGTGATAGATGGTCAGGTCCAAAATTTCTCTTTCATGGTTTCACAATGATCAAAAATCAAACTCTTAAAATAATAAGATCCATCGGCATATGCACCCTTGGAGAAAAGGCTTGTTCACCAAGTGCTTGAGCACCATATGATCTTTATAAAAGTGGAATCGAGTAGCCAATGAGTATTTCCTGAATTTATGCAATGTATAAATCATGGATAATGCTTCGTACTCCATTATTGTATAATTTTGCTTAGCCGGTGTTAACTTTCTACTTAAAAAACATAAGGGCTGATTAACAATCCCTTCTCCATGTTGTGCTAACACTTATCTTATGGCCATACCTAATGCATCCACATGCACATGAAATGTCTTTTCCCAAGAGGGAAAGTGGAAAATGGGCACAGTATTAAGTTTCTCCTTCAAGGTGTCAAAATCCACCTACTGTGCCTCACCCTAATAGAATTTACTTTTATGTTTCAACATCTCCTCCAATGGCACATAAATCTTGGCATATCCTTTGATAAATTTCCTATAATATCATGTGTACCCTAAGAATCCGTACACCACATTGTGACTGGTATGCTCCTCTAACCCTAAGATAAAAACAACTTTAGTATGATCTACCAATAAGCCTTCCTTACATATAATGTGACCTAGTAATGTGCCAAATGGAGTAGCAAAGACACATTTCAGGGAGATACTTAACTGCCTGCATCTCTCAAACATAAACCACAAATTGTCACAATGATCCCTTACTATCCCATACACCATCCAATCATCTAGGTAGACTTGTTAAAATTTATGGATGAAGTCTTGAAAGGCATGCACCACGATGTGAAAAAATATAACGAGCACACTCTTAAGCTCAAAGGGCATAACATTATAGGAAAATATTCCCTACCCCATCATGAATGTGGTCTTATCCTATTATTCCTTCACAATTCTTACCTGATGATATCTAGAGAATCCATTTGTGAAATGATAGATCTCTCACCCTATGACACCTTCCAAAATCTCCTCAGTAAACAAGGTTGGAAAAGGATATATCAATTATGAAGCATTTAAATATTTGTAATCAAAACAAATCCTTCTTGATACTAATTACCATTGCACTCACCCACTCATATTCTTCAATCACCTCAATGATACCATATTCTATCATCTTATCAATTTCCTCCTTAACCTTTACGTGTAGATTTTGGTTCATCTTGTAAGGTATCTTTCAAACTGGGTGCACACCTTATTTTAAATTAATTCACATTTCCTCTTAACAGTGGTGAACTCATTTAAGCTCATGGATCCCACGTGTGAACAAGTATTGGAAGTTGCGTAGCAACTCAACTATTTTTGAAACCTCCTAGTCTGACAAGTAATCTCCAATGATAGCTTCCTTTGGCTCTACCTCTATACCAATGTTAACCTTATTTATTTTCAAGGGATCATGTTAGGTGAATTATTTCTCATCTAATTTTTCCAATACTTCACGTGTACCCTCTGTATGAGAAACATACAAATTTTCTACTTGCTCACCATTTATCAAGTATACCATCTTACCCTTTTCTTTCTTCAGGAAGGCACGCTCAAGTTGTATCTCCTCTGTCTCTCCTTCTTCGAGTTATTCTTCTACAAAGTGCACCCCTAGCTTAGGTTATCTTAATAAATCTAGGATTTGGTCATCTTCCATGGAACTATCTCCCAAGGAAAGGTGTTTCACTACTTGTAGCACCTCATTCATCGATGACATAGGAGATTGATACTAATTTTTTTGGATAATATCCATCATTAACTCTTGTCAATTTCTCATATGATGGAATAACTATGAATGGATATACCATGTGTGCACACAACCCTAGAAGGTGGAGTATAACTTATGTACCCATAGTGAAGAAGGAAAGGCTTTCGGGCCTACCATCCAATTTTTTTCACATTCCTAGATGTGGAATGAGGCAGACTCATTCCCATGATCTTTGTGTATTGCAGAAGGTGCATTACTCGGGTAAAACCTCATAGATAATGTGATGATCACTTTGAACCACTCTAGAAGATTGTATCAATGGGTCACCCACTAATGTGTAGTTGTTCTGCAAAAGGTATAAGTAAGCATATTCATCCTTTTTGTTTGACAGGTCCACTGTACCTCCATCGTGTGCAAAACATACATCAGGATTACCCTCTCCAGTGTAGCTGGGTAACTTATTTCCTCCCAAGAACCTAATTGAGTGCAACCTAGTGATGTAATTCAAATTTCCCTTCAATTGTATTTTGGCCAACTCATAGGTCCTATGAGCCCAATTTTCACATGCAACACTAGTTATCTACCTCATGTACTGAGAATCTTCCCATTGAATGGATCCTTCTCCTGATGGATGGATAACCTTCGGGTATCTAATGGTGCACACATATTTTTTATCCAGGTCCTCTTCTCCCAAAGGTTCTATATAGGGCATAGAATTCCCATCCATTAGTGGAATAATGACATGCTCCTCTTTGTTCTCGAAGCTTATGTACCCTTTGTTAAATCACAAGTTATAATTATTATTATAACAAGAGGGGTGTCCAAGTAATGATAGAAATTTATATTCCTCGACAAGTGCTAATACTTCAAAATCTCTAGTAAAATTTTCCCCTTGAATGGTTATGGATGCATCCTTCAATACTCCGATGGGCATATCCTTTGTCCTATTCTCCATATAAAACACATTTGAAGATGGTTGTAACGGGGGTCGCCCTATCTGATTCCATGTATCTAAAGTGAGAACATTGACCTCAATACCCATTTCAATCAAAATAATTCTCAAGAGCCATCCATCCATAACTACATTCAATGTTATTTCCTTGTCATTGTCAATATTGTGAGGGGATAGATTAGCATGCAAAACTTTCCTCTCACACTCACCTCCAACGCATGGTAATTTTTCTCTCAGCCACTCTCCTAACAGAGGGATAATATTCTCTTGGCACAACATCTTGCACACTTCTCTTACCTCATCCATATCCTTCTGAGGGACCTCAATATTCTTTTCATGTTCCAACTTCCATGATTGCTCCTTCAAACACTGAATATCCCCTTATAGGTTTCTAATCTCCTCCATGGTATCTTGGTAAACCTCCTTCTGATGAGTTAGATAAATATATTTCCCATGTAATATCTCAAGGTACCCACTTCACTACTGAAGTGATTGCTCATATGGCAAAAGAATATGATATCAGGTATAGGAAGTCCACACCTTATCATCCACAATCCAATGGCCAAGTTGAAGTAAAAAACAAAAAAATTAAAGCCATCCTAATAAAAACCATTACATTTCATAGGAAGGATTGGTCATAAATACTTCTAGAGGTAGTTTGGGAATTCCATGCTACATGGAAAACAAATACCAGAGTCACACCTTTTGAGCTATTGTATGGTAAGATTGTTGTCTTCCCTATTGAATTTGAGCATAAGACATTAAGAACTGCATTGGAATTAGACATAGATTTATTTGAATCACAACGAAAAAGAGTTATTCAACTCAACGAGTTGGATGAAATGAGGAGGAAGGTTGTTCATAATACCAAGGTGGTGTAAAAGTAGAGGATTAAGTGGCATTATAAATTTATCAAAACAAGGAAATTTTAAGAAGGTGACTAGGATCTACTTTTTGACCCCAAATATAAAGACCATATGGGAAAACTTAGAACACGGTGGTTGGGACCTGTTGGTCCAAAAATCCATCAGATGGGTAGATCTATGGATAGGCAGGCCAACAAGGTGCAGGGCATAGCCCCTCTTTGAGATAGAAAAGTGAAACTGGTTTATTGCTATTCTACCAGTAGGAATCATTGCAAGTCCTACAGTATTCTACCCTCAGGAGGGTTTGGGATCTCATCCCAGTAGAATTAGTTCCAAGAAAGAACAGAAAGGAATGAAGGAAGGAATGGAAGAAAGATGGATGTAAAGGGAGAAAAGAAATAGATTTAAAAGTAAAAAGGTCAGAGGGTTTATGTTTTCAGCTGATAGTAAACAGAGCCAAACTTACTCACACAAACAAATAAAGAAATACTGATAAACAAAATGACAAAAGTAGATATAAATCTAACAGAATAGATACACAGATCCGACGTAATAAAGATATAATCTATATAACACATGAATTCAGCACAAAATCTCAATATTTGTATTAATGTTTTCTTCTGTTACAAGAAAGCTCAAAGTATTTCTCTCCTCACTTCTATTTTTCATACAAGATTATTTTTTTTAATACTACAAGTATCCAAGTATTTATAGAAGGAGAAGGAGAAAGAAGACAAAAAGGAGACAACAACCTATTTACAAAATATCTACAAAATATCTAAAAGTCAAATGTTGACTTTGGGGCAATTTTGTGGATGACAACATCCCATGGTGTAACATAGATGTCATCACGTATTCCAACATACTTTTAAATAATATTACAAAAATGGGATTTATTCTAGGAGGAGGAATCCTATTCATCATCATCCCTTTTCTTGAATGGAGTGTCTTGTTTCTTCTATGGAGAGGTGATATGATTCTAATCTCGCTACTCCATAAACTTGCTGATAAATGTTTGAAGTTAACCATAATGGGGACCCTTTGTGTGGTCTCCGATGACTTTGCAAGTTTCTCATTCATCTCTGAGCCTATCAAGGAGCTTGAAGTATTCATTTCTTGCCTCTATTAAATACCCGATGAAATCACAGAAAGCTATAAGGTTGTTAATAGATTCTAGGTCAAAAGTGACCTCTGGCGCAACACCTTGTGATGTAGTTTCCTTGAAAATATTAATAGTATCATTTGCTTCTCTTAAGGTGAACGATGTGTTAAGCAACCCTGGAGACATCCTCAAGAAGATCTGCTCCATTTGATGTTTTGCATCCAAGGCTTCCTCCTTGATTTTGTCTATCTTTTCTAGGAAAAACTCAATTTGGTCAACCTGATAGTCTAAAGCGACAAGCACTTTGTTGTGTGCTTGCGGGTGATCAATGATGCTGAATTTTAAAAATTCATCGGTTGGGCAGTTGATCATTTACTAGAAGGTCTCGTGTTGCAACTTGGCATGGTCCAACTCTTCAGAGACAAGTCCTGTTATTTCCTGGAGTTTTGTTTTCCTTATCTATACTTTGGTAGAGGCCTGTGATCTTCGTGATTACTTCCTCACTATCTTTAAGGATCTGCTCTCTCCAGGAGGACACTACTATACCTTGTTCACAAATATTGGCATATTCATTTATATTCTCCTGACTAAGGACTTTAGGAGTTTCAGTGGCAGCTATAGGAGGTGCATTGCCCATTCTTTGTAGAGCTTAGAGAAGATGTTCATTTTTTTCCTTTAACATTCTCTCCTTCTCCTTTTCTTCTTGCAGTTTCTTGTAAAGGGCATCCACGGATGACAAGGCCTCTCCTTACAGGCTCTCTGATGATGTTCCCATTATGACATGGGTCACTGTAAAATCTATAGGAGACAGATCTTCTTTCTTCTTTATGGGATTCAGGTAGGCTATGTCCATAACCCTTTCTCCTGAAACACTTATTGAAAAGCGAGTAATCACTTTATGCTTCTTTGGTCCTATAGCCAGGATGATGGATAAGTCCATGGGTGCAATGGGGACTTTCCTCTTGTGTTGTCCTAGGTGGTCTGAGATCCATCTTGGACTTATGGGAGTGGGACCAGAGGATGAAGAAGAAACATGGGTGGAAGGAAGAACAACTGCAATGGACACAAGGAAGTGTGTTGAAACACTTGGTGGTAGCATGGAGAAAGGGGCCGACACACCAATGCTCACTAGATTAGGAGTCACTACAAGAGAGGAGGCCATGGGTGTAAAAGGGATCTACGAGATGAGGGAAGAAATTATGGGGGATAGATCCACAAGGGAAGATAAGATGGAGGAAGAGGGAGGGGAAAGGAAGAAGACAGAGGAGAAGACACAACCAAAGGAGCGGTTGTTTGAGTGACATAAGGAGGGGAAGGAGGAGTGAGTGAGGGAAAATTTGGTACTTTTTCACTTGTATTTGTGACAACATCCTGAGTGGATGTGTCTGTTGGAGCACTTACCACTTGTTCTTTTCCTGGGGACACTAATTCCACATCTTACTATTCTATGGTAGTAGGAGGGATTTCAGGAGATTTCTCTTGAGCAGTGCTTGCCTCTCCCACTTTATCTTTTCCTTTACCTTTAGGTAAGTGTTTTGGCCTGGTGGGTGCATTTCTCAAGGGAGATGTGATAAAATCTACCCCAAGATAGATGATACCATTTTTCTTACACCAATGCTCGGTGTGTTGCAGAGTAGGTTAAACTCTTTCTTGGATGGTCTGGGGCGCTTTGTTCCTATCAATATCCATGAATTTCCAATCATCCCCTTTCATGTATAGGTAAACCTGATCAATTTCCTGATCAGTTTCTAGGAAATCCTTTGGGATGATGGCCACGCCATATTGAATGACCTCTACTAGGGCTAGCCAGGAGTGATCTTTTCACCTAATTTTGATTTCATGATTTAATTCGATGTAGACATCCTCGATCTGAGGAACATGGATAGGATCGATCTTTTCCCCTGGAAGGAAACCATGAGGATCGAAGGTTGGCCTTGCCAGGAAATTATGCTTCAAATTTAGCAATTCAAGCTCTACATACATCTCCCAAGCTTTACTTTGTGAGGGGCACGTGTACCTACCTACTGTGACTGGGAATGGAGTTCCTCCCTTCTTCATCTTCATAAACTTCTCATGACAGGTGATAAGTTTCCTTGATAGCTCTAGAAGGATTAGTTTAGGCCCCACATATCTCGGCAATCTTGTTGTTTCTCCCAAGAAGTTGGCAGCCCTGAGATAGGTAAAGGTAGGGAATTTTGTAAACAACGCTCTCCATTTCCTTGTGATGGTGATCACGCTTTTGCTTGTCTGACCATGAGTCATGTTGGGCCTTAAGAGGCAGATGATGCCATAGAAGAAGACATCATTGATCTTGTTGAACTGAGCTTTGTTGTTCTCGAGCCTCAACTCTAGATAGTATTCATATATTTTAACCTGGGGCCATACTCCATACTGATTCAACCCTAGGTAGTCTCTCTCTGCAGAAGCTGCATATACTACATAGGGGTTCATATAGAACCTCCCAGTTGTAGAAAGTCGTTGAAGTTGTTCCAAGATTGTATCACTGATAATTTTGGCCCAGCCAAAATGTTGATCAGGCACATTTTTATTCATTATTTCCAAATACCTAAGAATCCAATTGTGAAAGTAATGGGCATCAAGGAGCCCATGTACTCTTCTTAGGAAGGTGATCGTGTCACTCAACTCTTCTAAAAAATCACTGCGATGAATGACTTGGGGACACCTACTCGCCACCTTTTTATTTTTCAGGTATACCTCGTTCATCATCTGTATGCATTTGTCCGCATTATCAGCCCAAGTCTTCATGTAGTCTTCTTGACTTACATCCACAAAATGCCTATGGTGGGGAATTCCCAAGATAGTTTCAAAGTGTCAGGCTGTGAGGTTGATTATCACCTTGCCCTCTTCATTTTCGAAACATCTTGTGTCCTTGTTGTAACAATGGCCTACCAACATGATGAATTCATTATTAATTGGGCTCACTAGGAGCCCTGTAGAAAATTACATACCACTGCTAACCAATTTATCCATCCACGGGGTACCTATGACCTTCTTGGTTCTAGCCCAAAAGTTGTCCATGTCTATATGCCAAAGTTCTAAATCTCTGATATCGAGATCACACTCTGCAAGTGAGTCAAGCATCCTAACCTTTTGGTATCTATACTTCATTTCCTACTCTGTCAACTTGGCTTTTCCTTTGGACTTGGTTGGCTTCATACTCGATGAAGACATAAGTGAACTCGAGGATTGTTGTTGCTATGTAAGAAGAATCAGAGAGTTCCAACGTAGAAGGGCCATGTTAGCAATCAAGTTGTCCATAAAAGCTTTGCAAAATGAAAAATTACCAACTTATGAGCCTCTGAGTGCAAGGTGCATCCTTAATACAGGCTGCAGGGGTTTTGAAAAGCAAGGTGCGCTTTTAGGGAGTGTTGCATGGGGGGAAGTAGTGGCAAAAGGGGCACAGAGCGTAGAAGGGCTATACACAACATTCAGATGTTGATGTCAAGGAATATGCACTTGCGCCATAGGAAGTGCTTTACCTGGGTGCTATTTTGTTTGGTGTAACAAGGTTTCAAGGTACGCCTTTTGCGAACATGCGGCATATGCTACATCAGGGTGAGGTGCACTAAGCAAATTTACATAAGGTGTAACACATAGGTCAAGTACACCAAGGGGCTTGGTTGGTGTGGCGTAGAAAGGGTTTGCACAACATGTAGTGTTGTTGATGTTGCTTTGGTGCCAATGCTTGCGCCTTAGGAATTTTGTAGTTTATAGGGCGCGAGAAGGGCTTATGCTATGTGGTCCTTTAATGTGCCAATGGCACGACTTACTTTTATGCAACATAGTGAAAAATTGCGCCAAAGGGGTGCGACTGTGTCTAGTGTAACAGGAGTTTACAATGCACCATAGTGAAAATAGTTTCACCATGTGGGCTGATTTCCCTTTTTCTTGATTTTTACTCTTTTGGCTCATATTTTGATGTCCAAGAGGGAAAAACTAGCAAGGCAAGGAGTGAAGGACAAATGGGCATGAGTTATTTTAGGCCAAGCCTTCCTAATTTGTAGATCTGGAAGAAAAGGAAAAGGAGAGTTTGCAGGTTAGTACTTGGGTTTGCAAATGGAGTTATATTTTCCTTCTAAATTCATTTTTATTATTTAACAATCCTAATACCTAGCCCAACATCCATAAAAACAACAACAAGGATGGTAGAAACCACTTACCCGGTATAAATAATGACAAAGGGATGAGGTGGGGTCAATGATCACGAAAAATGGCACGCACAGGCTGACGAGAGCAACTGACAGGCACAGAGGAAAAAAATTTCACATTTTTTCAATTGTGAAAATGACAGGTTGGGTGTGCATATATATAGAAAAATGCACATTTATTGCGCAACCAAATTTTTCTTTGGCACACTTTATAGAGTTTCAACATGAGGAAGGTTGCACCAGGGTGTGATGTTTAATATGTCAACATCATGTTACATGCACCTAAGGCACACTCAAAAAGGTGTTAACATGCTTACAGATGTGCAAGATGCACTTAAAGAGGGAGCATCATCTAATGATGTTGCAATAAGCATGAGTGCGCCTAGGGACCAAAGGCGCGTAGTTTTGAGAGTGTTGACACTACATTACTTGCACCCAGTCAAAAGGTTTGAAAATGGCTAAGTTATTTGAAACTTGATTTTCTGAAAGGGAATTCTATGCCTTTTAGAACATTAATAAACCTTATCAGGGGACCAAAATGGAATTTTGGTATGGTTACCTACAAAATTGCCCTTGTCAATTTTATAGGATAACAACTGGCTCTTTCTGGGGACTATCTTTGAGTGAAGCGTAAGGGTAGAGAATCCCATATTTTCATGTGCCTATCCATTGGGTTATAAGGTCAAAAACAAGGGTGATGTAAAAGAAAGTAAAACACACAACATACAAAAAGCAAACACACGACAAAAACAAACACATAACTAAAACAAATTATACAAAGAATAGAGCAAGCTCTAATTCTTAAATATTTTGAGATGTTGCCCACTATAGGGAAGTGGGAGTTCAATTCCATCCAGATACGAGAGATAGAAGCTACTCTCACCATTCAGCTGTCTGATCTTGAATGGCCCTCTCCAAAGAGAATCAAATTTCCCATGCATGCCCTTTGGTTTTCTTCGCTTGTCCCATAGGAGGACAAGATCTCCCACCTAGAAATCTCTCTACTTGGCCTTTTTAACGAATAGTATTTTGACTTTATTCTGATGTTTGGTGATCCTGTCGACCACCCTTGCCCTTTTTTCTTCAAGTTCTGTTAGATACATGATCCTCTTTTCAAGACAATTCTAGAAAGTTTCATCTTCGATCACTCGTGCCAAGCATAGAGCAGGGAGTTCCATGGAGATAGGGATTTCAACGTCAATTCCATATAACACTTGAAAAGGTGACATTCCAAGAGACATCTACAGGGTAATACGGTCTACCCACAAAGCATCATACAATGACTTGTGCCATGACCGTTGATTCTCATCGACTAGCTTCTGTATGATAGTCACTAGGTTTTTATTGTTGGATTCAGCTTGACCGTTCCCTTAAGGGTAATAATCTGAGGCATGGGCCAAGGTTATTTCATATCCATAGAAAAAACCAATAACTTCCTGTGAGGAGAATTTGGAAGCATTATCAATGAAGATCTTGTGTGGGATGCCAAATATCACAATGATATTTTCTTTTATGAAGTTGCAAACAACTTCAGAGGTGTCATTCTTAACAGGTATGGCCTCCACCATTTGGTGAAGTAATCTATTGCTGTTAGGACATAACTATGTCCGGCACTTGATTGGGGATGGAGTGATCTGATAAAATCAATTCCCCATTTCCTGAATGGTTCGTCAATAACGACGAGTCTGAGGGGAAAAGCAGCCAATTTTGGTTTACCAATGAACTATTGGCAGAGCTCATATTTTGCTACCCAAGTGGCTGTATCCTGAAATAGCATTGGCCAGTAGTACATGGCCCGAATTATCTTATGTGCTGTCATAGAAGAGGAAAATTGATCGCTGTAGGTTGAATCATGAAATCTTTCTAGTAACTTCACCTGATGTGGCTGGTCAACGCATCAGAATAAGATTCCATCAATCACGTGCTTGTATAAACCATCATCCCATATGACATATCTGGCTGCCCTAAGATTTACTGTCCACTTCTCCTTTAAAGTTAGATGGGCTTGACACTCATCATAAGTGAGAAAGAAAGAAATGTTGGAATACCACTTGTCACTGGTCATAAAAAATAGAACCATAGGTAGAGAATCGGTTTTCTTCAGTTTACCCTGTGCTCCGTCGATGCAATCAACTTTCTCTTCAAGATCCCTTGAATCTTTATTTTCAGCCATGAGCTAACATAGGCCTCTACCCCTTACCAACTTGGTTGGTTTTATGTCTAAATCATACTCTTGGACCTTTGCGATCCAATTCCCTTGGAAGCTTCGTAACTCCTGCTGAGTTAGGATAGACTTAACAGTCATGTTGGAAACCAACACTACCGTATGAGAGTTTAGGATGTAGTACCAAAAGTTCTTGACTGCTTTGACTACTGTGAAGGAATTTTTTTCTAACTGAGACATATTCAATT